>OY763892.1:5932425-6347425 GCA_963667165.1 Barbarea vulgaris | reverse complement strand
AACGATACAAAGGAGAACTATGAACACTTTTTGATACCTGAGCCACAAATGGTTCAAGGAAAGCAACAACATCAACAAGAGAAGGGTCTAATCCAATCTCTTCCTCTGCCTCTCTGGTTGCGTAACCCCATCATCCTTATCATGGTCTTCTGCTTTACCACCTGGTAAAGGAAACTTCTCCTGCAACAGAAAAAACACCCATCATCCATAATATCACTATCATTATGTTCATGTACTCATGTGATCCTTAAGTTCTTTTCAAAGACGAGAACTTTAAATGTTCCACTCATAATAAAACAAAATCCCACTCAAAAAAATCAATATGATTTTAAGCTCAGCAAACCAAATTCGACAAGCAAAGTTACAAACCTGAGTGAGTAGACAACGTGGAAGACCTCTTAGTGAGGATCACACGAAAATCACCATCGTCTCCTTCAAAGAGACATATCAATACAGCCGCTCTCTTCGGTCTAAGCATCACCGGAGCCATAGATTCCTGAAACCCAACATTGGAAATCGATTTCCTGGTGCTCACCTCTTCCGGTGAAGAAAGCGGAGGCTTGTATAATCGCAGCTGCTGTGCCACGGCGACGAGTCTAGAAGATCCAAATGAGAAGCTTGCCGCCGTCGACGGCGCAGCTGCTGCTCCCGACTTCATGAAATTGCAGAGTTTTCCAAAGGCAGACCAATCGAATTTTTCGCCAATAACACTGAAGTGAACCTTTTTTTTTTGCCCTACACTTTTTTCCCGGTTTATGTAAACCGAGTAATTAAGTTGGTTTTATGTAACTAAACCAAACCCTCTCTGTTTATAAGAGTCACTCTGTAACAACAAACTGTGATTGAATAACATAGTTTTTACCAAAAACTTCACTAGTGTGAAGATCCTTTTTTAAGCTTATATTTGTTATCTGCCTCTCTTTTTTAGTTTTTTACAGTAAAACCTCTATAAATTAATATTCTTGGGACCAAGATATTTTATTAATTTAGAGAAGGTATTAATTTATCAATTATTAATTTATAGAGAGATTTTCCAATTTTCACAAATTCTATAAAAAATTTCACAAATTCTATAAAAATCTATTTAAAATAAGATTTTTTTTTGACAATTTCACATTATTATAAATTTATTTTATCTATTTCCTTTTACCTTATCTAAAATTGCAGAAGTTTTTGATGCAATAAGAAAGATTAGAGATGAGCTCCAACAAGAATGCATGTTTAGGAATAAACAAACAACACTAGAGTCATATTTTACTAAATTATCTTAATAATATTTTTAATGTTATATGATTATTAATTTATGTTATTAATGGGACCATATATTTACATAGGGGTCTAAAATAAATTATTATCTTATTATTTTATCGAATTGTGTTATTTTTTACACCGGCCCAACTCGGGACCGAAAAAATTTATTAATTTATAGAGGTTATTAATTTATAGAGTATTAATTTATAGAGGTTCTACTGTATTATGGTTTTTTTCATAAAAAATTTGGCTTGGGATATAGTACTATGAGAAACAAACAAAAGCATGTATTAAAACAAACCAAGAATCACAATCGTTCGCCTACATACCAAAATACATGTATTTACATCACAAACAGAGACAAAAACAGAGACCAAATAAATAGAGTATACCCTTGCAGTGTACGTGTATTACTATTCTTATACGCAGACTCTGAAGTTAACTTCAACTTCACGCACCTGGAAATGACAATCTCTTTGGTTTCACTGTGTTTCTTGCTCCAGAAAACGAAGCTTTTGTTGGAACTGATGATAACGACATTCCTCTCTTTGCAGGTGAATTTGAGTTAGTGTCACTTTTGCTAATAACTGTCTTTGAGCTCTTTGGTTTCTTAGGAGTCACTGAGTATCTTACTTCCCAAGGCCTAGCAGCAATCCAACGCTCTTTCCAGCTCCAACCCCAATTTGTATTCCCCAGTTCATAACGCCCCAGCCATTGACTCTTACCATCAGCTTTCCACTGTTCAAAAGCCATGGATTTAAACTCTTTTTTCTACTTATACCAAACAAGAAAGAAATGGTTTTTATATACCTGATGAGAGAAAGCATATGCCAATGCTCTTTCCCGCTTAATCGTTGCTTCTTCCCTTTGAAGTATCTTCTCCAAGATTTCATCTTTTGTCTCTGACCCACCATTCCATTCAACCTGCAAAATTTGTATCACTTTTCTGTTCTTTAAACAGCTCAAGACAATATGTGTCTCCAAGACTAAGATATAAAAGTGAAACACTTTTTTACTCTTTATGTAAAATCTTACCTCAACATCATGAAGTTTTGCCTCAAGCTTTTGCTGATGCTCTAATCTCTTATGCTTCAGTCTCCATTCGGTGACCATACAAACTCGGCGAGCCTTAATCTCTGACTGTATTTTACTCCATGAGTGAAGATACTTCAATGTGACCACCGCTTGGTTCTTCACTGAATGTTTCTCAGTTGATAACTTTGCTCTTGCAATTCCTTTTAGACGCCGTAAGCTTTTTCTAGCCTGTCCACAACACAAAACCCCTTAGAATTTCCAACCGTAAATGTAAAATGATGCAAAAAAAAACTTGGAAACCAACAACTCAATGGACCTTATAGGCTTTAAAAGCAGTCTGAATCCGAGTTGCAGCCCAATCCTCAGTACGAATGACTTGTGATGAAGAATTCTTCTTAGAAGATTTTGATTTTACAGCAGTAGTAATTCCCTGTCACAGAATACACATTTTATAAACACACACTATTTTCAGCAATTGTTTATGCAGAAATGTTGAAACACACCTTGTTGCTCTTGATGCTCTTTTGTTTACCCCTCTTTAATCTAATTATTGCCTTAATCAAATTACCAGAACCCATCTCAGTGTCTATCTGTTGTCACCAAAACAGCTTGTATGCATACAAATGCTGCTTTACCCCTGAAATTGAAAGCCAAAATAGTTTGGTTACAAAATAAGCTAATTGTGAAGGATCAATTACTCCAAAGAAAATCTTGTGTTCAAAATGTTCATATACAAAGATTGAATTTGACTACAACTATTGGATCAAGTCCTTGTACTCAACTACTCATACACAACCAATCAAATACCCAATAGAAAAGTAATATTCAAATAGAGAAGGAGGGAGGGATAAATGAAGTTACTTGAAAGCAAAACCACAAATCCTTATGTGAAAAAAAAAAAAACCCCAATGCTATGAAAATCTGAAAAGGTTCAAAATTTACTAGAAATGAGCAAGAAAAACAATAAACTGAAATAAGATAGTTAACCCAGAGATTAATCAGCAAACTAAAACATCACAAAATTGTCTATACTCCAGATCCAATCTACAACCATTGAAACCAGCAAAGAACATTCCAATTTTTCAACTAAGGAATTAGAATTAGGTACAAGAACTATAAAGAAGCTCATAAAAGAACCTGAAAAAACTGGTTTTGGAAAAGAAGATGAAGGATGAAGAAGATTGAAACAGAGAGAACAGAGATTTGGTGACTGAATGATTTAATGGGTTTTTCTGGGTAGCTGAGTAAGGAAGAAGTAAAGACTAGAAGACTTTTAAAAGAAAAATCATTACAGCGTCGTGACTTGTGGAGATATTAGCCTGGAATCACTATTTATTTTATTTTTTATTTGTAATAATCAGTGATCGTTAAGATAAAAATGTCACACACCAACAGTTTTAGTGTTAAAAAACTATTTTTAGATTTGTCAGATTCGACTCTCTCTTTTTTCACGTTGTCTGTATACTGTCTTATAGTAAAAGATATGAAGCGTTTGTAATTATCACGGAGTTAAACGTGGAAAACTTAAACCACTTTCGTTTATGGTATTTTTCTTCTCAATGATTTAATACTGTATCATTAAATATCAACTATGACAGCTTAACCGTCTGAGTACGTATGTTTAAAGTTTTGATTTGAAGGCTTGAACCCACCATTGATTAAGTATTAGTCTATTACTAATGTGGTTTGGAGTTATAATTGTTTTGATGACCATCAATGTATTACTAATTGAATTGCCTATTGTATATTGATTTTTTAATATTTATACTGTTAAAAATTTACCAACCACTATCTCGTATCGTTCAACTAATCTTCTAGTTTTTCAAATCATACCATTTTTTTCTAAACCACCAAAATTACTCCTATCAGTTTAATATTTTCAACCCTTTTAACAAAAAAAAAAAAAATTAATATGTTGGTCCTGTGGGCCATGGTATACTAATTAGAAAACACACAAACCGAAATGAAATTATTATTGTTTTATTTACAATATGTAATTTTTTTGGCTTTTTCACAATAATTTTATTTTAGTTTTAATTTGTTGAGGTATTTGGATATTTAAAAATGAATATTATATTTGTTATCAAGTGGTTGGTGTGTAGACAAGAAAAATATAGAACATAAAAAAGCGATGGTTAGCAGAATCATTTGACTTCGGCCAAGGGCCTGAGGGGTCCGAAGTTTCCAAAATCGATATTGCACCTACCATAAAACTCGTTTTTGATCCATCTACCACAGACAGGAAACAAAATTAATTAATCTTTTAAGAGGAAATTATTAAGATGTCCCAATAATTAAGATAAATTTTATGTGGATACTCAGCAGCTGAGCCACCACAACTGTGGTTTGTACCTAATTCTAATGGCTGTCGTTCTAGTTTTAAATGAAATCATCAAACAAATAAAAATGGGAAGATCTCGAAAGCCGGTTAACACTAGGAAGCATGGCTAGAGACTTGGAGTTTAGGTCATTGTATGAGTAGTATATCAAAACGAAATACATTGAAACAATAGAATTTGTGGAACAGTATTATTCACATTATCACATATAACGATGTTATCAGATTTTAGCAATTTTAGACGAATCATTTGATGTCATGTGTAATTTAGTTTAAGCGAATCATGTAGCCAAATACTTGTCTCATTTTGGTCTGGTCTAAGAGGTGTTTAGCCTAGCATGGTAATGTATTGATAGCCTCAAAAAGTTCAACCTGTCTATTTTAATATGTGATCAAAACTTGGACAATGTCACATCATTTTCTTGGGAAGTTTTGGAGTGCATTTAAAGAGATAAAGGTGATAAGTATGGGGTTTTATTTGCGGGTTTTGACGATTTTTACATGGTCAGTGTCGCTTTGATTTTGTTTTTTTTTTTCTCCTATCGTGATGTTTAAGATTTCAGTCCAATACATCTACAGAACAAATGTAATATAAGAAACAAAATTTACAAATTTCCCTACCTAAATTTTAACAGAATCCTTCTCAATTCAAAACCTAAACGTCGAAAACACAATAGACTTACCATTTTACATTTCTATGATGCTAAAGTTGTGAGATTTTGGAGAATACATCTAATGATGAACATAGATATGATTATTTTGGGATCGTTGTATTTTCTGGAAAATGTTTAAAATTTTTATTTTGTTTATAATTTCTTGTCTTAAATTAAATCATTGTTTAATGGTTTTTTTGTGTTGTTGTTGTTGTCACCAGCCTATTGGGCATCTTTACAATCATTTGCACATAGGTGAAGTTGAACTCTTGTACTCGAGAATCTATAGAAGTAGCATCGCCCACCTGCGTTAAAGGATTCGGAAAAAAAAACTCAGTGTTATTTTTTTATAATTGTTTAAAACTTTAAGTCTAATATTTAAGCACTAAAATACTTATAAGATCTATGTGGCAAATATGGTGAACTTACTGGGATCAAGAATTGTTAATCAAGTAAAAAATGTATATTTTGTGCACATCTATCGTACGTCTTTTACCATAGATATCTCAAATAATAAAAAAAATTAAAATAACAATGGATTGAGATGCTCTTAGACTTTAATTATTTCAAATTATTGGCATTTCACCCATACCTCTTACAATTTTACCATCGACTTTTTGAAATATATGAAAAGAAACTCCAGAAAACACTTTGAGAATGAAAAATCCAAGAGCTTTACAACTCTCAATTCGACTTTATTACTTTCCACAGCACTACAGCAGTATACATCTAGTAGTATATACTTATCTATATACTCGTTAATCGTATCGCATGAAATTAATATCGGGTCCCTATAATATTTTGCAGAGCCTCTATTATTGAATTTCTTTAATCTTGTGTCTTTTCAGACACACAGATAGTTAGTTAATCCAATCAAATCAACCATGACCCTGTTCATATCCTTATCCATTTAACATTTTTTCTACGACTTCTATGTTTCATTATTTATTTTATATTATACACAAAATTCAGAGAGAATCCAGCAAGCAGGAAATTAAAGTAATAAACTAAACCCATTTGTGGTATACCAATTCAAAATCAACCCTATTCTTTAATTCAAGTGATAATATGATAATGTTCTCAAAATTCATTTTATATTCTTTAGTGGTGATCTTATTTCAACTCTTAACCCAAATATATTCAAAAGGAATGTCAACTCTCAATGATCTATACATATATGAAAAGTATATATGTTATTTGATTTTTTTATCATTATTAACTTTTGAGAACCATTTGTGTGTGTGTGTATGTTTTTTTTTTTTGCTAAAATTTGGAAAAAGAATTTTTCATTTTTGTGTGTGTTTATAGATCAAAGAGATGAGTTTCAACGATCCTTCATTAAACGCAATCATTCTTTGGTTCGCCGCCATAACGTCTCTCTTAACAATCTCCGTCATCTTCACCCTTCTCATTATTTGTTTGCTCAAACGCCGTAGCTTGGTTGATGTATTACCGGAAACCGAGGACGACCAGAACAGATCAGAGCCACCGGGCCAAGGGCTTAGCGCTTCAGTGATTGCCGCCTTTCCAACCTTTTCTTACAAACCGGATAATAACGACACCGAGAGCAACAATCAGGAGATAGAGTGTCCGGTTTGCTTAGGGTTAATGTCCAAAAGTGTCGTGATTAAGGTTTTACCGAATTGTATGCACATGTTTGATGAGGAATGTATCGGTAGGTGGCTTGAATCACACGCTACTTGTCCTGTGTGTCGCAGAATGGCTGAGCCGATGGCTAGCACCGGGGATAAGGTCTTAGAAAATATAGTATAGTTGATATATGGTTATATCTATGTCAATTTTTGAATGATTTTTATTTTTACTAATTGTAATATTTCTGATTGATATGAACTGTACAAATGATATACCTTAAAATGCGGCTTTGGGTCATCTACTTGAATTTAAGATGCTCTCAATCAAATGAGCAAGTCAATTTTTATTTTAGATCAATAAGTTAAGGTTCATTGTTCCTATCCATGTATAGTTCCGTATTTGTTCACCTTTGAGTTTTGAGTATCATCAGTCGAGTTTGCTATTAAACAGTGGGATTAAACTGTGTTGGGCCTTTATCATGCTTTATTCATCGTCGTCATCTATGTATATACTCTATGTGACTACGTCGAAATGGTCACCATATACGTAGTTACATTATTACATACATGTAATGTAACATATAGTCAAATATTCAAAAACCTAAGCAAATAAATACTATTGTTGGTCCTAGGTAGCTTAACAATTAAACAACTCTCGCTAGCAGTTTGTCCATTTAAAGTCAACACAAAAGCATAATACTCCTCCTTATGAACCAAATGTCTTAAGTTGAAATTAAGAAAATTAATGAAGTCCTTTTGTGCTTTACAATTTGAAGCTCGAGATCCAAACTTAAAGGACCAAGTAGAAGCCATTCGTACGAGTTGGTGTCTCCGAAAAACACAAAGTGGCTAGCTACTCACACATGTAACATGCATGTATCAGGCGTGTGGATTTGTCTTGTAGTTTAGGTTCTTGTATAAAAGAGAGAGGGGATCAAGCCAAACTCGATAAATTTTCCTCACATTCACCGTATGCTATATATATATATATATATATATATATATATCAATATATGTTTATATTTCCTTTGTTTCTTGCTCCTTTTGTTCTCCTATTCGATATCGAAATCAACTTGCGTCTTTGATTCGACTTGGAGCTCGAGTATGTAGAGTTAATTACCTCTACAGTGAAAATGTACGAGGTTGGTTGATTTATAGTTATTTCATTCTATGTATCCTTCTCAGTTGGTAGATGTCTTAAGTCTCCATATAAATGAAATAACAAATTACAATATAGTGTGCAGTGTAATCTTTCATGAAGTATACAAAACTGTAACTTTTATTTTTGGAAAATATAAAGTATACAATATTTATTCTCTGGATGATGATATTTAAGCCTAGTCTCTTATTTTCTCAAAATCATCAGACTAGAACTGTCAGGTTTTGTTTATCATTCTTGACTGGTTGTGCTGGTTAGAATAAACAAAAATGATGGATAAAAATCTTGCTGGGTCCCACTCGAATTAAGATCTTTTTTTACCGGTACAAAAGAACTATCATTAAGCTTTGAAGATGCGGCTTTCCTCAAGAGAAAACCAATCTAGAGTTTGTAAGTTTACATGAGAAAAAAATAAACCGCGTACTCAAATTAAGATCTAGGCATATATTTTCTCTGTTTATTCCCCCCTCCCATTTTATTAATTAAAGGAGTTAATATCATATGTGCAATATAGTTACATCATGTAACTTACATGATATGATGATGATGGGCTTTTTCTAAAATATCAAAAAGTTGAAAATAATTTTGGAGAATTCATAAATATGGGGGATCTACTGATGTTGTAGATCCAACCATTGGCACAAAACCACAATTTCTTATAATCATTTATCAACGGATCTTACGTATTAGTCCAATCTCAGCTACCGTTGATCCTCCATCGTGCGAAACAACACCTAAATTTCAGATGCTTTGTTACTCAATTAATTTCTTTTTTGGGGATTATTACTCTCAATCATGTTTGTAGCACAATGTAATGTTCTACAAAATTACAGATTCTGAAAATATCAAAAGCACGTGATTTAGGTTGGGTCGTAGGGTATAGGCTATTTACAAGTAGGAGGTCAATTTATAAAAATAATTTTATACAGATGACGCAAAGATATGCAAGATCCATCATTATTGTGATGTTTACATATTCAAAAAAACAACTGGAAAAGTGAAAATTAGCACATCAAAAAATCTTTAAATTAATATTATGTTCATATACCGCTGACGCAGAGATTTTGTATGGGACCATCTGCGAATATGAAGATAAAACTAACTATATGCTATAGCCATATATATATGATGGAACACTTAACATTAAACCAAACAAAGATCTGTATGACAGAACATGTAATGTATATAGGTTGTTTTCAAAGTTTTTTCCCCAATAAATATTTTTAGCTATACACATTCTAACAGAAATAAAGAGTAAAAGACAAGAAACATGTTGACTAAGTGGGTTTTATATTTTGGCCCGCTTTTGTTTATGGGACCATATAAGTTTCAATTACCAAAATAATGAATATCCCCCAAATTTTCCGATTAATCATTAACGTTTTCTGATTCTCTCCAGCTTCTTGAAATAGAAAATTCTTTAATCTACTAATAAGATTTTCATAAAGGCCCCTACTCTTGTTATAAATTATTAACAAAACGTAGATGATTCACTTTGGTCGAATTATCACCCAAACATTGAATAAGCTAATTATGTACATTTTTTTGGAACGTAGATGATTCACTTTTCCTTTTTTTTTTTGTTCCCGCAGACAAAACATAATAAATGACTCTGTTTATTTCGACATTTGTTTATAACTGATGTCAAAAACAAAACAAAAAACAGAGAAGAAAACTTTCATTTTGTAATATTGTTGAACTAAGAAATAAAGAGACAATCTCTTAATCTTTAATAACTATGGGGTTATAAAGTAATTATGCACTTTTGTATGAAAGCGAAACTTAAAAATGATTATAAAATATTATAGGTGAAGGAGAATCACAATATTTTTCAGAGAGAAAATCACGGAAACCGATGTAGATTCTCTAACTCCAGGTAGTTCATACACATAAAAAAAAAAAAGAAAAAAAAAAGATAGAGAAATCTTAAGAAAGCTAAAAACATGGAATTTTTTTGAATTTCTTTAAATTCCCACGACTTTTCTCATTACGCAAGAAGAGGCGATTTCATCTCAGATTTACTTTCCTTCAATCTCTCCCATTTGAATCATTTTTTTTTATTTCTGAAAAAGATAGATTTTTTGTTTGTTTTTCTCGGGTATATATATATATATATAAGCATCAAGAAGAGAGAAAAAACCTTAGCAGAGAGGAAAAAATGTGTAGTAACAACACAAGCAGTGGAAGCTATGGAGACTTACAACATGATGATTACTCTGGTTCTTGTCGGAAGAAACAGAAGAAAAACAAAGTCCGACGAAGAGGACCTGGTGTTGCTGAACTCGAGAAGATCCGTCTTCAAGATGAGATCAAGATTCCTTCATTACCAAACATCATCGATCACACTCTCTTTGCTCCAGCGAGTGGCGGCTGTGAGTTAGTGATGATTCCTCCAAACTTTTCTTTACCGGAGAAACTTCCGTCGGCACCGGTTTTTCCGTTCTCGTACGGATCTTTGATGCCTCCGGCGCCGGTTTTTCAGAGGAAGCAGCATTCTCTTACGGTAAAAGAGAGAAAGAACATGATTAATTTATTTATGATTAAACTCTCTCTGTAATTAAGTCTTAAATTTACAACATTTTTTTGTTATTATTTTATGATTCTACAGATGAATCTTTCGAATCCTTCTCCAGGAGTAGGAGGATTTTATCAATTCATAGAGCCCCCTTCAAACCAAAGATCTTGCGTCAATACTGTCTCTCAGTTTCTTGAGGAAGAAAATAAAAAGGCATGTTTTATTATTTCCATAAATAAAATTAAAAAACGTATGTTTTCTAATGTTTTTGATTTGTTTCTTTGATATCTTGCATAGATGGTGAATGCGAAGAGGCCAAAGCATTTTCATACAAACACTAGCGTTGGGCCAACCACAACAACAGTCATAAGGTTTCTTTGGGTTTTTTTTTTTTCTTGGCTTTGATCATTTTCTTGATATTCCAAAAACCTAATCTTGATGTGTATATGTTTAAGGGACGCCATACAAAACCGGTCGTCCGGTATGAGATTGATAAGTCCGGTTCAAGATTCCGGTTCAACAATTTGCAATCCCATCGCCGTTGATTCACCTACCTCCATTCCAAGTTTTCCACGTCATTACACTAGGTTTATCCCTCTTGGCTTACAGGTAAAAATACTATAGATCTTACTATCATAATTTTTGCTATATATATATACAGTATGTCTTAATTTGATGAAGTTGCTTAGACCGTTACATCAAATCATTTTGGCTTAGTATGAACAACAACAACAACAACAACAATTTGATGAGAATGTGCAACGGAGAAGTAAGAAGCCGTTCTATAGCTTCATACCCTCTGATGATCGGAGCAATGCTGACCGAGAACAACGAACAAGTGATCACCGGTATGAATCATCCGCTGATCATGGAATCGATCTCAACCTTAAGTTATAAAGATTTTAGTATAAGAACTCTATCTTATATGTAGCTTTGGATATACCAATTAACTTCCACGCAACTTGATTACTTTGTGACTTATCAATGAATCAAGACTTGTTAAATCAGAAGGTTTGTTTCATTGTTAGTAACTCTTAACAAGTCTTAGTAAAACCTTTCACTTGAGTTCCTACTAAAAATTAATATGGTTGCTAACAATAGTAAGGACTATGGAGAATGATCAGCCCTGTTGATTTACAATACAAAAACAGAACAAAGAAAAAAAATGAAAATTAACCAATCTTGGTTTAATTTTCATTATCTAAGATCTAATTATGGATTTAACAAAAAAAAAAAAAAAAAAAACAGCGGGAGCTTAATCAAAAGAACATGGCCTTTATTAAGCTCTCATCCACAATAAGAAAATGAAAATGCACTTTTGAAATTGATAAACTCTAAAGTCTGATCAGAGCTAAAAAGGTGAAACTTTCACCATTTAGCTCTGACCTCGAAGATGATGATGGAGATAGATAAGGACAAGAGAGAAGATATACAGAGCAAAGGCCAATACACAGATCCAGAAAGGATAAGTCGATCTCACATAAGCCGGTAAGCCAATTGCAAGACCAACTATCACAACAAGAATAGCTTCTGTTGAGTAATCCCATTGCAATCCTCTTGAGTATATAATCGCCAATGTTATCGACATTCCCATTAGATTGTTCATCGTAACATCCCTATAGATCTGCAGAAACACACAATCACAAAGATCTTTAACTTTTCAGTTTCTTCTCATTCAATGTAATGTGGTGAAAGAAGTGTTGGTGGAAAAGTAAAACTAACCTCAGAGAACTTTTCAGAAGCGATTCTTGCCTTGTCTTTCTTTCGACAGAAGTGTGCAGATAACGTGTTCTTTAAGTTTCTAACCAAAGGGATCACTGCAAATACTGAGTAGAAAGAAGGAACACCAGCTGAAACAGACAAGAGTCCAATGTTTATCATAAATGGTTTAGCAAGAAAGACGACAATTAGCATCCCACCGATGACTTTAATCACAGCTCTTAAGGTTCTCATGGAGAGGAACTTAGCAACAAGAGTTTGCTTTGGCATTTCCAGCTTTAAGACTCCAGCATCATTGCCCTGCGACTGGTTCACAACATGCACAGAATCAGATGCTGTTCTGTATATGTATGTGTTGTTCTGTCTCGGAGTTTCTTGGTTATCGAATTTGTATTGATTCAGTAACTTCATTATCCCTTCTTCGAATTCGTTCTCGTCTAATTCGCCATTTTTGTCTTTGTCAAACTCCGCAAGTAAAGTGGTTGCAAACTCATTAATGTCACACTTCATTCTTCCAAAAACTCCAAACTCTACTGTTAAGTCTTTAAGCTCGGAAATTTGAATCTTCCCATCTTTGTTCGTATCGATTCTATCGAACAAACTACAAAAGAGAAGTAAACTTCCAATGTAAGAAAGTGAAAACAGAACAAAAATGAATTAGGAGAAAACAGAATAGAACCTTTTCAAGCTCTCTTTACTTAGTTGTCCATCTCTAATAAGGCTTCGAGGAGAAAAGCTCTGTAAATGCTTATGAACTTCCGACATAAGCTCAAACTTGGCGTGATCTAAGCTCTTCTTTTGGTCTGCCGTATCAAAATACTGAAAGTTTCCACAAAACAAACTCATTGTTAAAGGACAACAAAGTAAACAACTTGTAAGAATTTAGCTCTACTTCTTGCTTCAGAGAACTCATACCGAGTAAACAAAGTAGATAAAGGTTGAAGAACAGGAGATAATGAGTGTGATCAACATAGTGATGTCACTCCAAGATTGTGCATCAAACAAATCAGGCAACGTCACCAAGAAAAATGGAATTAGAGTCAGGAGCATAACCCCTGCAGCTTTCTTGTTCTTAGGATCTGCATCCACACTTGTTTCTGCAGAGAAAGAAACAATTAAAATCAAACATACTTCAAAGAAAAGATAAGAGAAGGAATCTGCGTGCAGTCTTCTTAACGTACCAACAACACTTTTTAGTATCTTCATCCTGTAAAAACCCCTTCTTGGATTCTTTGTATCCTGTATATTAACAGATTATATTCATTGGAATGAGAACTTGTTATTAATCTTTTATATACTAACAGATTGAAACAAAAGAATCATTTCTTACAGAGGTTGTTCTTTTGATGGATCCTCTTCGGACTGACGGGTCTGAATTAGGACCGGTCAGACCAAAGACAACACAAGCTCCCCATTGCATTGTCAGAGCAAAAACAGTGTGTCCTACAGTAACTCCTACGTTGTTTCCCACAATCAACAGAGCACCCTCATGGGTCGCTGCTAGTCCAGGTGCTAAGATAATAAATAAATAAATAAATACATTAATAAGACCGTCAAGTTTGTGAGTTTCTAACTCAAAACCAATCGGTAATAAATGAAGTAATGCGTAATACATTAATATTAAAATAAAATCTCAGGAAGTGGGAAACAAAGAAGAGGATCTTACATATCATAAGAGCAATTCTAGGGAACATTGTAAGAAGAGGGAAGACGATACCACCATAGAAACCGACCTCGAAGATTACAAAGAGTTTCGATCTTCCTTCAGACAAGAAATAGTCACCAATGATCAAGAGACACCCAAAGGAGAAAACTTGGAAGATATAACCTCCAATATTGTCTGCACATGGAAGAAACCCGTAGACATGAAGGCAAGCTGCCTTGGAGACGTTCTTTGGAGGATTAAGAGTGAGGAACTTGTAATCCGAGGCGTCATGGATGCCATCAGAGATCAAGATCGAGTTATTCAGAGGGACAGGACTAAGGACACGAGAGCTTACACCAGAGATGATCAGAGCTAGAGAAATAAAGAAGCAGAGGGTTAATGGGCAGTGTGGGTGGATCATGAGTCTCCTCTTAAATGAAAATGTTTGCATGTGAGCTGCTTTTTTTTAGATAACTAAAAAACTTAGTGGAAGTTTTCTACTGAGTGTTTTGAGAGGAGAAGACAACAACAGTATCAATTTCAGAAATGGCAACTTTATATGTACTGAAGTTTCGTTGCTTATATAATTGAAATCTTAAGCACCATGTTTTTTTTTTTTTTTTGGTTAATATCTTAAGCACCACCATGTTACTAAACCCAATTGTGTACCTAATAAATTATTGTTTTTATATATAGGAGATATACATATGTACATTATTTATAAAATTTAGACATTTAATTATTTTGTTTCAAAATTTGTTTTCAATTTAATAGTGTGTGTATATACATATATTATTAATTATATACATTTGATACTAGTATATATTTGATATTAGTATATCAAAACAGAGAGAGTAATAAACAATATTTAATTATTTGTGTTAGTAATATCGTTGTGAGACAACTTGGATTCAAATCTACATGTTGCTTGTAACTGAAAATAAAAAAATAAATAAAGAACACTGCAAGCTAGCATTTCTCCGTCGACGTGGTTCATCTTTTCCATACACCAATGGCCAAGATCACGTGAGTTTGAATATTTTTTTATCGTCAGATTTTATTAAAATACTTTGTAAACGTTATAAAGGCAAGGTTTTATTTGTTTTACACATTTAATAAATGACATAATATTTAATTATTATTATATAATTATATAATATAATCATTCAAATGATATTCTTACCAAATGAAAATAATTGCTAGGTCTTCTACCGAAATGTTACTATCCAGATTCAAACATGTTAGGACACTGCATGCATGGTGTCAACAAAAAAAACCGTATAAATATGAAACTATATATATTCTAAATTACTGAAATCTTAAAATTTAAGAGGAAAGTGTCTTCCATGAAATATTGCAAATGTTTTGGATGAATTTTAAACTTTTTAGTAGATTTTAACGATTATTCTAACATAATATATCCGGTTAATTACAAAACAGACCCAAAAAAAAAAAAAAAAAGATTCGGATTATATGAAACGAATCACAAATGCTAAAAATTTAAGAAATTATGGTCTACATCTATCCCTAAAAGGCTAAAACATCCAAGGTCGTCGTCATTCTTTATTTCTTCTGACCCCTCCATCTTTTCTTATCACCAGACTTTCGTTGAGACATCAGATTTGCGAGACATATATCCAACATTAGGTTATCAAAATTGTGGAATTTCTAACATTATTGGTTTTTTAAGTATGTTACCTTGCTTAGTATGATTGGTTGGTTTTTTGGTGGGTTATTTATATAATATAATGTATAAGTTTTTTTACGTTGTTCCTGACCAGTTGTTATGCACGAGGATTAGCTGGTTAATGCTCTCTGCTCAACATATTTTATTATTTGTGTTGGTAAATACGATTTGGCTTATTCATCGAAACTTTGAAACTCGTAGCTGAACTAATTTGACACCATCAGGACTAAATTTAAATACTATTGTGCACTCTATTCGAGTTCTAATATCATATTGGAGTGCAAGTTGTGACTAATAGATATTACATAAAACAATTTTGTATGTTCTAATAAAAGATACTAAGATATTGCTGCCGGATCACGTCAAAGTAACCCAAAAAGAAAAAAAAAAAATACTGCATACTGCCGGATCAACTTACATAAATATATTATGTATAATGTTTGAAGGGGATGGTAAGTAGCTTGGGCCAATAAAATTGAATCTTCCGAGTGAAATGTGCTAAACCACGTGTTTTCAAAACAATAAAAATGATATTTTTCTAAATCAGCCAATAACATAATAATGTATCATATTTGTTCATAACAATATAAAAATGTGAGAAAATCACCTATGTGTTTTTCTCAGATCTCTAATTGTAAAATGTAAACGGGTGTTGACAAAAAAAAAGTGTAGATGAATATGTGTAAGATTAATCGAATCAATTGTTTTGTGAATTGTGAAAAGGTTTTGAATTAAAATACAGTATGCGAATGCATCAAACGCTACTCATTCACTCTAAAGGTGTAAACTTATTTTATTTTTCTTTCCAAATATGATATTGTACTCATAAACCCGACCCGGGAATATGTGGTAAGCTTAGTTCTTGTCTAGAAAATGAAAACGGAGATAGATAAAGAGAAGAGATAAGAAATACATAGCAAAGGCAAAAACACACATCCAAAAAGGGTAAGTAGATCTAATATAGACTGGTAAGCCTATTATGAGGCCGACGATCACGATAATAAGAGCTTCTATCGAGTAATTCCATGTCAACCCTCGCGTGTATACAATCGCCAATATGATCGATATTCCCGTGAGATTGTTCATTGTAACATCTTTGTAGATCTGTGGAAAAAAAAAAACCAATAAAAATGCACTTAAAGTTGTCTTATATAATAGGGTAACGGGTTACCCAAATAATGAATTGTGATAACTAAACTAACCTCGGAGAAGGTACTGGATGAGATTCGTTTCTTGTCTTTGCCACGGCAAAAGCGCGTAGATAGAGTGTTTTTTAAGTTTTTAGACAAAGGGATCATCGTGAACACGATGTAGAACGAGGGAATTCCAGCTGAGACTGATAAGAGCTCGATGTTCATCATAAATGGCTTTGCAAGAAACAGGACAATTAGGATTCCTGCGATGACTTCAATTGCAGCTCCTAACGTTTGCATAGAGAGCAACTTTTTAACAAGCGTTTGCTTTGGTATTTCAAGCTGAAGAACTCCGACCTCGTCCTGCAACACATCATGATCTCATAACCAACGCATAAATGACATTTCTCTTGAAATGATGTATGATATATCCTTCTTCTTTTTTTGAAAATTTAATATATGATATATCCCTTACAGTGTGATTTTCTCTTTGATCCTCTACGCAATCGAAGTTGAATTTGTATTGTTTGAGCAATCTCGCAATCCCTTCCTCGAATTCATTCTCGACTAATTCGCCGTCTTTGTTTCCATCGAAATCCTCAAGAAAAGCTTTAGCAAGCTCATTGATGTCACATTTCATTCTCCCAAAGTTCCAAAACTCTATGGTTAAGTCTTTTAGCTCAGATATTTGTATTTTCCCATCTTTGTTTGTATCAGTTTTCTCGAACAAACTACCGATTTAAGCAATAATGTAAGAAAGCTGAAATGACATAACTCTTGCTTCAAATATATAGAGAGAACAGAACTAAAAGTCTTAGACAACCTTTTCAAGCTCTCTTTGCTTACTTCTCCATATCTTATAAGGCTTTTTGGTGAGAACCTCTGTAAATGCTTATGAACTTCTGACATGAGCTCAAACCTTGCGTGATCTAAGCTCTTTTCTTGGTTAGCCGTATCAAAATACTGCGTATTTCCACAAAATGTGTCATTTCTGTGATATTTGTAAGTTTTATTTAGACAACAAAGCGAAACCAAGATGGGTTTTCCAAAGGGCTCATACCGAGTAAACAAAGTAGACAACGGTTGAAGAAACAGAGAATATCAGTGTAATCAACACAATGATGTGACTCCAAGAAGGTGAATCAAATAATGCCGAAAATGTCACCATGAGAAATGGAGATAGACTCAACAGCATAATCCCTGCAGCTTTCTTGTTCTTAGGATCCGCTTCAACGCTTGCTTCTGCAGAGAAATAAACCACAAAAACTTCATACCAAAATATGATCAAAGAGAAGAAAAAGGGAACCTAATCTTATTATCTTACCAACAAAGTCTTTCAATATCTTTTGTCTTTGGATGCATTCCTCCTATATGATTGTGCCATAAAACATTCTTAAGTGATGTACAATTTTTTTTTACTCACTGGAGAAAACTAGTAGATTTCAAATTTGGAGGGAAAAAAGAAAAAAAAATCTTACAGTGGTTGTTCTTCTTACAGAGTGGTCCAAACTCGGGCCAGTGATACTAAACACAACACAAGCTCCCCACTGAACAGTGAGAGCAAACACAGTGTATCCCACAGTAAGTCCAACATTTTCACCTATGAAGGAGTTAGCAACATCTCTACTCAATGATAGTCCAGTGGCTGAGAACAAAAACCCAAAACAAGAAAAACTTTTAAAAGTTGCAATACATGTTTTCAGATATTTTCTTAGTGGGAACAAAAGAAAGGTGATCCTTACAGAGCATAAGGGCAATTCTTGGGAACAGTGTAAGAAAAGGGAAGACGATACCGCCATAAAACCCAACCTCGAAGGTTAAAAAGAGCTTTGATCTTCCTTCAGACAAGAAATAGTCACCGATGATCAAGAGACAACCAAAGGAGAAAACTTGAAAGAGATAACCTCCAACATTGTCTGCACATGGAAGAAACCCGTAGAGATGAACACAAGCAGTCCCTGACAAGTTCTTTGGAGGATCGAGAGTGAGAAAATCGTAATTCGAGGTGCCATGGACGCCATCAGAGATCAAGATCGAAGTATTCAGAGGGATAGGATTCAGGACACGAGAGTTCACACCAGATATAATCAAAGCTACAGAGAGACCGAAGAAGAAGAAGAACAGTGTAAGACCTGCCATGGAAGTTAACTCGAAAATATTATGAGGAATTTGGTCGGATGATATTCCTCTATATTCAAGCACACTAAAGCCCCACATAAAGTTAATTATTGGACGATGAAGACTGATAGGATCACGTTTAAAATATCAAAAGTATTACTTGGGTTGGTAAGTTATACTGATATTGCTTTTGGAAAGACGAATCACTTTTGATAAAGCGTGGTAACCAATTATTAAAGATGGTTAAGGGTATGTTTTTAACACATTTATTTTATGTATATGTGATAGCTAAGAGCTTTGAACATTCATTTTGGACAAGAAACAGTTTGCTTACGATCAAGAGACACCCCTGAGGAGAAGAGTTGGAACATGATTCAGTACTAACTCCGTAGTGTCACAGATCAGAGCTAGATAGACAAAACGTGCCATGGAAGTAATCTTGGGATGAAGGAGACATGCGATGGATCTCTCATCATATGTAGCTGAGAACTAAAAAGATTAGTTAATTAAGTTTACTAATAATTGAATATTGTTTTGATCTAATGAAAAGAACAAAAGAGATTCTAAATTTAAATTCCTCCATCCATCGTGAACAGAGAAGAAAACACAGTATCTGTTCTAATATAAGAAGTCCCCAAACTCTACCAAGTACCAAACCAAAACTCGTACTGACAATGACAAATTCAAGAATAAAAAAAAAAACAGAAACACAGTCATGGAATCCTATAATGGAAGCTTATTATATTACCAGCGACCTCTTCCTTGTCCTCTTCCTCGACCACCTCCTCCACGTCTTCCCCAACCTCGGTTTCCGCCTCTACCAGCACCATATGATGATATTCCCTCAAAGGCCTTGTTCACAAGCTGACTTTGCATAGCAACAGAACCACGTCCCTTCTTTGCTGCAACATTGTTACCACTTCCATTGTTGCTATTAGCAGGCCGCTTTCCCCTAAAGTAGTATTATTACAAAGGTAAAACAAATGACAATCCCAACAGATATAAGACAACAGAAAGATTGCGGATTGAGTAAACTTTGCAACATACCCGATTGTTGTTGTCGTTGCTGAGGCTAACGGCTTTGTGGATTCTTTCCAAGAAAGGTTGATATTAGTATCTCCGATAAAAGCAGGCACTTTGGCATGCAATGGCTGTTTCATATCCAAATTTCCACAAGTTTTATTTATATCATCAATTAAAAACTATATATTTTTCATCCAAAAAAAATTGAAAAAAAAAAGACTTAAATGTTGTGATGTTCACCTTTGTCATCGCCAAAATGTTATTACAGGTCCTAAGTCCAGTTGTAGTATTCTGCTTTTTTGTTTTCTGAAAACAAAATATAACAGAGGAGCATTAGTCCTCAAGCAAATAGCATTGGGAAAAAAAGAAGGGATTTACAGGTTAATGAACTTACAACGCTCGCCTTCTCTTCATCTGTCTTAGCAGCCGACATGGCTTTGTTGTGCTCAGTCATTCCTTGAGTTAATTTCTTCATCGTTGCCTTTGTTAGATCCTCAACAACGGTTAATCTGCACCAAAGGTTGGCAATTCACAAAAACAAAAACATTATGATATCATCAAAAAGAAATACCAAAAACTCTCCTACCTCTTCTTAATCTAGATTACCATAGTTTTTTTTTACTCTAAACACATCATGCTTAGATTCTACTAACCATCATGTACGTTTTACAAATGATGGTATATTGAAGTTTCAACTTGCAAAATTTTGGATATCATATCAAAGAATTAATAGTACCTCTCAGTGAAGTCTTTGTTCAATTCTGAGAAGTCCTCCCCCAGTCTGTCTGATGGCTGGCCGGTAACAATCTTGTACCCGCACAAGCTGTTTGTAGCATTTGGAACCTATATATGTTCAACATGATAAGTAAAACAAGGAAGACTAAGAGAAGGGGATAAATCGCAAATAAGATGGTTGGCAACCTTGTGGGAAAGGTGATGAAACGCGTACAACAAACACTCTACATATGTGAAATTCATTTCCTCTCCAGTCTTTCTGGCAGGCATGTATATCTAAGAACAAAAAGTGTAACAATCTTCATAAGAGACACTATATATAAAGCAAGAACGTCCACAAACTATTTATCAAAGGAATCATGACATACTAGCACTTAACAGAGGTACCTTTAAAAGCTGAACAATTGAAGGAAGCATTTGCCTTGCCTCCTGGGCAGTTGTGTACGGCGAAATATCAGCAAGAGCTTTGAGCAAATCAAGCTTCCTCTCTTCTGGGAGCTATTAAAAAACATAAAAATGGTATTATTATGGTGGCCAAGAAAGCTCCTACAGATATTTCCATGCAAGAAGACAAAAGAGAAACAAGCACTTTACTTCATAATCATACCCTTAGTGTCATAAACTATTCTTAATTATGTATAATAATAGAGTAGATAACAAGTGCCTAAAAGAGCACATAGGGATCATGTGCTGATACAAAATAAACCGAAACAAAATACAAATATTCAATAACTAGACAATGAAATTCCAGGATACCTTGTCAAAAACAGGCATGATATGTTTATTCAAATAGTTGAGAAACCTGCTGCTTGGAGCACCTCTCTGATCAAAAGAGGACGATGTTAGCATGATAACCAGAAAAGTTCACAGTATGGACTTTATACAGTACTAATAGCACCAGTTCCGAGTTCGTACCGCAAAAAAAGGGAGAGCCAATTGCAGGCATGATATCAACCTGTCAATATGGTCTGTATCTGAAACCTGGGAAACAAAAATGTCAATAATACCACAGCACAAGGAAAATCTCATCTAAATTTGGCTGTCAGAACCTCATACTTCCAACCATTATACTCACCATATGGGATACAGAATAATCTAAAACTGAATGTTCTCATGGTGATTAGAGCAGACACAATCAAATTCGTGTAAGTCATTATCTAGGATCATACTATCATCATCAAAATTATGTGCATTTCCTTGCATTCAGTCTAGGACTCGGTAATATACTAGAGTTCAAGGAAAAATAACATCACTCAAGAGAAACAATGCAGACGATATATCTTTTAAGCTTCTTGTCAAGAGGATGAAGTTTGAACAAGGATGAAACAAGGATGAAAAATAATCTACTACCACAGAATGTGTCAAACTGATAAACAGCGGACAAGAAGAAAGAAAAACATCGATACGCAGCACAAAAAATAGTACTATCATGTTATTCAATCAGATAAATTCAAGTTCATAGTTAGGATGATACAACACAGCAAATTTACATTAAATAGTTGATGCAATACAACAAACTTACTTCAAACTGTGCATTCAAATCTGCCTGTCCTTCAATAATTTCCACAAGTTCTTGCATTCTTTCTTGAGGAGCTTTCCCTCCAAATATACTCAAACTTGTCAGGAAATCCATAAACATTTTAAACTCCCCTCCAGTTACATCTTCTAGGCTCTGGGAAAATCCAAATTAAGTCAGAATAAATGACAAAGAAGAAGCAGGCGAATGGAAGAAATAAAAAGAACTGCATACACACAAGATTATGGTTTTACCTGTTTAATCAAATCTGTTATATGTCTTTCCATTTCTTCTTGAGGCTTTAAGAGTTCCCCTTTAAGAGGAAACACCTACATATAAATTGATAAAAAAAAAATATACAATGAATATATGCTCAGGTATTACATACTTGTCCAAAGATTGTCATTTTTAATACTATCAAGCCCATCATAGTTATCTGAACCCTTTAACTTTCTACTATACCATTATGCACATTTTTTCATGTCACTTCCTTTGTTATTTATAAGGAAAAATGTCAGATAGGAAGAGACTTGACTATATATGCACTAGATATCAGTATTGCCTATATCTACAACGAAAGGTCCCAATAGGTAAAACTTAGTGGGGAAAATGAGATATGAATATCAAAAGAATTAAGTCACACAACGCTATTCCAAGAACCTTTAAAATAGCACAAAGACGAAGAAACAACTCTGACCTTATCTCTGATAAAATTCAAGACCTTTTCACGAATTTGATCATCAGTAGTTGGAGTAACCCCAGCATGTGTAAACAATGCAGTAGAAGATACTGCAGCAAAAGAGGGTAATCATTAGTACAACACTAGAGAACTGTAGATACCGTTAGTCAATAGTGAAATCATACTGTAAGTCATACTTATTCATTTCAACCTAATACTATGCATGATGAACGAAGTACCCTAACCAATTATCTACCATGTGATTTAAAAATTCACATTTAACAATACTTTCATGGTCGTTTCATAGATTTTAAGAAAAACCAGCATCTTCAAACCGAACAACTATAAAAAAAATCAGACTACCTTTTGGATCCTGCCGTAACAATGACATCAAAGCCTTATGCACAGCATCACGCTCCACAGGTTCCTCTTCAGATCATGTTATCTCTCAGTTAGATGCGAAAGACGCAAATAGGTATATAAAAGTGTAGCAAACAAAATCTCAAAAGTTACCAGTATTCAGAAGTTGCACAAGAACATCAACAATCTTTGATATAATATCTGGTGTATCCTTGCAGAACAGCGGGAGCCCACGGATGGCTTGAACCCGTACCTACACATAAAAGGAAATACATGCTTAACACAGAGCAAAAACATAGTTCAACAGAACACAAAACTGTATATTGCACATGGATAAGTATCCATTCTCTCGAAAATCAGAAGTACTAAGCCTTTTAGAGTAAATCTATAAAGAAGCTAAGTTTGAGCACTGCAAGCTATCGGAAAATGTAAGAAGACAAGGTACAAACCCCAAGATCTCCATCATCGATGCAGTCCATATGCGCATCGAAAGCATCAGTGGAGAGACTAGGGAAGAACTTGAAGTAGCGTGGAATTAGCTGCGACGCAAGCTGCTTCGCCTTCATACTCGTCTTCGACATCTTGATAATCCCTTCATAATCCTCAACATTCTACAAACGAGAAACGAAATCAGCTCAAGTGATCAAAAACTGCATAATTGGAACAAGGCAGACTAATTCTCAGACTAGACTAATACAAATCCAATTCCATTTGAATGTTCCGATTTCAATTTTAAAACCCTAGTTGAAAAAAATTGAGACGAACCTGAGACTTGTCCTTGGAGGCATTGAGGCGCTCGCTGAACTCATAGAGCTTCTCGATTTGCTGAACTTCTTCGGACTGTTGCTCTGACATTGTTGAGGAAGCTGAGAGTCGAGAAAAAATCGAAGCAAATGAGTATATATAGAGATAGTTGAATTGAGGAAAACAGAAGCTATACACATATGTAATCTCGTCTCTGTAAAATATAATAGGAAAAAGGCGGGAGAAATATGAAGAAGGTAAGAGCGTACATGGTGGTGTTTTGAAAGACTGTAGAAAGATTTGAGATTGTTTCGGAGTGTTTTTTGTTTCTCACGAGTCACGACCTTTTTCCCCTTAGCTTGAAGAAGAAGATCTTTAATGTAGAAAAGGTTTGTGCCAGTCTAAACAAAACGATGTCGTTTCGCATATCTGAAACTTCCGAAACACCACCCGTATTTATCCTTTCTTCTAAATTTACCCCGGATGTTTATTATGGAGCAAAAGCCAATTATTAACTTGTTTGTATTCTTCATTTTTCATCAAGGACATCAATTTGGAAAGGAATTTTTCATGTCTCCTTTACTCAAAACTGTTTATTTAAGAGGAAAATCTCTCGAATCTGAAGTATGCAACCAAAACTAGTTTGGTTCATGAAATAGTCTTATTTAACCCCATACAAAAGCAATTCTAATACAAGGTGTCTCAAGAAGTCAAAATATCAAAGAAGGTTTTTTTTCCTGATTTAGCAAATCACAGAACAGGCATATCCAGAGCTTGTAACACATCCTTGAATTCAAACTCATGAGTATGCTTATTGAACTGTTCGAGCAGCTTGTACCGAGAGTCATTCAAGTAAAAAGACTGAGATGTCTCCATGATCCATTTCGCCTCCTCGTCAGTGAGTTTGCTTGTGAACACTACATCGCCTCGGATAAACACCAAGTCCTTAGTCTCAGAAAGCTCAGTGTAGTAGGTGGTAGTCAAGTAAGGTGCCGCTTGCGTTCCTCTTGCTTTGTAGTCTTCGAGACCAGTGAAAATCATGTGAGGCGCTTGAACTGCCACAATAAAACTGATGATGATTTATATATAAGATCATAAACCGAAGAGCTCTTGTTTGACTACGAATTCAACCCATTCACATAATGCTACATCTACCAAGACTCAGCTTCACATACCGGAGAAAAGAACTGTTCTTTGAGATCACTAGTTCACTAAACTTAGTCCTGCCTAAGTAAAACAAAGTCCAATGCTAATCTCACTAATTTAATTGAACTCTCTGATAAAAGCTACCACAAACCTTGAGCAAACATTGTTTATGTAACCATGAAATGAAAGATATATAAAATGGAGGATTAGAATTTGAACCTTGAGCAAACATTGTAATGTAACCATTTCCTCTCCACAAAGGAATGACAAAGTATCGACTGCAATTGCAACATCAAATAGAATCAGATCAAAATCAAGATTTCATTTTTAACAATGATATTATTACCACTCGGAAGCTCGTTGTTCCAACAATCGATAAAGCTGAGCTTTCATCGTGATCCCAATATGACCTCGTCCCAAGTGATACTGACAAATGAAAATGTAGTAAGATCCAACGAATTGCAATTGAAAGACGCAAACACACATCAAAAGAGGATTTTTTTTTTTTTTTTTTTTAGATTACATCGTCCCAGATCGAAGTGAGTTCCTCTGGAGATTTAGTCTTGGCTCTCTCCAAATCCATGATGGAATCTAATGGTTTGGGTTGCAACGGTGTAAACCCAGATGCGAATCTCGAATTTCTTACTGAACCAAGCGAAGCCCATTTGATGTGATTCCCTGGTAAAGCTTCTGAGAGCTTACTTGCGGCATTTCGTTGCGAAGAAGATGTGAAAATTTGTCTAGATTGGAAACGGGAAAAGTAGTAAGACGAAGAAGAAGATGATGAAGATGAAGAGAGCTTCTCTATAGCGAGACTCGGAATAGAATTGAGGATTCTTCTCAGTTTCATGGTAGGAAATATGGTTAAATTCAAAAGAGATGATCAAAGATAAGCTAAGCTCTCAGGAAATCTCAGAGGAATTTTGTCGAACACATTGTGTGCTAATAAATCTATCCACTTAACTTAACCAGAAAAGTCCACTTTTAGAACCCTAACGGGAAGCGTCATCGGTTCGTGATTTCGTGGGTTAACTTGGTTCGACCGACCAGACCGATTTTAGTGATATCGCTTTTTTTCTGGACCAATAATAATGGGCTGGTCCAGAGTCCAATATCCGACTACTCGATTTTATTTCCAAAACAAAACCATTGGATTAGTCGATTAGAGCTTGAATTTGACAAAGTTGTATCATATCATTATAGGGAAATCGGACCATTTATGTTCACTAATTAGTGTTAGTTAAAATTTATATCTATTTACAGTGTTACATTTTCCAAAGTCTAAACACAAGAAACGAATAAACAATCGTAATTAAAGCATTTTGAATATATTTTTACTATGTACAATTTTTTTGTAAATTGAGGGGAGAGAAGTCTCCCACTATTTATTCATAAAGAAAGGAGATTACATACGAACATGACGTGGTCTCGTAGAACCACCTGCATCCTCTAACATAACCGAACTCACACAATCCGGTCTAACATCGAACTTATGAAAACCTAAAGATAAAGATAAAGCATAGTTTGCTAATCCATCCGCAAGACGATTACTCTTTCTATACACATGAGAAATAAACATCAATAATCATAAAAACTCATAAGAAATGGTGTTATCAGAAGATAATCAAAATATACAACATAACTACATAACCATAACAAAATTCCGCGTGAAAATCATAATCTTATCTAGTAAGTAATATAAAAGAATTATGATTTTGTAATATTTTAGAGCTAATTAGCTTCAGTTGCAAAACAAAAAATGATCCAATCACAACGTTGTTTAGTCAAAGTAGAATCTTTGCCACAATGTTTTGTTTCGTTCGCCCGTGAGTGTTTGGAATCATCTATCTTTAACATGTTCATGTGACTATTCTCAGCCTCTCAACAGTTATATAACTTAATAAATTTTACATATTGACTTTTTTTGTATAGAAGTAAGTTTATTATGGATGCCGGTTTTAATCCAGTTTTAATTCAGTTTGGGTTAGCGGTTTTAACTGTATTTATGTAATGGCCAACGCACTGTAAATCAGAGGCAATCACGGGACAACACCTAGTTTAACACAATGTAAATTTCCCTTTTCAGTTTTTTTATTTATTTATCACATTTAGGGTAGCCAATTACATACATTTTCTAAAAAAAACTATGGTCCAATATAAGATCTTCTTCTTTCTTTTTTTTTCCTTTCTTTTTTTTTTTTTGTCGCCAAGTCCAATATAAGATAAAATATGGTAATCCTTTAAAAATTGTCAACCCTCACAGGAACACTCATTATTACGCATTTTACTCAAAAGATATATATAAAGTTAATAAGCAATGAGTGCTTTCACATTTTTGAGTTAATATATACAGAACAAATGAGATAGTAACCCATGTGCTTGCTTACATAGTTCACAAATTTCTCAACGCTACTAACCTTACTAGCTATCAGCCTATCACTCTCTTTTTTTTGTTTGTTTCTCACAAAAAAAAATATAATTCTGTTTCATAATTTGTTTGTTATTTTCTATCAGCTAATATGACGACTTAATTATTATTTTTTGGTTATTGAAACTGTATAAAATTTGTTAACTCTTTATTAGTTTGTCCATATACTCACAGTACCCCATAAGTCCAAAACCCCACCACCATGCATGTCTTATCACTTTCTTCTTCCTCAATATTACTTTTCTTCTTCCTCACATCAGCCATTCCCTTTTCTCTGGCGAAACTCGGAACCTCTCAGCCTCCTAAACTCAACCACAGAGAGCTCTCCGTCAATTATTACTCCAAGAAATGTCCTCAGCTCGAAAATCTTGTCGGTTCCATCACTTCTCAGCGGTTCAAAGAATCCCCCATCTCAGCTCCAGCCACCATTCGTCTCTTCTTCCACGACTGCTTCGTTGAGGTAAAGTTTTTACCAGAATTTAAAATCTTGCATTCTCTTTCTTACGCTCTCCACCGCACAAACGCAGAAAGCAATTACCACAATACGCATTTTAGCTTATTAACCGGCATGGTCAAATTTCAATGCACCATCTTACCAAACCGAATAATTGTTGGGAAAGTCAAAACACCTACTTTAGAAAATAATTCCGACAAAACTTCCAATGGTTCGGTTTTTCAAGGTTGCGCATTTTAGCAAAGAATAGTCAAGATTCGACACATTTTTAGCAATAAAGTCAACAGTATTTTGGTCTGCCTACTACATCTGCTGTTTGTAATTTCCTTTTAACAAAAAACAATACACGTCTCATGCATGTAAACTAGTTAATAATGGACTACAATGATTGATGGTCAACATAAGTTGAAATTGGAATTTTGAAGGGCTGTGATGGGTCGATATTGATAGAAACAAAGAAAGGAAGCAATAGATTAGCGGAAAGAGAAGCATATGAGAATAAGGAATTGAGAGAAGAAGGATTTGAGAGTATCATCAAGGCTAAGGCATTGGTTGAGTCTCATTGCCCTTCTCGCGTCTCTTGCTCTGATATTCTCGCCATCGCCGCTCGAGATTTCATCCACCTGGTAATGCCAACTTCACTCCTACTAAGAATTTTGTATTCATATGATTTGCTACTAATTAAACCGATTCGTATGGCTCTAGGACCGGTCCAAATGTAGCCTAAGTTTCAACCAAACCAGAATTTCATACGTACTTTTTACTTATCAATATAGTTTTGGCTAAATTAATCAAAAACCGACTTTTTAGAACACACTTTAGTGGAATAAACCATTTTAAAGTGGAACAAACAGAACCAAACCATACCAAACCTTATTGTCCACTCCGATAAAGTAATATCTACGTGTCATTTGACTAGTGCTTGTGTTTTGATTCCAAGTAGGCAGGTGGGCCCTACTATCAAGTGAAAAAAGGAAGATGGGATGGGAAAAGATCAACGGCGATGAACGTCCCTCAAAACATACCTGGATCAAACTCCACCGTCGATCAACTCATCAAGCTCTTCGCGTCCAAAGGACTAACCGTACGTGATCTCGTCGTTCTTTCGGGGTCCCACACTATCGGCTTCGCCCACTGTAAAAACTTCATTGGTCGTCTCTACGACTTCAAAGGCACAAAACGACCAGACCCGACTCTCGACCCGAGATTACTCAAGGAGCTCCGGATGTCGTGCCCATTTTCCGGCGGAAGCTCCGGCGTCGCCCTTCCACTCGACACCACCACTCCGTTTGTGTTCGACAATGGATATTTTACAGGACTAAGAACCAACATGGACCTTCTCGGGTCGGACCAAGCCTTGTTCCTTGACCCGAGGACGAAGCCCATTGTACTTGAGATGGCTAGAGATAAGCAGATGTTTCTCAAGGCGTTTGGAGAAGCTATGGATAAGATGGGTTCCATAGGTGTTAAAAGAGGGAGGAAACATGGGGAGATACGAACAGATTGTCGATTCTTTTTATAGATTTTATTTTGTTGTTTTGTGTGTGGATTTTTTGTCTTCATCTTGACGTCCTCCTATGTCCTTTGTTAGAAGTTTCTTGATTGTTGTGTTCATAGTATAAAGTACTTTTTGTAAGCATCGCCTAAACCAATATGATAAACTACGTTATTTCTGAAATATCTGATTTTGATTATTATTATTGCATCCCCTATATAATATTACAACTTTGAAAGTGTTTCACATGAGAAGGTCACTAACACTTAAGGTCAAGACTTATTTTGAACCGAAGTCCGAGTTTATGCGTCTCGTAAATGTTGTTACCTAGTTGGCCAAATCCATTTCAAATAGAAATCAACAAATTTGTTTTACTTAATTTCAAATCAAATAGTATTGATGAGATATATTCTCTATTTTCTGAATTGTATATTTTCTATTTTAGATAAGTACATATTTTCTTAAGATTAGGAAAGCTAAAGTTGTATAAATACTTGACCCAAGGATTTGAGAAATAATAAGATTGTATATTCGGCATTTTAAACTTCTCATGGTATCAGAGGCAGGTTCTATCTTTGTTCAAACCCGCAGACAAATAGAGAATATATATCTCAATAAATAGCCAAGCAATGATACAAATGTGTTACTCTTGGATTACTTTCTTGTTGTAATCTCAATACATGACGATTGGATGATAATTTCAACACCCAAAAAGAAAAGAATATATAACACTTTACAACTTTATCGTCATATCCTGTTTGTAATCTTCACATATCTCTCCAAGTAAAATATCAGTCATCTCTTTTTTTCTTCATCTGGACGTCCAAGAATGTAATATACGTGCAAGTGTGTATTGAGTCAAGTTCTTTACATCGATAGAGCTGCATAGAGAAGCTGGTTCCAAGTATCTGGCAAGCCAGGAAGGCACCAATGGCTGCAATCCGTTCCTACACCGTCTCCATAGGCAGATGGATGCGCATCTTTTCTTAGTTGAGACAGAGTTGTGATATCGAGTAAGAAAACAGGTTTTCTCATTGAGCTTAACACTCGAGACACGATGCTTGCTGCAGGAAGTGAACCACCTGGATATGTTGATCCGCTCAACGGTTGCATCTGTCCGTTACAAGTCTTCCTCGGCTCATTCCATTCCCTTCCTCTAATAATCACCGTATGAAACAAGGTAAGATATATAACCTCAAAAGACCGCGGTTTTCAACCTTATATATGTACATATATGTGTGATGAACTTACACGTAGTGAGTGGGAGAAATGCCTTGGAAGAAAACTCGGGTTTTCGAAACATTAACATTTTGATCAACCCATTGAGCCCATGTGGTGAGCCCTTTGTTGAAAGCGTCAAGACGGTCCATGTCTCTCAGCAATGAAGACCCATCTCTTATAAAATCCCACCTGAGAAAACAAAAACAATGGAACAACATGAGTTTGATTAACTAAGCATATCTTCCTAATTTAGACATATTTATGTGGTGATAGCTTTTAATTAAGTACTGTAAGGATATTGAACTAACCCTTGGGACTGTACTCCACTGTGTGTCCACCAGTGCCAAGAATTAAAGACGAGAAGGTCCATGTCTTTCCAAGCATCAGCGCCATCTTCGATGGCTCCAAGGTTGAGCACACGCCCCACACTTTCTTTGGATATGTCCACTAGGTACGGTGTTCGGTATAGGTACAATGTGACGTCATATTCCTGTGTTTTATTATTTGAAAAGTATTGAGAAACTTCTAATAGTCTTTATATTAAAATATTTTACAGTGAACAAAATGTTTAAAAAATGAACTATAGATTGTTTTCATAACCAAAATGTTGTAATAACATTAGACCGGCCCGGGGCTTGTACTCTTATGGTTTGTAGTGGTGATTTCACCGTATTCGAATCGAACCTCCGAATAACCAAAATGTTGGAATGGATCGGAATCAGTAGTGGCTTGAGTCAGAAATTTCGGATAACATGTTTTTTTTTTTTTTTTTGATAAATTTCGGATAACATGTTAGGTAGACGATTAAAGAAAATATCGAAGAAAACAAGTTGGATTGGTTTATTGGTTGTCATTAGCTGTCAGGTCTCCTTACTTCCTTTTCCTGCTATGTTCTCTTCTTTTTGTTTTTTTCCCAATGTATTTATTGTTTATATAGTATTGATTTATGATATTCCATTAATTTTCCAACATTCTTCAAAACAAAGAGAAGAGATAAACTGCCAAAAACGTAAGTCAAAACTTCAATGTTGAAAACAAAGGCAAATTAAAATGATGTACGGTGGAGGAAAAAAAAAAGAAAAGTATTGGAGGTCCACATCTTTTTCCATATCGGCTAATAATGACACATAGGTTTCATGGTTAATAATTTATTATACTTTTGTTTTTTTCCTCCTTGGTTGATATTGTATTAATTTGAAATTGAAAATATTTTATTTTCTCTTAACTAAGTTTTTTCTAAAGATGAATAATAAGCTCAACAATTTTAGTAGGAGTAGTTCATTATCGAATTAACAATGTATACAAAATCTTTGCCGAAAAAAGTAAGGTTTGACATTTGTCTGTGCGTAACTACCATTTGAAGTTAGAGTGCTTTATATTAATATAAAGTAACGAACACCCAAATCTTATTACTTGTAAGAAATTCGTCATGATGAATATCAAATTAATTATGAATAATGTATCAAACTGAAGAAGAATTGATACACTATTCATAATATTAGATGACGTAACAATTTTTCAAAAAATTAATAAATAAAGAAAAAGAAAGGCCATTAGGCAGACAAAATCATAATACCTTGGATGTCAAGCATTTGCAGAGAACAACTTTTAACTTTACATTTAAAAAAATCAAAGCAAATTTCGACAAGGCTGCCTTTTAAAATAAAAAAATATTGTATAATATATAGCCCGTGACCAACTCGATTCCACAAAACTACAATTCGTGCTCGTGATGATGAATTATTAGATTTTGTTTTTATCTAAAGACCCATTTCTAAATTATAGTAAGGAAAAAAAAAAAAAAAAAAGAAAGAGAAGGAGACCTGGAAAGTGAGAGAGGTTAGTGGGGTACGCTTGAGAAAAGTGGTCTTAGTCTCTGGTACCGACGCATGTATCATACATCCCAATGATTCCCACATGTTTAGACTCAGTGAGTCACCTACGAACATCACTCGCTTCCCTCTCCATCTCCTCAGAAACGCAGCTCCATCGAACCTTTCGTTTACATTTACATACATAAACCATCATTATCTTCGTCATGTGGTTAAAATGTATGTATGTATGTATATGTTGATGTTACATACCTTGGGATGGTGCATGAATCAGGCTGCCAAGAGTACTTGAGGAACTCTTTGTCTGGTCGGCCAAATTTGAGACAGTCGAACTCGCCGTCAATGAAAGGACACGTGGACGAATCGTAGAAAGGATAAGAAGCATCGAAAACCCATCTCCCTTGGAACAAGTTACAACCACTTGTTTGCTTCCTCCCTTTCAACACCGCTTTTCCTCCTCCCGCTCCCTCCGCGGCCGCCAACACCGTTTTGTTGCGGTGGCTCACATGCGGTTTCTTGTCGGAAGCCAAGGCCTGGTCGGCTCCGGACAAGATTGTGAGTATGAGAAGGGAAAGAAGAAGGAAAAGAGAGATGAGTTTGAAACCCATCTTTCAAAGAAAGAGAGATGTGTGGATTTTTTTTTTTTTTTAATATATAGGCTTTGTGATGGATTCGAGTTTATATATACATACGTATATACTTATACGTATATATACATAGATAAAGTATAAAGTAGTGTGAAGAGATTTTTTTTTTTTTTTTTTTTTTTCGGCCAGAGATTCGTGGGTTTAGAAACTCAATTAGCCTTATATATATGGGTTCATTAATTGAAAAAAGAAAACCCATTAATTCATCAGGAAATTCAAGAACATTTAGGCTGTCAAATTCTTTTACTAATTATGATTTAGCTACTTATTAGCATACTAATGTAGCTTGGTAAGTTTGTTAGTTAGAATTAATGACAACTAGCTATAACCAACTCTCTTGTATATAAAGCTCAATGTACATTATTCATGATTCATCCTAAGACCATTAATGGAAAGCATAAACGTGGGATGTAATACGTTTTAGTATAGTTTAGTTACCATTCAAAAGCAATTTGTACAACATTTTCATAACTAAAAAAATAAAAATTATGTTAGTAAAACTTTTACTGTGCGTAGGCGGGTCATTTGAAGAACAAATCAAACTTTGTACCGTCATCATCAATTATCATGCGGTTAAGGTGCGTTTCTCATATATATATATATATATATATATATATATATACTTATTAATGATTAGAAAATTTTAAAATAAATTACATGTGCGAAATTTTAGTCACTTGAAATTAAAGCTATTCTGATATTCGGCTCAATTCCAAAGCTTTCGGGTATAGAAAATTAAGACCCATAGAAGTATCTAAACAATTTCGGTTCAATTTCTGCTCGGTTTCAATCGGTTATGGGTCGGTTCTATAAATGAAAGATATCGTGATTAAAAGGACAAGACGAACTGATTTGGGTATACAATACTATATATAGTATTGATTAATGCCACACCTTCGATGTCACCTTAAGTTTAGTAATAACTCTTGAAAGCAAGCAAAAAACAAAAAAAAAAAAAACAAAATTTTTTTTGTTCAAATCATCCCCAATTCCCCTTTATCATTTTAGGTGTGTTTTCGTGGGGTTCCAGTGGATGGATCAAAGGTGTAAGTGGGACATTCTATTGCTATGCTTGTCACGGGGGACATCTTAAATCATTTCCAATCAATTTCCACATGCTTCTACGCCATCTGTTAATTTCGTTTCTTTAGTCAAGCTATATAATTTTAAAGGGAAAACATTATTTTTATAACATATGGACAGCACTAGACAGGTAACCTTGGCTATTCAATTTTAATTTTAATTGATCGTGTTTTGTTGATTAGTGTTTTTAGGAATATTTTCACAGGAGTACTCACATGTAAGGATCGGGAAGTTTATGTCACAGTTCTTTTGAATTCTTTTTTTCCTTTATTTATAGATTGTAAAACTTAACGACTAAACGCAACTAAACGCAAATGACAAGAATATAATTAAGTTTTGATTTCTATAGTGAACTTAATCGAAAGAAAAGTACAGTATGGTGGTTTCTTTACTCTGTATATATGCCTGGTTGCTAAAACAGCAAACATTTCCGTATTTTAATATATGTAGAATCATTTCATTTTGTTAAAACCTTTTCAAAAAATGTTCGAAGCTCAGTTACGCGTAAATCTCTTCCTTGATCAGAAGAACATGATCATCCTTGATCAGAAGAATTGCGCCATTATCTTCATAGCTACTGCAGGAGTCGAACTCAGGGCTCGCACCATCAACTAAAGTGCGAGCTCCGACCACCAGCACTGATGGTCATTATTTAATTATATCTTTCTTTATATTAAAATATTAACATTCCCATCCAAGCACGATAGAAAAGATTAAAAAATCACAACTATTTTAAGTATCCATTTTCTTTATTAAAAAATACGTGTTACATTAACGCCATGCAAGAAGACGTAAAAGAGAACAATACAAAAACACAAATACAATGTATGTGGCTTAAAAGCTGCGATGTGGATTCAAACCGCACCTCAGCCAAAATTTTAATAATCACGAAACTATATAATAATATACCTCTTTCATATACTTCTCATATGAATTGTAGTCTCTCAATAAAATATAACACACAAAAAATCACTTACGCAACCGGATAAAAAGCATATTGGGCTACACCACACATGCCTTGAGGCCAAGCCACGTCTCTTCGTATCCTAATGTAACCTTTTTCTCCCCAAGTTTCACCCCAAGAGTTCTTAGCTAGCCAGTACTTGGTCCCGTCCTGGCTCGTTCCATACCCAACGAACGTAACCGCGTGATTCGACTCCGTCCCACAATCCGGCGCATCGTATACTCCTCCTGAGTAATGCATGAATCCGTCCCCATTTGCGTCCATAGACACAGAGACAGGTTGCCTCGATACGGCTTCGAGCAAGGCCTGCTCGTTGTTGCTAGGGACGGATTGGAAACCGCTGATCCGTGCAGCGGGTCTTGCGTTGGACCGGCATCTTCCATCTGATCCTTGGTAAGAGTAGTCATTCTCCGAAGCGATGCCTCGGTTTTGGATTATATAGTTGAAAGCATCCGACATTATCCCACCGTTGCAGCCTTGGTCTTCTCGGTCGCAGTCTAGAAGCTGTTGCTCGGACAGAGATACAAGGTTGCTGCCGGCGATCTTAGTCACACCTTCCACTGCTGCCACAGCCGAAAACGCCCAGCAACATCCTGTACATATGGATATTTGTTTGATAAGTGCCCTCATACATGAAACGAGGGCAAATATAGTGAATCACTAAACCAAAGTCACCATAACCCTATAACTATATAAACTTGGACGTCAAGTTTAACTGTTTTCGCCTTTGTCTTTTATTGGGTCTGAAAGTGTTTTCGCCTTTGTCTTGCATATTGTTTCTACATTTTACATGTTAAATTATTGTGTTTACTTTCTCTACGGAATTAGCTTTTATCAACCATTTTAAAAAAGTTCTGAAAATTAAAAATGTAAATTAACTTGATAAACTAGAAGAATGAATATTATGTCTGCCAAATGATGTTTGATAAAATTAAGAGCTTAAAAATCTACACAAAATATTTAGATATTGATACGCAAATGCAAATATTTTCGTTTAAAACAACCAGTCGTAAATATGAGTAGGAACGTTGGTAATGTATAACTCTGGAAAAAAAGCATTACCGCATTGGCCTTGGTATTTGACAGGAGTGACAGCTCCTTCAGCTCTCCAGTCCTTGCTCTCAGCTGCTATGTCACTGACGTTCCAAGACTTAGACGACAACGTCTTGTCAACCACCTTTGATGGGGAAATCTTGGTTAGGCCTTTTAGCCCGGTGTGTGTTGCTAAGAACTCCTCGTTGGTCCAATCCGCGAATTCATTGACATCAAGCTTGTAGCTTCTGTTTCCTTTTCTGTTGAAGTTCTCAATGAACTTCAAGTTCTTTTTGAACACATCGTGTCTCATCTGTTTCTCGAGCTCATCACGGTAAACCCGAGAAAAACGAGCCATCCATTGCTCATGTTTGTCAACCATCGACGGCTCGTGGAAGGTCACAGTACGAGACGTGGCTTGAGAGATTCTGAAACTCGTGAAAAGAATGTTCAAAACCGTAACCAATACCATGATTGATGCCATTTTGCTTTTGGGAAATGGGGAAAATAAAGGAAAGAATTATGTTTTTTTTTTCTTTCTCGCTTTATGATTAATAGTGTTGTGAAAAAGTGAGGATAGAAGGAAGAGTATTTATAGATTTAGGATTGAACAAGGAGGTCCAATTGTATGTAAGCAAATGCAAGTTGACTTCAATCCATTTGAGGTGATGTTAATACTTTGCATTTCTTGCGCAGTGATCTTTGGAAGAAAAACTTTCCCATTTGTTTTTGATTTTTTTTCTTCTTAGCTTACTTGTTTACCAGGGAAAAAAATCATTCGAAATACTAAAATACCATATGCAATTTTCGGTTTCTTATACCAGAAAAAGAAAATTTCTCCCGCTGTCTAAATCAATTATGGTTTTCTTCTTTTCCCACTTGGAGTTCTCGCTTTTGCTTGTACTCTGAGCAAATTCCACAAAACAGTGGATTTTGTTTTCAATAAAAATAATACTATTATTATAACATTTTAATTTTGAGATATTGTATTTAAACTTTTTTATTCACAAAATCATGAATTCTAGACTTATTCTATAATCTCTTCGAACCGAAACCTAAATATATTTTCTATTACAAACAGTAACTTTTATACTATCGGATTCATGATTTTGGTCCAATTTTATTACAAACAGCTATTTACCCAAGATATTTTCTAACTTTCCTTTAATCATTCAGATATCACATTTATATAAATTACCTTTTTAATTTATTTAATATTTTTCTCCTCTCATAATTTTCTGGTCAAGTTAAACAGAATAGTTTATGTTAAAAGGATGAAAGAACTACACTTTTTTTCCTTTTGGCGTGTACTTTACATATTTTTGTAATAAATTCTGTTAGAAAGTTGATTTGTTTGTCATATCCGCAACTAAGAACTAAAAACAAATGCCTTAGACAATAAATATTATATGTGCAATCACTAAAAATAAAAAACAAATGCTTTGCAATAGAGGAGCAATGGAGCATGGGCTCAAATGGGTGCGTCATCTTCTTCCTACAAGTTTTTTTTTTTTTTTTGGATATATTTATTATATCTATGTCTCTCCACTTGACTTATTACTTATAAGAGTCGCGTATTAGATTGACAAAAAAAAAAAAAAAAAAGTCACGTATTAAAACGACAAAAAATAGTGCATAAAATTTTAGTTTCTCCATGAAAATTTATCAATTCGTAAATAATTATAATATCGTGAGAAACTGTCATTATATTTTAGTAAAGAAAATTTATAGAATTCTAAACACTTCGATACATATACAATATCTCAGAATAAAACAGTTTAAATTTATAAAACAGAGTACTCAACTTATATACATAAGGATTATAGTGAGCATTATCATTGTGTCAGTCAAACTTGTTAAAAATCTTCAACCAAATTTTATCTTTCAACAATTTACATTGGTTATTCAACATGTGAATTAATAGATAATTCCATAGTTTTCAAAGGTAAAATGGTAGCAATGCATCCATGATTTTCTAGAGATCTAAGGTTCGATTCCCTTATACTGCTATTTTGCACCCATTATGTTTCTCCCATGGATCCACCAGTGTAAATATATATATATATATATATATATATATATATGTTGTGGATTTACCAATCTACTAACCAAGTGTTTAAATTATATATCAACTTTTAAACAAATCACTTAGCACCAAATATTAAAAAAGAAGTATATGATCATTGACCATTCATAACCTTTTACATCAATCCATCAAAGGATCAACGATAAAATTAAACAGTAACCAGAAAAACAATGTTTAATTTGCTTACAAGTAAAAGAAGAAACTAGCTCTGGCCTAAAGAATTAGTTTTAACTCCTCCAAACCGGACATTGTGGTGAGTTCTTAAAAACTTCCTTTTTCATGTTTTCTATAATTCTTTTTTTCCTAAACTTAATTGAAAGGGCGTAACTCGGGTTTTAACCACCTGACTTTTGCTAGTGTCGAAATTGACAAAATCTTTCACGTAATCACAAAAGCGATCCATATTCTTACAAGGATCACCTCTCTTAGAGGTGAAGTCAAGAACAGCTTGAAGCAAAGCCAATTGATCCCTTCGAGTAAATATCCATGGAACCATTTCGTGCTCGTTACTTCCACTGTCAGAAAACTTCTCAACCGCTTGCTCAATTTCCAACTTCTCCACAACCTCAGTCGACATCCTCCGCTAAAACATTTGAGTAGATTTGTTAGTCTCAGCATCAATAATAAACTCAAACAAAACGCAATGTGAATTTCGTTCTCATCCTACAAATGTTCATAAATAAAAATACATAGACATAATAAGGTATGTATAAGATATACCATCAACCTAGTATTACTTGCTTTTGAGACTTGTCTAGTGTTCTAGAGATGAAACATGAAAGGATGAATCAAATATATATAATGGAGTCCAAGATATAGGTTAGAGATGTAGTAGGTTTTTTTTTCTGCCGCCCATGTTTTTCTTCCCAAGGCAATTAATTAAAAGCGTATCTAATTATTATTACAATGTATTTAATTATGATATTTGCTGACGTCATGCGATATCCAATGTAAATCTTGAGACACCAAAGAGTCATTTTGTAAGTGTCTTGTCGCTACAGCTGCCCCTATTTTTGGTTTAAACTTCTGCCGAGCCGAAACCAAAACTTTTACGGTACCTTTAAATAGGTTAAAAGATTTGTCTTTCTTTTTTGTTATTACAATTTCTTCCATTGCCAACTTCCCAAAAACAAATCCCTGAAACTTTCATTACCTTGAGTGGAGAACTTATGTTTTGTATCACTCAATCGGTATGTTATAAAGTAATCAATCATGTAAGAAAGCTTCTAGTTCTACACCATACATTTCTAACAATACCATCAATACTTTAATAGCCGGACTATTGGTGAACAATCATGTTTTGTCGTGTCTATGTTAACAGTACATATACATATTACCTATGTTCCCTATGCACATTGATTTTTTACATCTTAAACCTTTTTATTTTTATTTTACTGATTCCCTAACAATTGACATCGTTTCCCAATAATTGTATTATCACCAACACACTTAAAGACTTCTCCGCTTAATATATCTCTGTAGAGTAACTCTCGATAACAAGAGTCCAAGATGCTCTCGTTAATTACATACAAAAGTTAATCACTTGCAATTATCTTTTTTTTGGAATGTGAGCTGTATTAAGTACTCACTATGTTCCGGTTTAATACATGTGAAAACACGTTTATTAAGGAAATTATTTTTTAACCAAAATCATCATTAAATAAACTTTTTAAAACAGATTTTGACTAGAAGTTATATGTCATAAACTCATAAAAAAAATCATTCTTGGTGGAACAAGGAAAAGAAATCCTAAAAAGTCAATCCATAAGAATTGGTTATCATTCTCATTCTTTACGAAGAGCACTATGTTTTCGGTACTTGTTCCATCGAACAACATATGATCCAACTCAGAGACTAAGAGAGGCGTTTGTCTTTACTTAGCTAAGAATATGATCATTGACCATTTACATCAATCCACCAAAGGATAAAAGTAAAACAGTAACAAAAAAAATAATCATAATTTCATTTGCGTAAGAAAGAAGAAACTAGCTTCTGGCCTAAAGAATCACTATTTACTCCACCAAAGCGGCTAGTGTGTTTATCAGCGAGCTTGGATTGAACAAGATACCATGCTTTGTGTCACCAACACTCTCCACGACTCTCTGCAACAGAGCAGAAGCAAAATGAGTGTTTGTTGTGAACATAAATCTGGAAACAAGTGAAAGAGAGAGAGAGATACTAACAACATCATTGATCCCTTGTTCAGCCAATTGTTTGAGATCTACCGCTATTTCTCCATCTTTCGGAACCAAGAGAGTATTGATGTAATATCCAGGCTGCACACGAAAATGGTGTTCTTGATTTTGATATACGAAAAAGAAGACATCAAGAGAGTGTGGATTTAGCAGAACCACTCACGGGATTCTTGAGCCGAATATTAGGATCTCCATGAGTTCTGTTGAGAGCGTCAGCAATAGCAGTCACAAAGCAGGAAGCAGTGAAACCCCTTGTTTCTCGGTCTTGAGTACCGTTCAACAGAAGCACCTGTGACCGAGATAAGAAATCAGATTAAAAAATTTCTACCATTGTCTATTCTTGATGAGCTTCAGCGTACCTTACGACATGACCTGGAAGAGATAATCTCCCCAACACCAAGCAGAACCTGAGCAACAGAAGAAGACATGTCTATAACAGTTATCACAGATCCACAATTGTTGCAAAAAAATCCATTGGAGGCTCTTACCAGTGATGGGCAAATGGAAGTGAATAAGGATCCCATAGCGTAAACGATACAGTCAACGCTTCTCAACTGCTCCAGGACAGTTGGGTTAACTGGTGGGAAGACCTATTATAATGGACATAAACAATACATTTGCAATGTCAAATAGACCGAGGAAAACAATTAAATGAAGTAGAGTCATTAGAATCATTAGAGATAACATTGAAGAAAAGCAGAAAATATCTCTTTGTATATAAGAAAAAGAGTTGTTAACCTCATGAAGCAGATTATTGCCTTCGCTTGACATGTAAAACACTCTCTTTATCTTCGATGGAAGAGCGGAAGTCAAACAATGTCTCTACTAGAAACATAAAAAGACAAATATTAAGCAAATAAAATCAACTTTTTTTATTGATAAAAGTATATTGTAAACTTAGTTGTCGTGATCATCATACAAATTCAATGTCAAGATGTTAAAATGGAACACCTTGTCAACGGTCTGCATAGTCCCATTGGTTGGGTGGGAGATTTCGTTCTGTCCGCGTATTATAGTCCCATCCTACAAATTAATGTCACAAACAGTAAGTTTACTATCAAATTTGCCACCTGAATCTTGCTACTGGAATTCAAAGAGAGACCAAGCTTCTTCTACCTGTAATTCACATCCTAGTGTAAGCCTATCATTGGTTGATATTACTGGGAGGACCAAACTATCACAAGGAATCTCTGAAACACGTGAAAACAGAAAAATCGCAGCATCTAGAGACTGGAAAAATATCCTTGCTCCTGCAAAGAAGAAGTTCCCAATGCTACAAGAAGGATACAATTGAAAGTTAATTACTAAACATAGGCGGAACAAAATAAAATACACATGAAGCCGAGAGAAAGGATCTTCAATACCTTCCATTACTGAAGCAAAATCTCTCATTAGGTCGTCTAAGGATCTATGTTGTAAGAAAACATGTCAAACTAAGAAATGATAGAATAGAGAGAAAAATAAAAATCTCAAGAAATTGGAACTGATCAAACAAGAAACCAACAAGAACATGGTTATCTGTATCGATCAACAATACCTCATTCTGAAAGTATATCAAGAAAGCGCGGATTGTTTCACTGTAGGGTCTTGATACACCATCCCACAGAGAATGATTACCTTCAACAATATCGTACCTGTCAAATCTCCAACTCAGCCAACTGTATATTACACAAAACCCTCCACCATTGTAACTAGTAAGAGCCTAGCAAATAAAATGAGAAACTGAGGAAGACATATGAGAAAATTTCTTGGAAAAAGAAGACTAACTACAAACAGGATACGCTTGAACAATGAGAATTTCCTCCCAATTTTCTTCGTCTTTCTTAACTACTTCTATCTGTACTGTTCTACAGAATATAATGGGAAGAGATGCTAAATTGTAACACGAGCTTAAATCCAACACCTGAATTGCGTAGTTTAGAGAGAAGAGTACACAAAGTGCATAAAGAAATTAGAGCCACTGGATAAATTACCAATCTTTCTTGGCTTTATGTGCATCAATAGGTAAGCGATGGCCAAGCAACCGCCTAACAGCAAGTGCCTCTGAAGTACTTTCATCAGACAGCCTTAAACACCTCGAACGTATATCACCAACCGCTGGCCCACCTATAGCAACGCAGATACAATAATATCATCCTTAAACAGTGAGTTTAGATATTGAAATTTAAGAAGCTCAAACCTATCATCTAGTTCTTTGTACCATTGAAGCTTACCAAGAACACGAACAATCTCAGCTGTACTTCCTCCATCATCAGAGACAGGAAGAACATGAGCTACTCGAGTTGTTAGCTTCTTCAACTCTTCCACCACACCATTAAATCCAGTGCCACCTTCATCACAACAAATATAACCTTTTTTGTTCAGAGCATTAGAAAAACTAACTAAACCAAAATCAATGTGCTGCCAATGTAAGGAACTAGTCTAATCTGTTATACAATGAAAAAAGGTTCGTACTTTACAACAAACTGAATTAACATATGTCTCATCTCAAGAACACTGCTTCAAATATTTCGATTTTGACGTTAAATTAGCGTCAAATTATCAGTAATTAGTTAAGATCTAACCAAAAGTGACGATCTTTCGCAATAAGCCACTCAAAGATCACAACTTTAGGGAGACCCACAAAGGAGGGAAGGAGAAGAAAGTGGAACCTGAGAAGACGAGGAGAGAAGGAGGCTCTACGGTGGAGGAGGAGCAGCATTCAGCTGAAACAGACGCAGCCATCAGAGAAGTTGAATTGTAGTGATGGGGTTTGCTGCGGAAGAGAGAATGATGAGACAAAGAAGATGGAGCTTTGTAATGGACCAAACCCCCAAAATAGCAAATCTCCGCCATTACCGAACTGAAACAGAATCACACATATCTCTCTACCCTTTTCGTTTTTGTTGATTTTTTAAAGCATTGAATTTTTTTGTTTGTTTCGCAATTTGGCAGTAACCCAATGTTTTAGTGCATAAACGAAATTAGAATTTTATTCGCGGACAAAGTGGTGGTTTAGTTGGTTTACTTCCTGGTTCGGTCCAATAAATCAAAATTAGTGTTAAAACAGATTTTGGTTAAATTGTTTGTAAAAGTGGTGGTATTTACTATTTAGTATTGGCTATAATATCTAACGTGAAAGTAAAATTTAAAAATTGGAAGTCTTTTATTGAAAGAAAAGTTGAACTGAAATTTGGAAAATTGTTTTGTAACTAAGATCTTATATTCTTATACATTATTATAGTAGATGAGTAGATAATTGTATGATCTAGTGGTGTTTGGTAGTTTGGGAAGGTTTTTTTTTCTTTTTCTTTGATAAAGTATTTGAGAAGTGGAACGATGAGATCTGATTATTTTCAAAAGATGTGACATGTATTTGGAACTAGTTTTTTTTGACAAATAGGATATGCAAAATACATATATTTGAATTGGACTGTAAAATTTTAAACCTGGTTTACCAAAAGATGCTTTAGTGCTTGTTTAATGGCTTATATATTGAGTTATATAGTGTATGTAGTTCTCTTGCTGAAAGAAGGTTTCATATAAATAAAAATCTGAATCAATTACTATACGTTTTAACTCTAAATTGAAGAAAAAAACGAACACCTTTGGGGTGCAAACTATATAGTAACATTGTTTGGGCTAAAAATATGCATATTCAACATTAACAAATACAACTGTAGTGTTTATGTTATAAATTGGCTCAGCAAAGTAAGACAAACAATAATTGGTTGATTATAAATAGTTGATAGAGTGACATTTATAGGCCGTGTGAGAAATGAATGAAACACTCCAAAAACTAAAAAAAATCTAATCTCTACACACACAAAAAAAGTATGATATAAGCCGGATATAAAGTATAACACTCAAACTAAAATCACACACCTAAATGCCAAAAATCACATGACCTAATCCCTCGTTACGTAAACCCAATCACACTCTGGTAGAAGCCCCTCGTCCGACACGTCAGCTTCATCATCAAGACACACAAATGATTCGTTACTTAAGTCGCTCATCATTCTAAGCTTCCGCAACACCTCCAACACTTGTTCTACATCTGATTCTGAGTAACACTCCTCAACTTCATAATCATCCCATGATTCATCATCTTCTTCGGAAGACGTGTCAACATTCTTTAACAGCTGATATCCACCATTCCACTTCAAACTCGAACCCTAATCACAAAGACAATAAACCAAATCAGCAACTGATTACAAATAACTAGAGTTAATTAGTAATACAAAACGACGATGTAAAGCGTGTATATATATATGAAGATGTGGAAAACTGCTTCAAACTTACATTATCTTCTTCATTATGATGATGGTACGAACTGGGGATATAGCTAGTTGCCGAGGCCCCCAAATTAAGCTCCGATATGTTTTCAGAAGATTCAGAAACTGTAGTCTCTTCTTCATCATTATCTTCTTCGGAAGTCAAGACCACATTGTTTAACCGCCGATATCCTTTCCACTTCAAACTCGAATCCTATTCATGAAGATTCAATCAAAGACAAATAACCAAATGAGCAACTAATCTATTATTTGTAGGCGTGGATATAAAAATGTGAAAACATGCTGCAAACTTACACTATCTTCTTCAATGCAGGATGCCGCCCAGGCCGCCAAATTAAGCTCCCACATGTTTTCAGAAGATTCAGAAATTGTAGTCTCGTCTTCGTCTTCTTCTTCTTCATCATCATCATCATCCCATGATTCTTCTTCTTCTTCATCATCATCATCATCATAATCTTCTTCATCATCATAATCACCATCATACTCATCATCAATATGATCATCATAATCACCATCATTATTACCATCACCATCATTATCATCATCCCCTTGTTCTTGAATCAAATACTCTGGAATTTTGGAAGCTGCCAAGGAAATTAATATGACACGTGTCCGTCAAGAAACCAAGTGAGAAGTCAGGGAAAACCAAAAAAGTGAAGATGTTACAGCTAATTTTATTGGAATTTACACTAAGACTATGAAATATAAACTATGTAACACATACCACGCATAGCCCAATGTTCGCTTGGTTTTTCTTTCACCTCATCAATGTGCATAGACCAGTGTTGAAGCGGTCTTTCTTCGACCTGAACGAGACGTTCTTGAGAGAGTTGTTCTTCACCAGGTTCACCATTATTTGGTTGTCCGGTCAAGTCTTGGGTAGGCTGGTCGTCAAATAATTCTTTGGTTAACTCTGTCCAGAGTTTAATACTCTGCAAAAATACAAAAGAATTGACCAAATGGAATAATAGGTATTAGATCTAACTATCATGAGTCGTTCTGGATTTCCAATGTATTAGACCGTGATTAAGTTTCATAAAATATCTGATGGAACTCAAGGACTTTGTTGATTAATGTAACGAATGTGACTCTTTTATTAGGTAATCATTAATCTAAAAAAGATCACAAACCCAATGTCTTATAACTTGCTATTTCCAATTTTTACACCTCTGTTTTCATTCTATTTCCTTTTCTTGTTCTTAATTTCTACTTTATATCTCCTGAAAAACGTATTTTTTTCCTCTTCATATATAGTTGATTTACTAAAGGAAAAAAAAAACCCCATGTAAACCCTAATACCTATCTTAACTACTAAAATAAATCATCTACAATATATACAGCATCAATTCCTAGCATATAGAAACTTTGGGTTGATGATGATGATGACAACCATAAAAAATAACATAGGTTTAGGCTTTGAGCTATTTTCTAGCTAACAATCTAGACAGAACCATAAACTCTTTAATTTGAAGGCATAAAACATCATATAAAGATCAAACCAGAAGAAGAAGAGTGTACATACCTTTTGTATTGATTCGTCAACCTTGATTAATGCAGCTCCTATTTCATCAATAATCATATCAACCCAGTGGTTATCTTCTACGAATCCCATATTCTTCAATTGAACTTGAACCTGTTAGTACCGTTTGAAAACACGGTTAAGTTTCAAAACCGGAGTTAAGTTCTCTAAATCTTAATTTTAGTTAGCAATTTAAATTAATTTTCAGCTAATTTTCATGAGATCTGTTAGTGAATCCCCACAACAACAACAAAAATTTCTCCTAGTTGAGGAAACCCTAATTAGAAGGAGAACGACGATCGAATATCTAAATATTCGTACAATCGCTAATAGAAAACTTACAATCGAAAAACGAAACAACGTATGCGATGAACTTCTACGTAACTTTGCTTGGGAGGAATTGAAGAGACTGATGATAACACAGGTCGCAAGTAAAAAGGGGTTCAACAATCGAGGTTTATATATAATAACTTGTTTTCGTTTCCTATTTTCTTTTTAGCGTTTATATGATTCCTATAACCAGTAGAATTTCAATTTACTTTTTTTTTTTTTTTTTTTTGACATGAATTTCATTTTACTTGTGATATCTAGTTATCTGCAACTACCTAAGAATTAGGATATACCTAAGATATATTATTCTGTTTTAAAATCAATTAATCTTGATAATTTTTATAATGGAAAATTATAAATGCTCTGATAAAAATTAAACAAAAATAAAGCGATTCGTAAACTTTTGGTTACTTCATCTTACTCGGAATAATATGACAGACAACAGATTCAAAAATATTGATGATAATTTTTTTTTTTTTTTTTTTTTTTTTTTGCCAAAAATACTTATGCTATCACTAGAAAAAAAAAGAAATCAAATTAAACACATATTTTGCCGAAAAATAAAAATAAATAAATACCGAATATACTAGGTTCAATAGGTTGCGGGAAATTGCTTTGAATTTGGTTTGTCCACTAGATGATAAATTGGTAAGTCTCAGGAGTAATTAAGAAACATGCATAAATATAGAAGCATGAGAATCATATTTCAACCCAAAAAAAGGGAGGAAAACATTTTAAAAATAACCAAAAGTTTATTAATCTTCATAAATTATTTTACGGTCATCGTATAAAATAAAAAATAACCAAAATTTTATTAATTGTCATGAATAAAATTTTATTAATTGTCATAAATATCAAGTATATACCCAAAAATCTCACAAATTAACGGAATAGATGACCGTAAGACGCCGTTATCTTTTTTTACTACGCATAATTCGGTTCAACTGTTGGCTTAAAATTGACATCCGTATTTTTTAAAAAAATTCTGTTTAAACATTCTTAAACTTGTGTAAACACATAGGAAGTAATCAAATAAGTAATGGTCATAATAACCATTTTTAACAAAACTTTAGAGTATCCACCAATGTCAACAAAATAAAAACAATATAATCCACCTAAAAAAAGATGGTAATGAGAAAAAATTGGGTCAAACAAATACATCCCCATACAACACACGAACAGAAGAACACATAACCAAAAATAAACAGACAAAGCAAACTTCCAAATATAGAAACAAAACCTTATTTTCCCCCTTTTTCTTGTATTTTGTTCTCTCTTTATATGGAGATAATTTGGTAAATCTCGACAATTTAAATATATTTATTAACCCCCAGGAAAAAAATTCTAAAAAATAAACCTCCAAAATCAAGGAGACAAGAAGATCCAACAAACGCACACAGCTAAAAAAATAAACAAAAAGAATTAGAGCCAAAATGGCTAAATTCTTGATCGTCATCATTGCATCTGCCCTATGCTTCACCACCATCGTCAACTTCGTGGCAGGTGATGCTGATGACTTCGACCGTTTCAACGTCAAGGGCTCAGTTTATTGCGACATGTGCCGTGTCCAGTTTATCACCCGCCTCAGCAAATTCCTTGAAGGTCCATCTCTTTTCTTTTCGGATATATGACACCAAATTTTAAAACAAATGTTTGGTTTTATATTTAATAACCTCAAAAATCTAAAAAAAAAAAACCGTACAAAAATAATTATCTAAAATGCATCCCATCAAAAACTTGTTCTTTCTTTAAAATACTATATATTTACTCAAAATCAAATTAATTATTTCATGTTATATATATGAAGTCCAAGCTACTTGTTACCAGTCGGAATAGCTTATTAAACTTTTGTTTCAAACGATATTTTTGAAACAACTTTAAGTTACCATAACCATACTTCTTTAATTTCTCTAAACGGTCTTAATTAACCATCCATTAAAATATACAAGCAAGCAATAGAGGCAAATTTTTTTTGTTATGACTAATAAGTAGTGGCATGTGTGACTGGTGCATGCAGGTGCGAAGGTGAAGTTAGAATGCAAAGGAAGGGAGAACCAAACAGTGACATTGAAAAAGGAGGCAGTGACAGACAAAGCTGGGAACTACGAGATGGTTGTGACCGGAGACCACGAGGAAGAGGTTTGCGAGATCGTGCTCGTCGAATCACCAGATGCTGAATGCAATGAGGTCAACAATGAAGAGTTCCTCAGGAACGCAGCCAAAATCAGCCTCACGGCCAATGACGGTATCGTCTCTAACGAGATACGAACCGTTAACCCGCTTGGTTTCATGAGGAAAACTCCGCTAGCCGAGTGTCCTCAAGCCTTCAAGGAGCTAGGCATTGTCCCTGACGTCACCTTTTGAGCCATTCTCATGATCTTATAATTAAGTAAGTAACTACTTTGATTTTTGAAGGAGATCATGTTTGATATTTTCTTTCTTATTGATGTATGTACGGTCATGACGATGGCTGTGGCAATAATGCTCGATGAGAGTGACATTAATGGGGTTTGATGACAATTTGATGATGCCTTTTACACGCGATCCTCTTTTTCAACTTTGTCATATGTAACGTTTGTTTTCTAGATTCACTTTTTCTAGACTCAATAAAAAAGTCTTGGTTTAACAATATTATTTTGATATCCGATTAGGTCTGATCGATGACATGAAAAATGACGATATAGTGAAAAAGAAAAAAGAAAAAAGTAAGATAAAAATCTGTTTAGTAGCATATAACAGTAAAACATGGTCATGCCAATAAGATATGACTTATGAGCATCGTGTTTATGATAATCTCAATTTCTTGTTGAAATTACAAAATTTGAAAGTCATGGTTAAAATAAGATTTTTCATTTGAAGGAGAAATCACTTTAAATAGTTAAATTCTCATTGGTAATAATGCATAATTGTTTAATTGTATAATTATATAACAAAAAATTATAGAATAAAAATTAACATAATTAAAATTTTATGTGATTAGATATCATGCATAATAAAATAAACCACTAAATACATGTTTATTTGCATAACTACATTAGCAAAAATAATTCTGCCATTATACAAATTACTAATCAAAGTCTTTATAGATATGGGTATGTAGCAGAGGTGTGAAACTTACTTTTTTTTTTTTTTTTTCCTTTTTTTTTTTTTTTGTCAACGGGAAAGTTGAAACTTCAAATTATCAGAACTGTGTGATGCTTGAGAACTAGGAGGATATGTGTATTAGTATCAATTATAATCGGCCAAGCAAAACAACATATGAGGTTTCTCTACTAAGCTGTCTAGTTAATGCTAAAAACCTTATTAACAATATATATAGGATTCTACCACAAATTTATCAAAAAAATATTATAAGCGCCAGTAGTAAACCTACTAATCGACAGCAAAGCATACGAATCCTAGGTGGACAATATGAGCTAATTACTAAAGTATGAGTGAAGAAATTAATACAGTGAGCTGCTAATAAGAATGCTCTTGTAGTAAAATAAAGTACTAATTAGATTCGATAGATTGACAAATGACAAATTAACTATCTTGCCAGCCTGTATGTACAACCAAATTCACCACGTTCTTCAACGGGTTTAAAGGAAAACCACTCAACCCCCAAACCACAAATTATATTAAAAAATAATAATCAGCACGATTGACCGTTAGAGTAGCACCGGAGCCGCTTCACGGGAAAATCATGCCGGAAACCGCCATGGGCTGCGGCTGCTGCATGCTGCCACTCCTCAACAAGCAAGCCATTGATAAGCTCGACATGGTGAACCCCGTTTCCCTCCCCAAGTATACCGACAACCACACGGCCTGGTGGTTTGGACTTCCGACGACCTGCCCCGACGGGAACGTTCCGGAGTGCGCCACCGGCGGTCCAGTAACGGTGGCAGCCTTTGCAAAAGTGTCGAGGCTGATTAACGTTGTAGTTGTTGAAGTAACAGAACTTGGTCTCCATGCTCTTGCATCTTGGACATGCTATGATCTTGTCTGGACGCTTCTCCGCCGTCAGATCCGATGATGATGATGATGATGATGATCTAACGGCTGTCGTGGCCTCAGGCTCCGGCGGCTGTTTCTCTTCTTCCTTTTTCATTGTCTGAGTGTTTAATGCAATGGTTTTGCCAAAGAGTTTAATCCCCTGAGAATCTTGGGTCGCCATGAAAATGAGGAGAGAGCAAAAGATAGCTTATAAAAAAAGTCTATTGCAGGTAAGAAATGGAGAAGACGTCTTTTATAGAAAGATGATATAACTTTTTAGCAGGAATGGAGAGGAAAAGGAGATAAAAGCGACTGAACTAGTGGCGATTAAATATAAATTTTATTTTTATATAGCATAATATATAGTATATATTAAGCGCATTAGTCGCTTTATTTTATTTTACTTTTGGTTTAGAATTCATATCTACACGTAAAAACACGAATACAAAACTTTCTTTTAAAAGTTATTTATTTGAAAAGCGGAATTGGTAGCTAGTTTACTGTTTTAACCATCGAGTCCGTAAAATATTTGAGCGCACAAGTCTTATCAACACGTTTTCCCTTTGTTAGTCCACTTTATTACTCTAGTAAACGAATTTGTATAAAATAATTGGATATGCATTTATTACGTAACAATTTTGAAACTAGTGGATGCTTGAACATGATCGAACTAAAGTAAGCTCAATTTATCTGAAAGAGATCGTATTAGCCATGATCTATCTATCCCATATCCGAATTTTAGTGTGTTAATTGTTATATTCATAGATATCAACGAATCTGAACTTTTTGGGTTATCGAAAATATATGTCCAATTTTTTTTTGTCAATTAGACCATTTTCTGTAAATAAGTATTATAATAAATAATAAATGTCAATACTGTATCTCATAAACGAACAAGGCAATAAATAACGAAAATGTTCTAATAAAAAGGAAAATTGTATTGGTAAGAAGACTTTTAGGCTCTAATATTTTACGCTTTTGAATTTGTTTATGATTTCACAGTGCACGAGTTACGAGTTCCACTTTTCTATAATTTTAAATAATGTACTATTATCATTAGGTTTGAAGAAATGCAACTGTCTATATACCTTGAAGTCTTGCCCCACATATAATTTCTTTTCAAAAATTGGATGTGTATTTAACTCTTTTTTTTTTTTTGGATTAATGGTATGTACACACACATATATCTCTCTTTCTAAACCCGAATTACATATTTTAGTCATCAGTTATATGATATAACAAATTCAATAACTTATATCATTAGGATTGAATTTGTTTTTTCTTCACCCCAGGATTGGATTCATTTATAAACAGAAGAACTATTTATTTGTTTGGGTGCAAAAACGGAAGAACTATTTCATCTACTTGAATTTATTTATATATTAGATATGATCTCAAGACAAAACCGTCAAAAAAGAAAAAGCTTGGTAATAAGTCAGTGTTGCGTAGGAAAAAGAGAAAAAAGAAAAAAAGGAGTATGAGCTTTTGAGACTCAGACATCTTTACTCATATTTCATCTATTTCTTGTCAGTTCTAAAGACTTCTTGTGGGTCCCATCTAAGGTAGCCTCCTCATAAGTATATTTGTTTTAAATTTATTTTAATTTTAATAAAAATAAATTGTTGATAAACAAAATTTGGTTGAGTCTAATACACCATTCTGGTGTCACTAGATTGTAATGGTACATGTTTCGATGAGCCGGTTTAAGGTGAATCAGATTGTCAATATCTGGATCGGAACAGATTTACTTCAGACCAAAAAACGTAGAACGCATAAGAGCTTTTTCCTTTTTCTTTAACGCATAAGTTTTTGGCCAATAATAGCATAAGACCATTATTCAACGTCAGATAAAAGATCTCCAACAATTATATATTTCTTTAGTTAATTACTTCTCTTTTTAGTTTGTTTACTGCATTAAGTTTCAATATCCTTTTTTTTTTTTACCGAAGCAAAAGTCCTATTTAAACCCTTGTCCATTATTTTATTTCATTCGTCTTTGAATTTGAATAAGAAACTTAGTTCAATAAATATATAATTCCAATTGGATTCATATTTTACAATGCATTGATATTTGATTGAAAGAAGGAGTATAGTTTGAATGGAATTGCTTTGAGAAAGAAAGATAAAGCGAAGCAAAACACTTTTCTGAAAAACTTTTAATTAACCTATTAGAGCATCTCCAATGCAGAACCCTATTAGGGGTTCTAGCACTGTTCACCAATCACATTATTACACTTATCTCTCTCCACCAATCACATTATTTCATTTTCTCTTTCTTCCACCTCCACCCACCACTTTATCTCTTTCCACCAATCACATTATTTCATTTTAAGAAACTCTCTCTCCTCAGTTTCTTATTTAAGAAACTTAAGAAACTCATCTCCACTCATCTCCTCTTTTTACTCAAATTTTAATAATTTTATATTTCTACTATCCCCTCTTTTTACTATAAAAACACTCTCTCTCATCTTTTTACTCAAATTTTATTAATTTTATATTCTAAGAACCCCTCTAAAAATCACCATTGAACATGCTCTTAACCCGATATTCGGTTGACACAAAATAATGAAATATTATATAAAACTGTGAAAGTGTTTGAAATTAAAGGGAAAAAGGAAGGAAGAAAAGAAAAAGAGAAAAGGGAGCATTGATCGACGTTCACCGCTCTTTTTTCTCTCTTTGAGTGTAATTTTATATTCATGTTACCTTTAAATTGTATGGTTTTTCATTGGTATCTTTCTTGTCACAAAAGTACAACTTTTTAATATATGGAAAAAAATCATTTGTACATTAACAAAAATATTAATATACATATGATTTGAGTTTTATCGGTAATTTTAAATTTTCTTACCAAATAACTTATAAATGATATTTACTACAGGAAATGAGTTTGTAAACAGTAGTAAATACACACTGATTTGAATTCTCTGTGACCAATATTTTGCAACAGACGAGCAACGCCAATGATCTTGCTAGAGTTTCACGGTGTAAAGGTTCGTAGTTTTGCAAAAGAACGGCTCATTCACCTACGCACGTATAAGTTATAACGTATTCAGAGGACTCTCGACCATCTATCATGGTTCCACCCTCAACTCAACTAAGTTGACTATTTCTTTTTGATGCAGGATATTATAAAAACAGTTCGTTAGTTATATAGCCTATATGTGTCAAACATATATATTTTATCTAAACTTATTATTATCTTTTTGTTAATGTGTCTAAAACTTATTTATATTAACCTTATATAATTAATATACATGATAGCTCGTTTGTATCTCACTTAGCGATGTGAAAGAAAAAAAAACTTTATTTGTGTTGGACTCTTAGTCGATCAAAAATAATTTAAATATGCAATTCTCTCATTTAGTATACTTATTTTTCTTGATTATTGGCATATTTTTATTGTATAATAATCACTTATTTGTTAAATATATTACATAGATTCATGTGGTTCCATATACTTGTTTAATTTCTTATTATTACGGTACATCATAATGTATAAATTTGAAATTATTGTGAGGAATAAAACTAGTTTATATTCATTTTACATACTATAATATATATATATATATATATATATATATATTTGTAATAATTAATGGTCTTTATGTATTAAAACGAGTATGGTCCTCGCATAGGTGGGTAACTATCTATGGTAATATACACACATGTATAATTAGTGTTAGACTTTTAGTGGTGGCATGCCATTCCTTTAGTTTTGTTTTCCCCTTCGTTTCTCGGATTTGTTGTAAACTTTTGGTTGCCTCTCCAAAGTTCCTTTTATCCAATGATCCAATCAAATATCTAAGCTTTATAAAGTATTTGCTTCTCTTTCGTTTATAAATAAAAGTTTAATAAAAATCAACTTTAATAAAGAAGAATTCATTATGTAGATAAACATTATATAGCTTATAAAAAATAAAAGAGAAACTTGGACACTTGGTTGTGTTTTTTTTTTTTTTTTAAATCCTCTTCTGATAAAGAAATCTTTAGACTTTAATTACACGAATAAAGAGAGCGATAAAAGTGGCAAGAAAAAGTAAGTAATAAAAGAAAAAGGGAACTATTTTTTGTGCGTTATGTTTACTGTTTAGGTGTTAGTCTGTAATATAGAGATCTGACACATATTTTATTGATCTTATAGAACAAAAACTCTATTTATATCCGAACTTGTCGGGGTTATACGTCATATGTATGTGAACTTGCTAATATATCTGATACATTAAAAAACGAATTAAGAATCTGAGTTGATGTAATTCGTTTACTTGTCTGTTTTTACTCGCAAGAGAGTTACAATCACTTTTACAATATCTATATATACCATTATATTTTAAATCTTCACTATTAAAAACCTCATATAGAGTATCAATTATTCCAGTGTCTAATGAGATTGTAAGAAAATATCAAATGTTTATTTTTTTTGTCGAAATGTTTATATGCTAAAAAGTAAATTTTTTTTAAAAGTACTAAGTAATAAACAAGGACATAATCTTTATTCTTTACCGTATCGAATCAAGTGTCCAACTTAAAAACTCAAATTAAAGAACACAAAGCGAACTTCACGGCTTAGGGTTTCGAGTATTGAATTATTGATTATTCGTTTAGATCCTACATTTGCCAACCACGTCTTCAAGTAAAATAAAACCCTTATTCAAATCCAAAATTTTTAACGAAATTTTATTGGCATGTCACGGCCGCACACAAGAAAATATATATATATATCCGCAGAAGTTTCGACGGAGATGGATTTTTCAATGACTACTAGAAATCCTCAATGACTCTTAGAAATCCACCAAAAATTAATAGAAAATATTTTTGACAGAAAATTTCTTCAGGAATTGGCATATTTTCTTCTTGTGAATTAACTGAAAAAAAAATAGTACCGAGTTTGTTTTTCAACCCTTCATATCCAGTTCAGTCCTTTTAGTTCGGATTTGATTCAACAAACAATATCAACACAGCTAACAACCTAACAAGTAACAATAAATCTTTTATTTTACGTCTTACAAATTAAAGGTTTCCAAAAGAATTATATCTTACTCCCATACTGTTATCCAAACACGATCGAACAGAAAACACTAAACCAAGGGTGATTGATGTTAACTCTCGAGAGACTCATACATAATATATTCTACAGTTATTTTATTATTATTTCAGAACCTACTTGTTTGTTGTTGAAGATACATATATAAAGCGTACAACAAAATCGACCTATATGTCTACTACACAAGAAAAACATATAAGAAACGGAATAAATGTGGTGTTACGTGAATCATACTCGTAGTCACGTGTCGCTATCGCTCCATGTATCACTTTCGCCATCTCCATCGTCGCTTGCTACAGCCTGAGACCACAAGTGCGAAAATGTTAATGTTTAAAAAAAAAAAAAAAAAAAATGTTATACTAGCAAATTGAAACAGAAAGTCATAATTATACAAATAATGAAACCTGTCGGATAGAGTTTGCCTTCTCTAGAATCACGCTAAAATTGGCGTTCATCGTAGCTTCTGATGATGGTGTCTTTGTTGTGACCACACGTCTCAGGTTAAATTGCTGTTTTGATATAAAAGGATGTTGTTGGTACGTCGAGAATGTGATAATGGAACTTTGTGGAAACAGAAATGAGAATACAAATGGAAATTTTTGTGGAAAGACTCACTTTAGTTCGGATTTGATGCAAGAAGTCTCCAGCTTCCGTGTCTTTCAAGTTACCATGACTTTGCTTATAATCCTTCACATTGTTCTTCTGATGTACCTATCAAATCATCTCATAAAACTCCTTAGCTCGAAAAGAAGGAAAAAAAGTGTAGAAAACTTAATTCTCCGTACCTTGTTTTCTGGTTTAGGATCAGGAGCTATGACTGTGTTTGGTTCTGCTTTCTTGACTGCGGATAAAGATTTGTTTTGTTCCAATGCGCGTATGAGAGTTTCCTTTAGAGACTTCTTGTTGTTATCCTCGAATCTCTCTGATGGTATCTTTGAAACCATCCACTGTAACGGTGGGAGTGGTGGTGGTAAAGGCTCAGCTGGATTTTGGAGGTAAGAGAGATTTTCAGGTAAATAGACATTTGGTGTTTCAGTCTTTGGAGATGGAGCTGAGAAAGAAGAAGCTTCAAGATAGATTCTGTGAAAAGAATCATAAAGCTCTTGTTGGTTCTTGCTTTCATGGATTTCGTCTGATTCTTCTTCCCATTGCTGCTCAGACATTGACACAGAGCGATTGTCACTGTTATCTGAAATGTAAGAAGAGGATCTACAGAATGTGTCCTTGTCTGAATCAGAATCTGGAAGTGATGAAGTAGCTGTAGTCTGTGGCACCAACTGAAAGGAAGAAAATGTATATTCCTCTGGAAGTTTTAACTCCAGCTCGGAACTCGGTAAGGTCTCTGAGGATTTGAAAGATATCTTCATGTGATCAAGCGGAGGAGATGAAGTAAACCAATCAAAAGGAGCCTCATGATCTTCTCTCAAGGGCTCTTGGAAGGGTTTCTCATCAACATCTTCATCAATCTCTGGAATAGTTGTTGCTATAATCTTTGGTTTTGATGGCTTTAACCCCAGAAGATTTCCATTAGTCCATGTTTTAATGGATTCAGTGTCACAAGAAGTCTCAGCTTCTTCTGATTCTTGATGTTCATGAATACCACTAATCTCATATAAAGGATTTGAGAAGCCATTTGAATAACTATGAGTGCCATTGCTTATATCATCTGAAGCCGCCCATGGATCTTGATGAATCAGTTCATCAGATTTATTCGTCGGTGATGACAAATGTAGCTCTGATGCAGCAGCACATATCGTCTCATCATCACTAAAGTTGTTAGAGATCTTCTCTGTTTCTAACCTTTCTTCTGTAATCTCATTGGAAATGTTCTTCTGCACCTCTTCGGTGGTTTTGAAAACTTGATCATTTTCAGATTCTGAATCAATTGTGTAAAGCGCATCAACAAAATCGTCTCCTTCGCTTTCAGTATCATCTTCACTGTCCATTTCCAATTCCATTTCCCTAGGTTTGATATCTTGGACCGCTTCAACCGCTGGATGTTCTCTAAGTCTTGATACCGGTTCAGCATCCACGACAAAGTTAGTCTCCATTACTTCAGGAGCTTCAACTGTTTCACATTGCAGAACATTGGATTCAACTATCTCAGCTTTCTCGTGCCAACTAACGCAAGACGAACCACGAGCTGTTAGATCTTGAGAAGGACTATCATTAGTATCTTCGCTTTCACTTTCACTTTCAGAAAGAACTGAAGCAATGGTCCGAAAACGCGGTGCCAACTTTGAAGAAGTAAATACTCCCTTAGTTTTCTCTCCACCACTTCTGGAATCAAAAGAGCAAGAATGATGATCTTGCAAGTCGGATTTCGACTCAAGTTCAATCGTTGAGGCGGTTTTAGAGCAAGAGGTTCGTCCACTGAAGCTTAAAGAAGTCAATGTCTTCCTGAAAACCATATTATATTTTCATGTTTTGAGTCATATATCAAAACACATCTCAACAATGTTAGTCAAATCTAAATGTATTTTACCTGTCACTCTGGTTAGCCATCATAGAGGCAAGACTTGATATATCTCGATTCCGTTGTAAAGATTTTTTCTTCTGCTTCGTGCATACAAGTTTAGGAAGCAAAGTAATAATTATTAAGGAGTAGATACTCTTAAAAAAAAATGGTTTAACTGAGATTTAATATCCAAAAAAGAAACCTTAATTTGTGGAGTTTTAGAAGTTCTTGATGCTCTTTTGAAATGAGTAGGATCAGAATATCGCTTCAAACAAGACCCTGGACCATTTATATCAAATCTGAGAGAAACCACAAATAATCAACATCACATTTTCAATCAGTCTAAAACATAACATAAACTGAAGCTATACCAAAAAAACAAAATGAGTTAAGGTGTATTATATACTTGTCGAGCAAGTGAAACCGTGGAGGCTCCCGGCAATCTTCATATGGAGCCATAACAAACTGTGGCAAGTCGTCGTAAATAAAGTGATTTTGCACATTTGGTAAACGAGGATGCCACTCCAAACCTGAATCAGCATGTGCAAAGTCAACTGATTCACTATACTTAAAAATACTAATCACCTTCTTCAAATCATAGCCACACCAAATAAACTCAATTGATTCACTATACCAAATAGTAGTCTACTTATTTACTAAGTATCTATGCCTCCATAGATTACACAAATCGACAAACCAATACTTTAACGGTTCTCAAACACTAAGATGAGTAACTAGATGTTCATTAATCATTACTAAAACTTTCACATTTTTTTAATTATAGATCCAAAAGGAAGAGAGTTAGTAGCTTTCACCATGTGATTGTCTCAGACTATCATCATCATAACCAAATTATATACTCAAAAAGAGTATTTTACACTGAGAAGTTAGTGAAAAGGCATGTGAGCTGGGCCTACAATAAACTCAAGAGGATATAAATTGGTTTAAAGAACACAAAGTGAATCTAGACAATAAAGATGATTGACAAGAGAAACAAGACAAAAAACAAACCTCCAGTATATGCAAAATGAATGTGGTTCGTTTGTGCAAGCACTGACTTCTGGATTGAAGGAACTGTAAGTTCTATTTGCTTCAGTCTCATCTTCAATTTATTACTTCTTGAAGATGTAATCATAACCTCCTCTTGTATCCCTTGGAATATCTCTGCTGCAAACCTGAAGCATGTGAAATTAAAGTTTTCATTTTAGAGCAAACAGAGTTGATAATGATTTGCTTAGAACCTTAAACTATGCAAATGAAAAAGACCAGACAAAGCAAAATGGAGGATTTTCACCTAACTCAAATCAGACTGAAAAAAAAAAAAAAACCCAATATATTTAAAGTAATAAACTCAATTATAGAGGAAACTAAATAAGAAAAAAGAATTAGAGGAAACAGAGTTGACTTAAAGTACTTACTCGGTGAGATCACCGAGTTGACGCAAGATCCCGACGAGTCCAGACACGGCGACACCGTCGAGAATCTCTTTAGGATCTTCACGATTAACTTTACCATGAAGCTCCGGTTGTCCTAAACCGTAAACATTCTTCACTTGGAGTCGAACAAGCGGCATTTGCTCTGTTCTTGAAAATTTCAGGAGGAATGATCAAATGGGTTTGGAGAAACAGAGACAAAGATTGAATTTTTATTTTCTCTGGTGGGTGAGAGATTAAGGCAGCTTAACCGCCGAAAAGAGAGAGGGAAAACTTTTGGAGGTTACAAAAGCTTTTTGGGAAGAGACATTGCCAACACCGCAAGCCATTCCTTTTCAATAGTTAGTACTTAGTAGTATCATTTTTTTTTTTTTTTTTTTTACAGGGAAGACAAAAAAAAAGAAAAGAAAAGAAGAAGTCTAAATGACAATATCGTCCTCAGTTTAATTGACTATTACGAAAAATGGGCTTCAGGAAAGAAAGGTACTAATAACCTACCATATTGTGACATGTGTCATTTTGGAACTCATTAATTTGCCACGTTGTGTTAAAAAACTAGTTTATGTTGGGTTTGGGGTGATCTATGATCACCAATCATATCACGACGAGTACATAATATTTGGAGTCATTTTCATCCGGATGTATCAAAAAGACAGGTCTAATTTTTTTTTTTTTTTCTTTTTCTTTTAAACTTGCCTATTATGCGGAATCTAATCATTCGTTAATCTGTTCTGTTTTTTTTTTTACTTTTGAGTTTTTGCTTTCTTGTTTTGTCTTTGATGAACTCCCTGTTTCGACATGGTATTGCTCTAAAATAAGATGACAATTTTTACTTTTTTTTTTTAATAATTAATACACATGTTTTTTTTTTGAGTTTTTATGCAATGTTTATATTTATTTAGTATTTTATGATCATATTTTTTATTGGTTAAAAATATTTAACCTGAGTATCAAATAACAATTGTTATTCTTAAAAGGCATGATTTAACCCAAAGAAAAATCTTATATAAAGAATTAGAAGGAACGGAATTCTAAAGATGATTCAGAAAGTTAGACTCTCTGTTTCTCCTCACTAAAATTGGCTTTACCTTACCAAACATGACTGACTGAGTTAAAGTTTGGATAGCATATTTATATATACAATTAACTTCTTATTTTAAAATATAAAGTTAGCCTTTTTGCATATTAATAATTGGATAATTCAACTAAATATGATTTATTAGTATGCAAGAGGCTGATTATGTAATTGGATCATATCGCCCATCTACGCATGTGTGTTGAGTCTTGAGTGTGTGCGTATGAGTGAACATATTACCCATCGATCTATATCTTACACTCACCACAGTAAAATATTAAGGAGTTGATTCAGTACATGCATATCCTTGCATTAGTTAATTAACTCTAGCCCTTTTATCGTTTTCCCAAACATTAATATTTATTATATTTTGAATAATACTTAATACATATGGAGCAAAGATATACATGTACTGTATACTATTAGAAGTACTCAATTATATCGTCACTGTACACACACTGTTAGAAGTAATTAATTCTATGGTCCTTTGGTAGGTATAGTATTATTAAATAAGTGATGCGATTAGATCCATGGATGACTTTTAATCGTTTATTTATGGACGCCACCTAATCATAAGTTTAATCCCATCTCATTTATCATTTATTAATTATTATTTCCAGTTTGTTCTGGTCATACATAGTGTACTTATTGATAATTGTTTAAGTATTAAATCGCGGTTTGTTGAAGAAACAAAAAGAGAGTATTTGAGCACTCTTCTTTGACAGCTCTACCACTTAGGAATTCGGAATTGTATGGTTTTATAATTGTTTACGCAGTTTATATGAGCAAGATTTACTTATCATACTAATAAAAAGTTAGTAACTTATCAAAATAAATGGTGGTCACTGGTCAATGACTGATAAAAAGTCCTCAGTGGTTCAAAAATAACAAATTACAGAAGAGCTATATAAAGAATATGAGATTGGATTTGAACTGTAAAGACATGAATCATGATGTTGAACTGGATATCAAAACTAAAATCATCGTTGAATATAGAAGCATATATCGATTGTTCTAATCATCAGCGGTCCATCTTATCATCATTAATAATAGAAAAACTCTTTGAAAATAAACCTAGCGAACATTGGGTATTATCAAACTAAATGCTTTTATATGAGTCATTAGATATCGTAGGCATCAGATTTAATTCCAGGTTGACTTTATATGTTCTAAAAGTACTTAAGTTATTCATATTTTTATTTTATAAAGTGAAAATTCTTTCTTTTCTTTTTTCTGATGATGGGAAAACTTTGAAACTTCAAATACATTTGACCTACTACTATCTCATGGGTTCCTATATACCATATACATAGCATTCTCTTATATTATTCAGGAAGAAAATTTGATAGATGTCAACTACACGTATTTATATTACGATATACTATATTATATGCATAAAAATAAAACAAGTTAGTTCCAATGCCATTGATGGCATCAATGCATTGTTTATAGATGAAACGTGACATATAAAGTACGGTGCCGGATTAAGACATGATACCACAATCATGTCATAGCTAGATATCGCATTATCATATTATATTAAAATTTTCTTATTTTTTGAAAACGTCAACATGATATTGTTTTTATTAGATCTGTGGCAGGTTATTTCGATCAGTTTTTAAATAAAATTAGTATTTTTATTTAATCAGAATCCAACTCATTGACTTAGCAAATTATCTGATAATTTATTTACGATAAAAGAGTATTGATCTGAAGCAATTATATATATATATATATATATATATCGGAATATCTAACAGTCATTCTTTTTATATTTACCATATAAATAAATATTTTAAGATTAACCAGATCGCAAGTCCATATAGTCCTCCTACTAGTGTATATAGCACGAAACTAAGCTATAGGAGTGAGTATATTTAGGTCGACCCATCACCCATCCATGATTCATCACAGGCTTTTAATTCAACTTCAAGCCCTTCATCATATGTTTGATAGACCATAGTTTTTGGATATTTGTAGTGATAGTCCATACCTCATTTAACACCAAACACTTCTAATACGTTAAAAGATTCCAAAAAGGCAAAAAACAGTTTATATTTGTTGGGAAATGTCTGGGCCCAAACAAACCCAAAACCCAACCCTTTTCTATTTGATCCACTGAAAAACCCAAAAGCTGAGGAAACCTTCTAAAGACTGAACTATCTGACAACAACCCGATTTAAAAACCGGGTTGACCCGGACTCACAAGCCTATCTTGTTCTGTTAATTTCATTGCACGTTCTCACTTACCTCGAAACAAAATTAGGGTTACAAATTCCAAATTAGCTTCAATGGAAGAGATCACGGATGGAGTGAACAACATGAACTTGGCCGCTGACGCCCAGAAGAAAAACCGGATTCAGGTTTCCAACACCAAGAAACCATTGTTCTTCTACGTCAATCTCGCCAAGGTACACCCCCTAATTTCGATTGCTTTGAAATTTCTGGACTTTAACAATCTCTTTCGATTGAGGATATATATTATTATTGTGTGAGAATCCAGTCCAAAGGCTTCAGATTTTTCTGGAAATCTCTAATACATGTGAAGAGCCACGCTATATTCCCAATGATATATATAATTAGCTTAAAGATGAGGTTTTTAGTTTTGGTTGGTGTGTGTTATTCTTATGTGGTTATTTACTTCTGTCTAGGATCTATAAACGGTTATTGCACATCTTGATGTAACTGTGTTTTGTTGTTTGGATTTGTTCAGAGGTATATGCAGCAGTACAATGATGTCGAATTGTCTGCCCTTGGAATGGGTACGTCTCTTTTATATTCTTCTGTATAGATTTGTGTCTTTTAGCTGTAAATTTAAGCTCTAAGTAATCTCTGATTCTTGAGAAGATGCTTCATTAAGTTAAAAATTTTCTCGGAATACTCGGTTTATTGGTATACCTCATACTTATTAAGATGATCTTCAATGCAGCCATTGCAACCGTTGTTACTGTTGCTGAAATACTGAAGAACAATGGTTTTGCTGTTGAGAAGAGTAAGTTTATTCTTATTGTCTGAATTAGTTTAGGATACTATTGGAGATTTCGCGACTAAAGCTTTTGTTTGTAATTGTTTCTTCTTATATAGAGATTATGACTACAACTGTGGATATTAAGGATGACTCTAGGGGACGTCCTGTGCAGAAAGCTAAGGTAGTTTTTCGAGTGATCCTTCATGCCTAGACCAATCTACTCTCCAATTATGATTTTCATCGACCTCTTTCTTGATTTATCCATTTGGTTTTTTTTTGGGTCTTGCAGATTGAAATTACCCTTGTGAAGTCAGAGAAGTTTGATGAACTAATGGCTGCAGCCAATGACGAAAAAGAAGCTGCAGAAGCTCAGGTGCAGAGCTGAAACTAGCTTTTAATATTTTGGTTTCATGGTCTTATCTTGTCTTGATGCTTATTCTAAAAAGAGCTTTATTTGTTTTATTTCATTAATTTTTGGCTGAATTCGAGTTGTTATCTTGGATCGTTTGTTGTATTTGATAACATTTGATACAAAGATGATAGCAAAACAGTATGGTTTCTTCACATAAAACATCCTGAGCCATAAGTGTTCTTACCATCTCTTTCCCATATTTTTTTTCTCCTCTTTCTATTTATACATCCTTTAGTGAAATGAATCTAACTAATTACAACCCTGATTTGTAAGATATATATGCAAAAAGTTACTTTTCCCAATTCTTATATAAGTTTGTTAAACCAAAATTTTGAGTGTTTTGCTAAAGTAGACGCAAGATTATGAAAATGTCTTGAGTGAAATCTAAGGGTTTACCCACTTGACAAAATATGCAGTAGATGAAATTACATCTCTAGGATTGATATTTGTCACATTCTATATTTCTAGAATTGGTTGAGACGTTAGCTATGAATAAACAGAAAATTAAAGTGTAATCTGTGACTCAATTTTGGTTATAACACATTCCCACAAGCCTCTCGTGACATCATTGTCTCTTTTTCTTTTTTGGCTTCTTAAATTCCACTTTCGTCTCCGTCATCTTCACGGCACAAAAATGTACACAAAACCAAAAGCTTACTCTATCTTTGTTTCTCTCTCTTTCACATGCCTTTGCTCTTACTCCATTCTCAGACTCAAGTCTCTAGTCTCCCCCTTTCTTTCTTCTCTTACTCACACACTCTTCTCTCTTTTAAGGTGCAGAGAACAATTCACACAACTCCGAAGCTCCTCACTCCAAATCTCTCCGGTTAGTTCCATTTCACAATTCAATCATGCAATGCAATGTTCACTTGTTTTCTACATTGCTTCAATGATTTGTCATAATCTTCCAATGATTTCTTTTTCCATCTTATTCAGTTTTTGTCGTTGGTTCATTCATGTGTGTCAGTAAGTATAATTAAATTACATAAATTAGTCAACTACTATGGAATCTAGGTAGCTCCGACTTAATTATTTAATGTTTGCTTTTTTTTTTTTAGATCTGTTTTGGAGAACTGTGAACATCATAAAGTTTGTAAGAGACAATTTAGTTGGTCTGTCTCCTCATCATCCATCTCTAAGCTTTTTCTAACCGCATTGGTTGGTTCTATGGCGGAGAGTAAACTTAACTTCGATGCACCTCTTCTTTCCACAAGGAGGATGGAGAAAACAGCAATGTCTGTGCGCAGAAACATGCCAAAGAAGCTCACTGATGACGACTTCAAGACAAGTGAATCTCTTTCTGGTTCAGTTCTTGTCCAAGACTTGTGTTTAAATCAGGTTCATCAATCTGCCTCTGTTTCTTTCAAATGTCCCTTGGAGAGTTCAAAGGGTAAACATGTAGAAGAAGAAGAGAGTGAAGATGATAATGATGATGATGATGATGTCTTCACTGATGCCCTTGATACATTGTCTCTTAAGCATAGCATAAGTAGTGTTAATGAGGCAATGCCATCTGAGGAGTCTCAACCTCGAGATTTTATGATGGATCGGTTCTTACCTGCCGCGAAATCCATGACTGTGGAGCAACAACAACAACCTCAATATGGTTTGAAGCGGCAACCATTGCCTTTCATGTCTGAACCAATGAGACAAATTAGAGATATTGTACCAGACGAGAACCATGCAACTCCTAAGAGGTATGAGTCTTGTATTACTCCGTCTTATTATCATGGCATAGATGGTGAAGAAAGCGAGGAGGATTCTTCAGATGATGATGAAGCTTCTGAGTATCTTTCTAAGAGAGGCTGTGGGATGATGTCACCACAAATATGCTTTAAAAACTCACTTGGTATGCTGAGCTCAGTGAGAACCTCAAGCCATGATCAAGTGAAGTTAAGCAAGGTCGCTCAACTCAAATCTCGGTTCCAATCTGTGAAACAGGTTTCTTCTCAAGCCCTCCCTTTCCTTTTCACTTCTTTTAGCATTGTATAGATCTAATCAGATGCTGAATTAATATCAATCAAAATCTTTTATGTTTTCAGCTTGCTCTTGATTATAAGCAGAAGTTGGGAAGTAGAACTCAATCTCCGGTACACCCAAGTGTTGGGAAGAAGTTTAACTTTGGATCTGAACAACTTGACTCAAACCTGAGTTGTGCTAGTAGGCCATCATCTCCTTACAGACAAACTGGCTGTATGTCACCGTATCGCAGTGTAGGAAACAGTTCTCCTATTCACCCTGTGGGTTTCCCCGGTACTCGTAAGGAAGCAGAGATTATGAGAGCTAACAGGTTGAACAAACATATCAGAAACATAGGCAAGTCTCAGGAATTACTCTATCCAAAAAGTACAAGACAAGGCTGTTCTACAAGCTCTGTTATGGAGAAGACATTATATGTTGACACAGAGAATTCTCCAAATACCAGCAATGATCAGAGTAACTCGAATGTCAAGAACTTACCAGAAACCGTGGAAACAATTTCAGAGGAACCAGAGATGGCGGAAAAGAAACCGAAAGCCATTTTCGAGGTTCAGGCTGGTAGTGGAATCAAGAATATGAAGGCAGATGAATTGTTAAAGAACAAAAGTGGCTGTGATCTGTCTCCACTTGTTCCGCCACCACCCAAAAAGCCTTCTGATTCTTGGCTTTTCCGTAATCGTTCTTCAGCAAGCTCGAAGATCCCTTCACGGAGATATCTGGTTCATCCCCCCAAAAAGGATCTTGAAGAAAAGTCCACAAGTGTTACCAAGTGGGAAACTATAGTCAAGACTTCTTATATGCACAGAGATCATATACGCTATTCCGAAGTAAGCATTTCAAGTTCTCTGGCAGATAAAGAAACACAACAAGACGATAACGCTAACCCGTCTTTGATCTTCACTATATATTTTGCAGGAACTGGTTGCTCGTTCATCTTGCCAATCCAAAACTTGAAGGTTTTGAAGCTTCCCAAGATCTGACCCCCTTGGGATTGTTGAATCTTGATTCAGCCCGATTACAACTTCATAGGCGTAAGAAGACCGCAGTTTCATTTGTGAGCCTTAGAATACTTAACTCGTAATCCCTCAGATTGATTTTCATGTGTAGCTATACTTCCATATCTGTGTGTTACCTACTTAACTAATAAGAAGAACATTTGTTCCCAGTAAATGCTATGTTCATATTTCATTCTACATAAACCCAATTAACTGTTCAAAGTTTCTCCAAACTAACTGTTTCCATTCAGATGCTTCACCTAATAAAGCTCACCAACACTACAAGGCAGCAAAAGTCTACAGGTAAAATTTACACATTTTAGTTTATCATATGATGAAGCACAAAAATGAATTATCTTAAAATGAAATGAACAAGACAGTTTTTATAGGGGAAGGCCGAGAATTAATTTCCATTAAGCTCTCTATCTCTTTTTTAGAGATTACATATACAACAGATTAATATCAGCAAATCAACGAAAAACTGGCCTTATAAATCGCCAGCAAAAACCGTAAAATTGCCTTAGAACTCACTCTTTTTTAACCTGTTTTCTTCTCTGATCTTCCTATCACTCCCATTACAACTCTCATATTTCATATATATACACCATCAAATATCGCAGAACAAATACAATTAAATAGTATGGTAATAAAGAATGTTAATTATCCTTCTATCATAATACCTTCTCTTGTTATGTATTCTTTTCTCGACCTTCCTTGGTTTTTTTGAATTTCGTCTCTATACAACTTCAGGTGGCAAACACATTGCTTCTTCAACTTCATCTGCTTGATAACGCATCAGTTTCTCCAGCTGTGGTCTAAGTTCCTTGTTGCAAAACTCTTCATACTCTTCTATATGCCCTCCTTTCTTCTTCACCTCAACCACCACAAGAGATGGTGTCAGCTCAAAGATCTCAACCATAATAGTCAACGGTCCTTTAGCACCTTCTCTACAACCTTCTAGCCTCAGGCTCCAATCCTTTTTCCTCACTGTAAAGCTCACAAGTTTCGCAATCTCTTCCAATTTCGATATGATCTTTGTCACAGGAGCAGCAGATACAAACCTCGCTCCTTGCCCTCCTTCTTCAAACAAACCCGAAAGATCGAAACTCGAAGAGAACGATATGATGTCAAATGCGTTAAGACTCGCGGGTCTTGGCATTGAATCAACTCTTTTAATCTCGAAATCTGCGTCTCCTTCTGAAGCAGTCGATGATCGACCTGATGACAATGATGATGAATCATCTTCGTCATTGTTCTCATCTTCCCTACATAACTTATCATTTTCGATATAGAACTTGACATCTTTAAACCCTTTCTTGAACCATCTATGCTTCATGATCTCCGGTATTGTGATTCGGGTTTCCGGATTCGTGTCTAGAAGCCGGGTCATAAGCCTTGTAAGCTCAGGTGAAAACCATTTAGGACAACGAAACTGGCCTTTGTAAATCTTTTTATACATAACCATTATGTTCTTGTCATCAAACGGAAGATATCCAGCCATCAACACAAACAAGATCACTCCACAAGACCAAACATCAGCTTTAGCAGCGTCATAGCCTCTCCTTGTCAAAACCTCCGGTGCTAAATAAGCCGGCGTCCCACAAAACGTTTGACAGATTCCGTCTTGCTTGAGCTGTTCAGAGACAACGCTGAGCCCAAAGTCAGAGACTTTAACGTTCCCTTCATCGTCCAAAAGCAGATTCTCAAGCTTGAGATCACGGTGGTAAACGCCACGGCTGTGGCAGAAAGAGACGGAGGAGATTAATTGCTGAAAATATCTCCGGGCGGTTCCTTCTCGAAGCCGGCCTTTAGCCACCGTGTTGTAAAGCTCTCCGCCTCGTACATACTCCATCACAATGTAAATCTTTGTCTTCGTAGCCATGACCTCGAGAAGGTGGACAATGTAAGGGTGGCGGACACGGCGGAGGATCGAGATCTCACGTTTTATGTGTCCGGCCATTCCACTCTTCACGATCTTCTCCTTGTCGATGACTTTGATGGCGACATTCTCGCCGGAATTTATGTTCCGGGCTAAATAGACCTTAGCGAAGCTTCCGTGACCAAGAAGCTTTCCTAGTTCGTACTTGTCCATGAGAATGGAGCCTTGTGGGGTCCGTGGACTCTTCGGGCTCTCTGGACTGATCTCTTTCTTCGTGTCTTTAGTCACGATTCGGCCGAGAAGACCAGCCATGAATTGTAGCGGTTTCGGGCCGAGGATAGCCAGTGGTGGAGATAGGACTTGAGCCATTTTGTGGGCTGAGACTTTTTTTTTTGTGATCTGTTTGCTTTTTATAGGTATCTGTTTGTTGATTCAGACACGATTTTTACCGGACAACGAACCGAAACAAGAGATTGAAATGAAGAAACGGACGAAAATAAAAAAGGGTTGGGTTGTTGTTTCGGTTGTGATGTTGTCTTAACTTTGGCCCTTTCGTATTCGTTTTATAACAGTTTCCGAGTTGAGAATATTCAATATTTTTTGTTTTATCTTCGATAAGCTGAAAAGTCATCTTATTTATTTGTTTTAAAAATATTTCTATTTGATGTTGAAGTTTTATCCTAATCCATTTATCTGCCAGCAGAATAACACGTCGGACGGGTTTTCAATTGTTTTAGGGAAAGTTATATGTTTTATCCAATGCGCAAAGTCAACTTTCTAATACACCTGAATATCTGATTTTCTTAAGGGACAGATAATAGGGTTGACTTATCAACCATCCAGTGAGTGTGATCGATAAGCAGATCATTGGTTCGTTAAGATGTCGTCACACATTTACTTATTTTCCCTCAAGAAATTTAGATTTTTTTGTGATAAGTGAGTATAATAGTCTTTAAAAAGATGTGGGAATGGTATTTGTGGGAACCACGTGTTAATGCTGAGTCGGTGCTTACTGTAAGTCGTGGACTTCACGTAGCCGACCAAAACCAAAAGCCACAAAAGACACTCGAAAGAGCGATCATATTCTTACTTCCAAACCCCGTTTTCCATATTATTCATATGCATTTTAATTCGGATTTCGAGTTGAATAATCTCGAATGTAAAATTATCGTCCGGAACTTTATTCTGAAATTGTAAGGAAGAATGGAAATAATCAATTGGTCAGAAGTCAGAAACCAAAAACCAACACAGTTAGCGTTGATTCGAATTTGGACGTCATGAACGCAGGGTGTTAATTTGAATGGTGAATTTTTTTCTACCGTAAAAGCCATTAATATTATTAATCAGTGTACCATTAAAACCGATTTATTCGAGTTAAGATAATATTGATAGAAAATGTCCAATTCAGTGTGTTGAGTTGAAAGCATATAAAAATGAGTTGAAATAGACATATTCAGGTCATGGTACAAATCATATAAGTTATAACCATTGATGTTTATAAATTTAAATTTGGACCGGTTGTGTAAAAGCAATTTAAGTTAATTATCAATGACTTTAATTTTTTTTTGTTGATAAATCTTTTCAATGATTTAAGATATAGGAGGATCTCTCATGTCACAAATTCGGTTTATGATATATAAGAAAGAAAAAAAAAAACTCAATTTATTCAATTTGTGTGTGTATATATATATATATATATATATATATATATAATTGTTGAGTATATATTACGAACTCAATTATTCATATTTATAATACATATCTACGACTCTCATTAAAAAAAAAAAAAGTTCCTACTTCGAAATTTGTACAGGAAAGCTTATGCTAAAATGCAAGCACGACGAAGGTTTATCCTATTTTGTCTATTTATTTATAGTATTATAATATTATAATAAGAAATGTATGGTTTAATTAAATGAAAATACCGCTGTCAAAAAAAAAATCAAATGAGAAAACCCTCATGGGACATAAGAATATTAGATCGATGTGAAGACCACGTTAGGATATTGTCATTTGTTTGGATAATGCTTATCGTTGTGTATTACGTTAATAAATAAAATAAATTATCTAAAAAGAAGTATTCAGAATTCATGATAAATGAATGTGTGAGAAGCCAAAAGAAGAATGCGTAATGAAGAATTAAGCAAGTTCCTTGAATTTTTGTCAAGAATGATAGCATGTCAACGAGTTGTTTAAGTCTCTGCACAAACACAATTGATCTGTATCCAAGTCTGTCTGATTAGAGATTGCAATACATTGAGCATGACCTGTGAGTTGAGTACCAAATTAGAATATTACATAACATGCATTTAACCATTTAACCAGAAAAAAAAGAAAAAAATGCATTCAACCACATATGCATAAAAATCCATTGTGTAGACTCCTAATTAACTTATCATACATGAAGAAAGGGAACAAGAGAATCGTAAAACCTATTAAGATATATTTTCTTAAGTGTGATGATAGCTGTTGAACAAAAAAAAAAAAAAAGTGTGATAATAGCTGTTATCATAAAAAAAAGATGGATCAGGGATGTTGATCCAATAGCCTTGGATCGTAGTAGAAGGTCCAAAAACCTAGAACATGAGTATAATTTATCTTGGACCCCTAAGCTACATGGTTCAGCCATTGGATATAATATATATTCTTCATCTATAGTTGATTGAGTCTAAACATTTTAGATGCATAAATTATCTTGATTGAGCCAGTCCTCTTGTTATGATCCTGACAGAGTAAGTTCCCAAATTCCTGAAATTCATAGCATAGGAAGTAAACAGAATAAACATTTTGACAAAGAAGTATATCCGATCCATATCTATGTGGAATCTCAGTAAGTATATGAAACATTTGTGGTTAAACAGGTATGGAGCAGCACTGCACGAACACCCACGAATCACGTACTATTCTTGTAAGTGGCTTGGCAAAAAAATGGAGCTGGCAGCCCCATCAATGAATCGACTGGTAGTGGTAGTAGAACTAAGTCTAGAAAGTCCCGATCGACAATCTCTTCCACAAGTTCTAAAGCAAAGGTTAGTCCTGTTTCAAGGAGTCCAAGGCTTGATTCTCACGGCTTCTTTAAACAAATTGTGGAAGCCAAATAAATAGCGGCAGAAAGCCCATCTCGGATATTGTACTATGGTGATGAAAACTGCACTTGGATATTAGACATTTTAATTACAATATTTTCGTGATGAAACATTACTATTACAAATAGGGACAAATCATGAGAGAAATTTTATATAGAAAGAAATCTTCCTCTTTTTTTTTCTTTTCTTTTCTTTTCAAAGACCGGTCGGTCCAAGGTTCTTATCTTAACATTTGGATCTATAAACTCCTTTTGAGATCTGCTTGTTTCTTACTTATTAACTTTGTTGGAGATGGCTACTTATTAACTCTATCCCATATGTTTCCTAAGGTTTAGGCCTATAAAAACACCTTATAGCCAGTTTGTGGGAACTAAGAAGCCATCTACTATTCATTCCCCTTTCTAATGTATATAAATAGTGATTAAGTTAATCACTTAGTGATATTAGACACTTTTCTTCCATTGTGGATATTATAACAAGCATGCATGTGTTACCTTTGAATCACAGAGATGCGATTTAAATTAAACATTTAACTAAACCCCTTTCTAATGTGATATATATAGTGATTAAGTTAGTCACTTAGTGATATTAGACACTTTTCTTCCATTGTGGATCTTATAACAAACATGTGTTACATTTGAATCACAGAGATGGGAGAGGCAGAGGAAAGAATATCGACAGAGAGCAAGACATATATATATGAGAGCAAGTCAATTCCTTTTCCTCAGTCGACTAGTCACCGTTTTGGGCCATGTAGCAGCAGTCAACAGATGAAAGGGACCAGAGAGGTTCTTCATAATAGGTATGTGTGTGAATTTTGTATTGTTTATGTCCTAAATCCAAATTACCCATTTTGGTCCTTCTTGGGTCGCACGTGAGTGTCCCAGTCAGATACTCTTTTTACATCTGCCACGGTCTAGGACCCATCTCTTGGCTCCACGTTATTATTATTATTCAGAACCCAAGATAATTTTGTTTTTAATTTTTTATCAAAAAAAAAGTTCAAAGTGAAAATTAAAGAAAGTAAAGCAAAGGAAATGTTAAGTGATTGGTTCATCTTTTCTTTTTCGAAAACACTTCACTTTCACACAATCATGGAGTAACGTTTTCTTTTACCTTTTTTACTTCGGGTTGCTTTCATCATGGTCAAATCTTCTTAATTGATCATCAAGTATATTATCCTAACTTTTTTTTACTTCTGAGTCATACAAATGTACTGGGTAAGTAAATGGTTGGAGGAAAAAAAGTAGCTAAATGATTTTTTTTTGTTTCTTAAAAAAAATACAGTAGTAGTTAACTAGTTATAATTATAGCCTTATGTTTTAGTATTATGATTAAATCCAAAAAGTTGAAGAATACTTCTTTTAATCATGGTTCTGAAACTACATAGTATATACCTATATGTGGATCATATAGATTACACAACGTTATAAGCTATAAATTACTATTGTATTACTTTGAGTAGTAATTTTTGAGTTAATTTAGTAAATGGCAAGAGTAATAAATATATTTACGCAAATACCAGGAAAAATTTACCAGTAAAAAAAATAGACATAAAATTTAAAATGTCTGATTGGACTATTAATATTCATATAAAATTAATATGTTAAATAATAGTGTAAAACTTATAATAATAGGCTGCAAGCTATATTTTATGTCAATAGCGCGCAAGCTTATATGATGGATATAAAAAGCTTGCATTACATAAATACGTTTTTATCCAATTTGTTAACTTGAGCAAATAATCTCATTGTCATTTTTTTAATTTCCGCCATTTCTATTGCCACATAGTACAAATATTCTAACTTTGTCAAGATGGGAAAAAAAAGAAAGAAACTAGCATGTTCTGGTTACAAAACACTTTTTTCCGATACCAAGTACATTTTAAGTTTAGTTTTGACACGGGGTTTCCTCTTTTAATTTGTAATTGTAAATGAGCCTCTTATGATAATAACATTTCTATCACAAAAACACTTTTGCAGGTATTATGGAACTAAGGACGTCAAAACTGAAAAAAAAAAAAAAAAAAAAAAAAAAGAGAATTGGGAACACTAAATACAAACCAAACACTTGGCTACTAGATTCTTGAAGTTATGCAATTCCTTACTCTTTATTTATTGATTTTAATTAAAGACTAACTAAATTCAAAGACGCTTGAAATAAGAGAAGACATTAGACATGCACTGCAGAAACGTAATTAATGCATTAAAAGAATCTGTGACTCTCTGATGTGTAAAGTTGAAAAAAAAAGCATTATTTACCGATACAACAGTGTAACGGTAGTATTCGGTTTTGGCAGTTCCTTAAAGGGCATTTCTGGTAACTAATTAAAATTCTAACGGTCCTTTTCTCTAACCTTTCACTATCCATTCATATATATGTATAAAAATTCCTTAGCCATCACCATTTCCACCACTACCAAAAAAGAAAAGCTCTCTTCTAACTCAGCTGCAAACTTCGAAAAAGAGAAGCTTTTTCACTTTGTCCCTAGCTCTTTCTTTTTTGTTTTCCTTTCAATTCACACACCTTTTTTTTATTTATTTTATTCAAAACTCTTCGTTCTTGTTTTCTCAGTCATTCCTCGGATTCAATCAGATCCTTTTCCTCCCTACTGATTCTTTAGCTGATTCATTAGCTCATAAGAAAAAAAAAGATTGTTCTCAACCCATATAGGAAAAAAAGGACTTTTTGAACATATTTGTAATCTAAAATCATGGATCCTGTAAAGCCAGAGGAGATAAGTCACCCACCAATGGATCAGCTTCAGGGTTTAGAGTACTGCATTGACTCAAACCCTCCATGGGGTATGAGCCTTGAAACCATTCTCTGTAATCATTTGATTGGCTTTTCACTTTCCATCAGCTCTGTTTGATGATGATGTGCTTGCAGGAGAAGCCATAGCTTTAGGTTTCGAGCATTACATTCTGGCTTTAGGAACTGCAGTGATGATACCTTCATTTCTTGTTCCAATGATGGGTGGAGATGATGTGAGCATTTACTTTTTTTACATTCTCCATTGTTTCTTAATCCAAAGAATCTCTGTGTATTTTGCTTTAATCTGATTGAGATTGATGTTGCCAAAATCAAATAGGGTGATAAAGTGAGAGTTGTTCAGACACTACTGTTCATTCAAGGTGTTAACACTCTTCTTCAAACATTATTTGGAACTCGACTTCCAACTGTGATCGGAGGTTCTTATGCATTCATGGTTCCAATCATTTCAATCATCCATGACTCTTCTTTAACCCGTATTGAAGATCCACACTTGGTAATGTTTGCTCTCTTCTCTTTTGAATAGTATTCTGAAGATCCATCTCTAATTTGAAATCTTGAATCAAGCAGAGATTTCTAAGTACAATGAGAGCTGTACAAGGCGCAATCATCGTTGCATCAAGCGTTCAAATCATCCTCGGTTTCAGCCAGATGTGGGCTATCTGTTCAAGGTATATATATACATACACACACATATCACTTCTTGTTATTATATAAAGGTTTTATAGACTTTAATGATTTGTTCAATCTTACATATATGTTTCAGATTCTTTAGTCCTGTTGGTATGGTTCCTGTTATTGCATTAACGGGTTTTGGACTCTTCAACAGAGGATTCCCAGTGGTACATTACTGCCACTACTGTCTTTAAAGATTGACAAAATCATCCCATTTGGTTCTTATTTGATAGTGTTTTTGTTTGCAGGTTGGTAATTGTGTTGAGATAGGAATCCCCATGCTTATCCTCTTTGTCATCTTCTCTCAGGTTGGTTTCCTATAGGATTCAATTCCAATAGATTCTGTCTATGTTTCCTTTTACTGATATTATCATTCGTATATGTTCTTGGTGCAGTATTTGAAGAACTTACAGTTCAGGCAATTCCCAGTAGTGGAGAGATTTGCTCTTATTATATCGCTAATCATAGTGTGGGCTTATGCTCATCTCTTGACAGCGAGTGGGGCTTACAAACACCGACCAGAGCAGACACAAGTAAACTGCAGAACTGATATGTCTAACCTCATTTCTTCTGCTCCTTGGTTAGTTAATGTTCTCTAGAGTTGAGTATCAAAAAAAACATTCAGTAGTTGTGATAGTGTTTGATATAAATATATGCTTCTCTTGACTATTGTTTTTTAGGATCAAGATTCCTTATCCACTTCAATGGGGAGCACCTAGCTTTGATGCTGGTCATGCTTTCGCTATGATGGCCTCTGTTTTCGTCTCACTCATTGAGGTAATGTCCCTAAAAATCCTAAAAGAAAGAATCTTGTTGATGTTGGAATGTCCTAAAAGAGGAATCTTTTGAATGTGATTTTAGTCAACTGGAGCATTCAAAGCTGCTGCACGACTGGCTAGTGCTACGCCTCCTCCACCTCATGTTCTTAGCCGTGGAATTGGCTGGCAAGGCATTGGGATCCTCTTGAACGGTTTATTTGGAACACTAAGTGGTTCAAGTGTCTCTGTGTAAGTTAGAAAGTGTGAAATGATTTCAAACTGTTTTCTCCATTGGTTGGTAGTACCAATTAGTCTCATGCATTCTTACAAAATTATGCAGAGAGAACATTGGATTACTAGGAAGCACGAGAGTTGGAAGCCGCAGAGTTATTCAAATCTCAGCTGGATTTATGATATTCTTCTCAATGCTAGGCAAATTTGGAGCATTGTTTGCTTCAATACCTTTCACCATATTTGCAGCTGTGTACTGTGTCTTGTTTGGTCTTGTTGCTTCTGTTGGGCTCTCATTTCTGCAATTCACAAACATGAACTCCCTGAGAAATCTCTTCATCACCGGTGTGTCTCTCTTCTTAGGATTATCGATTCCCGAATACTTCAGAGACTTCAGCGTTAAAGCATTGCATGGTCCAGCTCACACCAATGCTGGTTGGTTCAATGATTTCTTGAACACAATCTTCTTGTCTTCACCAATGGTTGCACTGATGGTGGCAGTGTTCTTGGACAATACTTTGGATTATAAAGAGACAGCGAGAGACAGAGGATTGCCTTGGTGGGCTAAGTTCAGAACTTTTAAAGGAGATAGCAGAAATGAGGAATTCTACACTCTTCCTTTCAACCTCAACCGTTTCTTTCCTCCTTCATAAAGTTTTTTACTTTTTTTTATTTTTTGTGACTCAGAATTATATTGTGTTTGTGTGTGACTTATCATCACCCAAATTTTATTAATTTTATCATAATTATTCTTTTTTATATGTAATGGGATCATCTCCCATTTAGTTAAGCAATTTTGGATCATTTCAGTATCAAACAACCTTATTCTAAAACTCTAACTTGGGTTGGGTGGACAACATGTTTTTTAGATTTTAGAGCTTGCTGCTAAAAGGGGTTTCTAATCTAGACCATATATTTTCTGCTTCATCTAGGAGAATAGTTTTCACTTTTGACCTTTAAAGATGAGTCTTTAATGGGTTTTACCGGTTTAGTATGTTCACCTTTACTGCCAACAATAATTACTCTTCTTTTCACAACAGCCACCAATAATTCAAATTCAAATTTATTATATTAAATTTTTCTTAACTATAACTATACAAATCAAAGATTAATTATCAAGATGATGTCTAAAAATGTGTTATCTTATTTAAATTTTTGATGAATATATATTTTTAATTTACCTATATTTATTACTTTTATAGATAAAATATTTTCCCCATTTTTATGTATTCATTCATTAATTAATAAATTCTATATAGCACATTATCTAATTCTATTGATTAATTTATGTAATACAAATATGTTTTAAATTTGTTACTATCTAATTTTAAGATTTTTAATTACTTTGTTCATTTATGTTTTTATTATATATATATATATATATATATATATATATATATTTAGGCTTATTATATTTATCTATTGCAATGCACTCATGTGTGAACATTTGTCACTTTTACTTTATTTTTATATTTAGAGAATTTTTAGAGAAAAATAAATCAAGACAAATTTATTGATTGTTTATTGTTTATAGTCTTTGTGTTTTCCTAACATTATTTGATTGTTAACACAAATAGCGAATACTATTGAATTAATTAAGAATTAGTAGTTGATAATAGTTGTTCTCATCTTCACCAAACTTGATTGAGTTAGCTCCTTCATTACCCAAAGAAAAGGACTTTTCATTAACTCAACAAATATCTCTGTTTTATAGTTTTACTGCCTAAAATGGAGAGCTCAGATTTTTTATAGAAACACAAATATTGAAACCGAAAGTGAATTTTAAGTTTTAATGAGAAAAGAGAAAAGAGATTCCAATCTCAGAGCAAATTAGGACATTTACAGGTAACTGTAGCAATAAGCATTCGTTTCCTGGAGCCATAAAGCTTAATTATTTTCTCCAGTTGCTGAAAGATCTGACGCATAAAGCTGACAAAGAAACCTTCTTTGAGGTTTCTTGTTCCCTAGATTCTCTGAAATATCTGCTTAAAGTTCGTCGCTTTTTCTTACGAGAGCTCATTTGAAGTGGATCTGGATTCTGGGTAAGGTTTCGATTTTATACCCTTACGACTTTGCTTACACTAATTGGAGTTTTAGGGTTCCAAGAAAATTTTGGTGAAATATATAAATCATGTGTTTGAGCTTTTAGAGGATTTTCTATTATTGGAATGTTGTTTATGTTCGTTCTCTGTTTAATACAATCAATACTAAGAGGCTATGGATCTTGGATTTTTGTAGGAACTTGAACAAAAAACTCTCCTTGTTTTTGGTATATATAAATTGAAATGGACCCGAGAAGTTGTTCGAAATCGTCAAGTGTTTGTGAGAATTCGAGTGAGGCTGTGATTGTTAAGGGTCAGAGCAGTGACTCTGTCTCAGACAAGGTGTTGATTAGAGAAGAAGATGTGACTAAACCACAACAGGGACAAGAAAATGATTCAAGAATGGCCAAAGATGATGTTAACTGCAGTAGTAACATTTCAGCTCATGCTGTTCAGGAAGAAGTTGTGGATAATGCTACTGCGTTGAGCTGCCACAAGGCGGAGAGTGATACTTTAAACGCAAAGGCGAAGGAGTTTCACACGGTAGATGTGAGTGGTACAGAAGAAAAAATCTGCAGGATTTGTCATTTTGGTTCTGATCAACCACCTGAGGATGCTGGTGATAAGGCAGTATGTCAAGACTTGATTGAGATTGGTTGCAAATGCAAAAACGAGCTTGGCCTCGCACATTTCCATTGCGCAGAAGCTTGGTTCAAGCTAAGAGGAAACAGGTAATGAATCCAATTCATCGAGTGTTATTAGCTTAGTAAGTGTATGGGTTAATAATGCATTGACTAGTCTACAAGATTCAGTATTAAGTCTAAGATTGAGAGTTTTTGTTGTGTTCTTGGGCAGTGTATGTGAAATCTGCGGTTGCACAGCAAAGAATGTTACAGTAAGGTTGATAGAAGAGTGGAACGGCGAAAGAGACAATACATTGGAAGAGAGAAGAAGACGAGGAAGAGGACAATCTTGCTGCATCTTCATGGTTTTTCTCCTCACGATCCTGTTCCTTCATTGGTTTTTCAGAAAGATTAATGGTTACTACCAAAACACTTGAATAAGTGTATCTGTTGGTAATTTTTATCATTCGATTCTGACTCTATACTAAAAGAAAAAGAGAATACAGAATCCAAAATCTTAGATCAGACTCTGATTCAGAATTTAACAGATTGACTCTAACTAATACAGATCAAAAGCATTTTGTGAGACCTGTTTTGCATCTACAATCCAGCAAGAGCAATTTTGTATATTGGCCAAAGTACTTAATTGAATTATAGGCCCACAAAAAACCCATTCTTATAGATCCAAGATTGATAATGAAGAGAAAACTTACCATGGTAGTTTTAGATCCCAAGATTGATCTAAAGATTCGATCCACAAAACCTGATAACCAAGAAAATAAACATAATTTGAGTGGAGGTAATAATGGGAAAGATGTATAGTTTTTTTTTTTTTTGGGTTAGAAAATAATATATGGTTTTGCATGGGATGAATTGCGGGGCAAATCTCCTTTGGCAGAGAAGCATCTTGCTTGCATCTCAAGCAATGCATAATAGACATAGCTATAGCCAAAGCTATCTGCCATAGGAGTATTCGCCCAGTAAACCAACTATGCATTATTGCATTCTCTTTCTCTTTCTTCACAAAGATATATATATATATATATATATATATATATATATTCTTAATTTTTCACATTGTATCTTGAGTTGTTGTAAGTTGGAGTAGTAAAGTGTATATATATATAGTTGATGAACGTGTTTCTATATACATATAAAGAAGCATATTCTATGGCACATCCCATGTTTCATAGAGCATATGTGTCTAGTATAATCCTAAAGACCCCTTCATGCGGTCCTCATGCTTCTGATTTCGAGTTTTAACATCTTCCTTTATTTTTTCTTGATTTACCGAACATTTTTTCTTGTAATGCGAATACTTTAATTTGCTAGTAAATGGTATATCGACTTTTATTGTTTTCATGTTTTGATAGGAATGGTTCCGTGGTATATGCTCTTTACATCGAGGTTTCAAGGTTTATATATACATTACATAGTTTGAGTTTTTTTTTTTTCATTTGAAGCAACTAAGTGAGAGAGTAAGAAATTTGGTAGAAAAGCATTACAGGGCGAATCCTCTATTGGCAGGAGAAGTTGATGATGACTAATATATTTTCTCATCATTTTCCTCTGCCAAAGGAGATTTGCCTCGCAATTCTTCCCAACCGTTATTCATCTCCAATCTACTTTATAATATTTCCATTTTTTTTTTTTTTTTGACATCTATAATATTCCCACTTATTAATGTTATTTGAGGTAGATCATACATATATTTTTATGATTTGAAAACTGTCAAAGATTTACTCGACTTATAGTCTTTTCAAAATCAAACTTCTTTATTTTTGTTAGAGCCTTATATAGACAAAGAATGCTTCAAAACTGATGAGAAACCGTGAACCAAGTTCAACACTCAAGTCCGAACGATATAACAGCTTACAACTTTTCATCATACAATACTAAGAATTCTAACATGTTTCTACAACAGATTTATCGTAGCTAGATGGTTTTAAGGATATTTAGGTTCGATCTATATTGATCAAAACCGACAAAATTGCCACTTATAACTATATATATACATTTAGCCATAGTTACTCGTTGACGAGTGGCGACATCTCTCGTGATTAGTATAGATCTCGCTAAGCAAATAAAAATAAAAAACTACAACAAATGGTTATATATAGGTTATATACTATCTAAAGCCAATATTATCTTATAAGCTGATGTGCATTGTCAAATAGCTAATGATCAAGTACAATAGCATACAAGCTAATGTATGTTGTAATTGGATATACTTGCTGAATATGCTGTCAGTACCTCAAGCATATAACTTTGATCTTCGGCCTTTTCAAAGCTTAATACATACAATCTCAAAAGGTGCTACCAAGAATAGAATATATATATACCTACAAGCATGATTTTTAAAAAAAAAATAAGTATTTGAATTTATATCCTACAGGCTAATGGCCTAATTAAAAAAAAAATAAGACTTATCACTTATACCACAGTGGTAATAACGTTGACTTAATTGTAATATATATATGCCCAAAACAAATTTTACTATAAGTTTTTTATAGTTCCAACACATATATGAGAGTATATGACTGTTGGACATAGGTTTCTTTACAGTTTATGATGGTGACAAGATTAACAGAAACCTATGTCCAACAAAAAAAGCGAATTAAAGTACAATCAGAAGAAGAGGTGAAATTAACAAAAAAAAAAAAAAAAGGACAGATATAAGTAAGAAGAAAATTAAGACGTGGGTAAGTTTTTCCTCATTATCACAAACACATATGGGAGAAATATAAAGAGAAGAGAAACCTTTCTCAGTCATTCAATAATGAATTTAAGAAGAAAAGCATTTTAGCTCTTTTTAATAAATGGTAGGGTAAGATCTACCAAATTAACACATATGGATGTAAATTAACTTAACATTGCAAAAAAAAAAAAAAAAAAGTAAAAAAGCAAAAGTTTGTGAAGTTTTTTCAAAATAAATTACCTGGAGAGGACAATGCCATGGATCTTCCATTTTTAGAGTATAACCTTTACAAGTTGTCCTTGTCAAGCTTTTTGGCGAGTCAAAAGATTATTTATAGAATTAATCCTCTTAAATAACTATTAGCCATTAATTAATGGGACTGTTTAGTATTATAAGCTACAATAATCAAATAAAGTAGAACAAAACTGGGGTGTATTCAATCGGACATTTGGAAAGATTTGAGTTAAATGGACAAATCATGTGTTATTGAAACTTGGATTTCAAAATATCTTATAAAATCCTGTGTTATTGGATTAATGATTTTAAAATATACAATCAAATCCACTGTTATTGAAAACAGTATTAGGATTTTATTTAAAAGTTTCAGGTGAGATTTGAGGGGATTTCTTACTTAAAAATACAAAGACCAAAATCCCATTGTTTTAGGTGAGATTTCAGAGAATTTAATAACAAAATTCCAAATTCACCAAAATTTAACCAAATCATCTAAAAACTCATTAAAACTCAAATCACACCAAAAATTTATACGTAAAGAATACACAAGATGACCGTAAAATCTCAGGGCATAGAGAATAATTATTCCCTAGGGAACTATTATACGTACGTAGGAGAGATTTTATTCTAGATCGCAAGGATAGTGCCATTGAATATGCTTATTGCAATATGTTATATATAAACACAATACAAACAACTGATTTAGTAGAGAAATGAAAGAGACATAGAGAGAAGATGCAAATGCATTACAGGGTAAGATCTCCATTGGCAGGAATCTATTACTTCATTCTTGCATCCATATGCATATTTGTTGTGGTGAGCTCTCTGCCAAGGGAGATTTGCCCGGTAATTCTCTTGCACCAATGTTTTATAGATATTATATATATATATATCTTGGTTGTTTTGATAATCAGATTTTAATTTTTGAGTCGAAGTGGACAGTATGTAATTTCTGGATATATACTTGTAGAATCAACTCGTAACTTTAAAGAAAAGAAAAAAAAAAAATTGTGTATTTGTTATGTTTTTTTTTTTTTTGAAACTATGAATTTGTTATGTTTCAAAGAAAATGTATTTAAAAAAAGATGTTAGTGGCCATCACTCATCAGTAGATGTTAGTGGATGTATGATAACAGAGATATATGAAGGTATGTTTCTTCTACGCATCAAGAGGTAAGTGAAAATATATATTGGTTTAAGTAACTAAATTTAATATGTTGTTAACTTTGTTTTAGTTTGGTTTTTTTGTAGTTGTTTCAAATTTAAATCGTAGACTGGTTTGATTGTATTCATTTGATGTGTGCGCGGCAAAATTTGTGTTTCGTCAGTTGCTTGATAAAAAATCTAAGGTCATGAATGTTGGGGTGGTTTTAATTGGCTTTTAATTATAGATTTTGGATTTTCAATTTCGGTTTTTGAAATTTACAAAAAAGAAAGAAAACAAAAAGAAAGAAAAAAGTCGTTCAACACAAATTCAAAAACTCATCAAAGTAGGTTTTGAATTTTGTCTAGAAATTTGTAAAAACTACTAAAATCTAAATTTTCTATTATTTAAGAAACAACTACCATTCAAGGAACCAGGATGTTGTATCTTAGTGGTAATGGGCTCACGGTTGTGGGTACCGCCACCTAAGTTCGATTTCTGGCTACTGTGGAATTCACATGGCGGCTGCAGGCTCCTAGGACCACGTCAGCTCTGCTTGGACACGACGCTAGTCGGACCCGCCTAAAGTGGGACCGGACACCTAAGTTATCAAAAAAAAAAAAAAAAAAAAAAAAAAAAAAAAAAAAAACTACCATTCAAGGCTGATTAATCTTTGACTATATAGATGCCAAAAGTCAACATAATTCTTTAGTGTCTAATAAGATGCCATATGAGAAGGATTAAGAAGATATGTTCAATATTGTAAAAACTACTAAAATATAAATTTTCTATTATTTAAAAAATACTACCATACAAGGCTAATTATTCTTTGACTATATAAATATCAAAAGTCAAAATAATCAAAATAATTCTTCAGTGTCTAATAAGATAGAGACCATATGAGAAGGATTAAGAAGGTATGGTAAATAAATTATTAACTTGGTTCGAAGGAATTAAATGTGGGTAGATTTTCGTAAACCGGAATGCATGATTAGTGAACCAAAGAGAAATTGGATCGGTTAAATAGAAGAAAAGGGCAAATTGGGAATATACAAAAAGATCACTGCATGGCAACTGGCAAGCGGCAAGTTTTTGATATAATTTCATGCGTTACGAAGCGCAATTTAGCCACAAAAAAAGTTCCCCCCCCCTTGGATTCCTCAGGTTTTTAGGGTTCTTCTTCAAAGCAAGTGAGAGCAAAGAGCTAATTATCGCGATTTCTAGGTCGTTTCTTTCTAATCAAAACCCTAGTTTCAGTAATCAAACCATGTCTAACTACTCAGACGACGACGATTACTATGAAGATGGTTCGGAGATGGAGGAGGAGGAGGAGGATGAAGAAGACGAGGAGCCAGAATGGAACGACAAAGTAGGCTCAGGTAAGAAAAGGGGAAGATCAAAATCAGAGTCCGGTGGTCGAGGAGGAAGTAAAAAGAAGTCTTCGGAGTGCAGGTTCTTAGAAATCGAGGCTGAGGTAACCGACGACGATGAAGAAGACGAAGATGTTTATGAAGAAGACGGTAAGTTGAATTTGGGGCTTTTTTTACATTTTTTTTTTTTTTTTTTTTTTTTTTTTTTTTTGCAGTTACGAAATTGAATTCGACTAATCCTGTTTTGGCTTGTTCTCTGAAGAAACTCAAGTTTTGATTACTGCACTAGTCTTTGTTTGCATGGTGCTTGATGCTTACTGTGAATTATATGATCTGGAATGGTAATTTTAATTGCAGATTTCTTTGTAAATGGTGAAACTGACATTCCTGCTGAGGATGATCAGAGGCAATTTTACCGACGGAGGTTCAATCCTCTTGAGGATGTTGAAGAGGATGTCGAAAATTTCGAGAAGAGGTATATGGAAAGGTACTCTAGGCTATATGCAAGAGATGATGATGAGCTTGAAGAGCATAACGAAGTTGATCAACAAGCGCTTTTACCATCAGTTCGTGACCCAAAATTGTGGATGGTTAAATGTGCGGTAAGGTTTTTTTCTTGTTTTCCTCTTTACTTTGGAAGTTTCATTCTCTTTTTTTTTGCTTTCTCTGTATCATTAACAGAGACAATGCAATTACAGATTGGTCGTGAAAGAGAAGTTGCTGTTTGTCTTATGCAAAAGATCATTGATAGAGGATTTGAGTTCAAGATCAGATCTGTTATTGCACTTGATCATCTTCAAAACTATGTATACATTGAAGCGGATCTGGAAGCTCATGTTAAAGAGGTATTTTGATGGTTGCTCTGTTGCATGATTTTTTTGATGTTTCTGATCACTATAGTTTGATATCTATGTTGAGTTGATTATTTTTTTTCCTCTCGTGGTTTTTTAGGCTATCAAGGGGATGAGGAATATTTATGCTAATAATAAGATTTTACTTGTCCCGATAAAAGAAATGACGGATGTTCTTAATGTCGAAAGCAAAGCTATCGATATATCCCGCGGTATGTGGGTTAGAATGAAACTTGGGATATATAAGGGTGATCTAGCTCAGGTAAGATTTTCAAATTTCATGTGCTTTAAATGATATGACTTCTCTGAAACGTTGCTGAAATGTAAGTTCTTTACAGGTGGTTGATGTTGATAATGTGCGTAGGAGGGTCACAGTCAAGTTGATCCCAAGAATTGATTTACAGGTTCTAGCTAATAAGCTGGTATGGAATCTGTATACATTTAAAACTCAGATTGTTAATATGACTGTTGCATGTGCTTCTCTAAGATTTAAGATTTTTGGGCACATTTTTTTACTTGGGTACTTGCAGGAGGGGAAAGAGACAGTCAAGAAAAAAGCTTTTGCTCCACCTCCACGTTTCATGAACGTTGATGAGGCAAGGTAAGCCTTCTTGGGAAATTATTCTCTGCTTTTTATAAGCAATTATTGTGCTTTTGGTTATGATTTTTTTTTCAATATTTGTAACGTCACTTTAGGGAACTTCGCATACGTGTTGAGCACCGACGTGATCCAATGACGGGTGACTATTTTGAAAGTATCGATGGTATGCTTTTCAAAAATGGTTTTCTTTACAAGAAAGTATCAACGAAGTCGATTGCTTCTCAGAATATTACACCAACCTTCGATGAACTTGAAAGATTCAAGAGACCAAGTGAAAATAGGGAGATCGACTTTGATGATCTGTCAACTTTATTTGCAAATAGAAAGAAGGGTCATTTCATGAAAGGTGATGCAGTTATTGTTATCAAAGGTGATCTAAAAAATTTGAAGGGTTGGATTGAGAAAGTAGATGAAGAGAATGTTCTTATCAGATCAAATATTAAAGGTCTTCCTGTAAGCATCCAAAATCAACATCTTTTTCATTTACAATAATATTTGTTGCTAAAATGTTGCAGCCACTAAAAGAATATTTACTATTGCAGAATCCTCTTGCCGTAAATGAGAGAGACCTTTGCAAATACTTTGAACCGGGAAATTTTGTGAAGGTTGTTTCTGGAACCCATGAAGGAGCAACCGGCATGGTTGTCAAAGTTGATCAGCATGTTCTTATCATTCTGTCTGATACAACCAAAGAACATGTAAGGCAACTTTTGTTTTAAGTTTTTCGTTAATTTCTGACAAGGGTAATAATATACATGAGGATTATATTTATATGTATATATGTAGATTCGCATCTTTGCTGATCATGTCGTCAAGAGTACAGAAGTGACTAATGGTGTCACAAAAATGGGAGACTATGAACTTCATGATCTTGTGCTTCTAAAGTAAGTTGAATGTCCCAACCACCTCTAAGTGCTATCATTTTCATGTGTATGAGAGTTTTGTATTTACACGATGCAGTGACTTGAGCTTTGGAGTAATCATAAAACTTGAAAGTGAAGCTATCCAGGTACCTTACCATTTTGATGTGAATACAAACCATACAAATGTCATTAGTCGACATGTCAATGCTGTAAAACTTTATTTTACTTCACGATTTGCAGTAACTCTGTTTTAACTTATTCAGATTCTTAAAGGAGTTCCTGACAGGCCAGAGGTTTCTGTTGTCAAAGCCAGAGAAATAAAGTACAAGATTCAGAATAAGAGAACCAATGCGCAAGACCGTCACAAAAATGTCATCACGGTGAAAGATGTTGTCAGGGTCATTGAGGGTTCTAACAAAGTGAGTTCCTTTGCAGTTTGGTCGTTTTTGGGTTAACAAACTCTTAATCTACCATTTAGTAGTCTTATACCAATTGATTTGTTTGTGATAGGGTAAACAAGGTCCAGTGGTGCAAATCAACAAAGGAGTATTATTTATACATGACCGGCTTAACCTAGAACACACTGGATATATTTGCACTAAATGCTCATCTTGTGTTCTTGTTGGTGGATCATATTCTGGCGCCAACAGAATTGTAAGCCTCTTTTAGTAGAGTTGGCTATATTTATTTTTCTATTTTTAGGTAAGGAAAGCTTCATTTACTTGGTTAAATTATATACTCTAGGTTGATTCCTTCTCAAGGTTTGGCAATTTCAAGACACCAGCCCCGGTGCCTCCATCTCCAAGAAGATTTCAACGGGCAGACATGGGATCTAACTGTATGTTCAAATTTCTTCGTATTATTTTGGCTAATATCTTCATTCTGGACTGGTCCACTGCATTTTAGCTGGAAATGGATTTAGTATACAATGTTAACTAAGTTTTTCAAGTTACAATTATTTGCATTTGTGCAACTGCAGTTGGAGCTGGAGCTGGAAGAGGACATTGGGGTGGAAGAGGAGGAAGGGGTAACGGTCTTTTGGTGGGTACTTATGTGAAAATTCGTCTGGGGCCTTTCAAGGGATATATGGGGCCTTTAGTTGAAGTTAAAGAGAAGTCAGTGCGTGTGCAACTCGAAGCAAAGATTGTGACTGGCAAGCTCCTCTGTTTTTTTCACTTCTCTACATACTTGGTTGCTGCATGTTGAATGAATTCTAACTCTCCTTGTATGTACAGTTGACCGGAATGCAATAGCAGATATGAATGATAATGTAGCCACACCCTCTCAGTATAATGTTGGAAGCCAAACTCCTATGCATCCTCCCCGGACTCCACTTCATCCTTGTATGACTCCGATGCGGGATTCTGGAGGTGTGTTACCTTAACTATTTTTGCAGTTTCGAAGTCCAATCATTTGTTTTTATTTTGTTTGTTCTTCATTTTGCATATTAAGATGTCTGATAAGTTTATGTTAAACTTCAGTTACACCCATCCTTGATGGAATGAGGACACCTATGCGTAACAGAGCTTGGAATCCTTACACGCCTATGACTCCTGCTAGGTACGTTTGGTATACAGACAACATGGCTACTGTTCAGTTATTCCCAGAAATATTCAATATTTTGAGTAAGTGTCTCAAACTGTGCTTGTTATGTCTCAGGGATAACTGGGAAAATGGGAACCCAAGATCATTGGGATCATTGGGATCATGGGGATCATGGGGAACAAGTTCACAGAATCAGGTAAGAATCCATCTCTGACATGGATATAGATTTTTGGTGATTGATTACTAACTGAAATTCATTCAATCCTTTTGTTTATCAGCCGGAAAGTCTTTATGATCCAGCTACACATGGATCAGGATGGTCTAGTAGTCCTCCTGGTCGTAGTTACAGTGATGCTGGAAAACCAATAGGCAATGGCTCGTTCTAGCCTTATACCCTTCATGGTTTTCTTGGTTTGACGAATCCTTTTCTCACACACTTTTCTCATGCAGCTACTGCCCAAAGTCTTGTGACACCAAGCTCGGTTTCCTACCAACCTACCACTACCGGAGGACAACCAATGACTCCTAGAGCTGATCTCGATGACCAGTCTCCGGATATAGGTGCATGTCTCTTATTTTATACAATTGGTGTTATGATTCTCAGTTTCTGTTTAGTTCTTTCATGTTTAATAAGAAGAGCTTTTGGTTGTCATATTGTTAACTCGACCAGGTGAGAATGGAGAAACGTGGTTGATGTCTGGTATTTTGGTCAATGTACACAAGGCTGGAGAGGCTAGCAAGGCAGGGGTCATCCGAGATGTTCTTCCGGTTTGTCCTCTTTAATACACAGAAGAATGTTATATATATTGGAGTTTACATACATTTCCTTGTACTGCTTATGTAAGACTCTTCTTCCTTTGTGATAAAATTTGGTGATCAGGATGGCTCCTGTGTAGTCGCTCTTGGAAACAGAGGTGAAGGCGACAGTGTAAAGGTGACACAAAGCGAAGTGAGGCTAGTTTGTCCAAGTAAGAACGATCATGTGAAGATAGTTGGAGGCAAGTGTCGTGGTTCAACAGCTAAGCTCATTGGTTTCGATGGATCGGACAGTTTAGTTAGGCTCGATGACAGTCTCGATATCAAGATTATGAAGCCGGCTATGTTAGCCAAGTTAGTTCATGAGTGACCCATTTTTCATGTTTTCATGAATCATGAAATCCGCTGTTAAAAAAAAATGAATCATGAAATCCGTAGCATATTCTAAAATTGCGAATTAATTGTTGTATCTTACATAAACTTCTTTAGATTTATTTCATTCTCTCTGACTTTGCAACTTTTTTTATCTACCATTCCCTACTGAAGATTAACAAGCAGATACTTATTTAATTGATATCTCCATTTCTCTAATCTCTCTACTAATGCCACATATACATCTTCCAAAAAAGATCAAAGTCAAGATCACATCATACATATTAGTTTATTCTACATTGATGTATACACACATTGTACAATATAACTTCTATAAATTAATACTTGATAAATTAATTAACTCTATAAATTAATAATTTTATCCGGTCTCAAGTTGAGACCTGTGTAAAAATGATAACAATTCGATAAATTAATAAGATAATATTTTCATAAAATGATTATTAATTTCTTTTTGTCTATGAGAAATTTATCAGAAAAGTGGTGTAAACACATTTGTCTCTAGTTGTTAGGAAGTTTTATATTCGGATAAAAACTCCAACTGAAAACATTCATTTTAGTTCAAGTGTTTAATGTTATCTCAATTCTCAATTTTCTAAATATATTCATCATTTTCTTACTTATAATTTTATGGACATAATTTTAATAAGACTCTTTTAGAATTGAAATGTGGACGCTCTTGCTCGACTCTTGATGGCACGGTTGGCCGGGAATGAGAACAAAATGAGTAAGAAGAAACGGCTAAGATTGAATTGATCTATATAGCAAAATATTCAACTAAAGAGTTGTAGCGGGCTTAAGGTTCTGCTATGGACTTTGGAGCGAGATGTTAGCGTTGTTTATATCGACACAAATCGAATGCCCATCTAACAGCCATACACAAACAAAACGTCAGCCCAATCTCTATAAAAAAAAACTTAAAGATGATGTGGCATACCCTGACTCGTTATACTATCGTGTCGAGCATATTTTTCTCGCGTCGTCACAATTTGACAATACTCAAGAAAACAAATAAAAATAAAAACAAAATCTAAAAATTTCAAGAAATAAAAATCCGTTATGCTCAAATTTTACATCCTAGGGTTATCGTTTCACAAAAAAGTTTTTAAAAGATTTCATTTCAAAAATTCGTTTTTTTTTTTAATCTTGTGCAATTTCTTTGCACATTTTTCTCTAATTGTTAGGAAGTTCTATATTCGGATAAAAATTCAATTGAAACATTCATCACTGAGAATCTCTAACATATTCTTAATTTGTCTACAGTTACATAAACGTTTTAATTTATAAACTATTATCAAATACAATTTATATTATTATTATTATTATTATTATTAAAATTAAAAATATGAAAATTGTTATAAAATTATTTTCTCATTAGTATTATTATTTTAATCTTAAATATAAACAGCAATAATATTAATCTACAACGTAATACTAACATTTACGATTTACCAATCATGCTTCTGTTATTAAAAAAAAAAAAAAAACACCTACCGCTCCGGTCGAAAATTATACACCATATATTCTAAATAAAAAAATCTGTAGATGATAACCAATCGGGCCCAAAAACTCGGCCCAATATCTGTCAAAATTTTAAAGCTGACGTGGCATACACTGATTCGATGGTATAACGTGTCGAGCATTTTTTTTCTCTCGTCGCCACGATTTGGCAATACTCAAGAAAAAAATAAAAAATCTAAAATCTAAAATGGATTATAAGGTGACCTTCGTCTTTGGTTGACCATCAAAACTACAACGCTCTTTCTCCGTAGGAAGGGGGAAAAATAAATATCGAGCCATCGGTTTCGGAGCTGATCGGTCCTATTTCTCTCTTCATACTCATCACATCGTAAGTGCTCCAACTTTTCATCTCTTCCATTTTGCTTTTTCCTTGAATGTTTTCGTTTCTCCAATCGTGATTTGTGAGTGTTTCAAATCATCTTGTTCCTCTCTTTTTTTTTCAGATCTGTATGATTGTTGATCTATGTTTCTAGATCTGATTCGCGTTTTCTAGTTACCGATCTGTATCGAATTTGTGTAGATCTGGTTTGCAGATAAAGATCTAGTCAAATGAAGTTTACGAAATTGTTCAGATTCATTGATTTATTGTAGTTACCTTAGCTGTGATTCTTTGGGTGTTTGTTCATATGGATTAAATACATTTGAATTTTCCAGCTATGCGTGTTGATTTGTATAGTTTTCGTAATTTTCTGTGTAAGCTTACTTATAAAGTAATTTTCTGATTTATTATACAGAAGCAGATAAGAGCTTGATCGGAGCTAATTCGATACTAAAATGGGAGGAGGATTTAGAGTATTGCATTTGGTGAGGCCATTCCTTGCGTTTTTGCCAGAGGTTCAGAGTGCTGATAGAAAGGTGCCATTCAGAGAGAAGGTTATCTACACTGTCATCTCTCTCTTCATCTTTCTTGTCTGCAGTCAGCTTCCTCTCTATGGAATCCATTCTACCACCGGTGCGGATCCTTTCTATTGGATGCGTGTTATCCTTGCCTCGAACCGTGGAACTGTGATGGAGCTGGGTATTACTCCTATTGTCACATCTGGACTTGTGATGCAACTCTTGGCTGGTTCCAAGATTATTGAGGTTGACAACAATGTTCGTGAGGATCGTGCCCTCTTGTAAGTATTTGTTTGTTTTTTTTTTTCCTGTTTACATTTCCCAGTATGAACTATGAGCATTACATTACATCCTCAGTCGAACTTTATTGTGGTCGTGTCTGTTCTTATTCTGTGTTTGTTCTTATCCTGTAGGAATGGTGCTCAGAAGCTTCTTGGTATTCTGATTGCCATCGGTGAGGCTGTGGCATATGTTCTCTCTGGAATGTATGGTCCTGTTGGACAGCTTGGTGTTGGAAATGCCATTCTTATCATCCTCCAGCTTTTCTTTGCCGGAATCATTGTTATCTGCCTTGATGAGCTCCTTCAGAAGGGATATGGTCTCGGCTCTGGGATCTCCCTTTTCATTGCCACCAATATCTGGTAGGTCAACTTCTTCCTCACTTTATAAAAACCATTCCTTTCCCTTTGGATCCCTAGCACAAGATGCTTTTGGTCAGATTGAATTCTTATGAGTTTTAAATTGATGATATGCAGTGAAAGCATTATCTGGAAGGCATTTAGCCCAACTACCATTAACACCGGGCGTGGAGCTGAGTTTGAAGGTGCTGTTATTGCACTGTTCCATATGCTGATAACTAAGTCCAACAAGGTTGCAGCTCTCCGGCAAGCATTCTACCGGCAAAACCTTCCAAATGTTACCAACTTGCTTGCCACGGTCTTGATCTTCCTGATTGTGATCTACTTCCAAGGTTTCCGTGTGGTTTTACCTGTGAGATCAAAGAATGCCCGTGGACAACAGGGTTCTTACCCAATCAAGCTGTTCTACACCTCTAACATGCCCATCATTCTCCAATCTGCTCTCGTCTCAAATCTTTACTTCATTTCTCAGGTACAGATATTTGTTCAACTTCACTGTACATTACTCATCTCTGCGATAACATAATGTTGATGTTGAATCTCCTTGTGGTCAACAGCTTCTCTACAGGAAGTTCAGCGGAAATTTCTTTGTAAACCTATTGGGACAATGGAAAGAGTCTGAGTACAGTGGGCAATCTATTCCAGTTAGTGGTCTGGCTTACCTCATCACAGCTCCAGCAAGGTAAGGCATTGCCTTTCAATATTATGTCTTAATCGATCAGATTAATATGCATCAATCAGTTTGTTGAAATATATGTTACTACATGGTTACAGCTTCTCAGATATGGCAGCTCACCCTTTCCATGCACTGTTCTACATCGTCTTCATGCTCACTGCTTGTGCTCTTTTCTCAAAGACATGGATTGAAGTCTCTGGATCTTCTGCTAGGGACGTAGCTAAGCAGCTCAAGGTAATTAAAGCATACCAGCTCGATATCTAATCCGAGTTTTTACATGGTATATTGGATGTTTGATATTAAAACCTCCATGTGTATGTTCAGGAACAACAAATGGTGATGCCTGGACACAGAGAGTCAAACTTACAGAAGGAACTGAACAGGTATATCCCAACAGCAGCCGCTTTTGGAGGAGTGTGTATCGGTGCACTCACCGTTCTGGCTGATTTCATGGGAGCCATTGGATCGGGGACTGGAATTCTGTTGGCGGTCACAATCATATACCAGTATTTCGAGACCTTTGAGAAGGAAAAAGCCAGTGAGCTCGGCTTCTTCGGGTTCTAAGTTAGCGGTTTAAAGGTGTAAACTTTGCCTAGGCAAAAGCAGAGAAGAGGCTTTAGCTTCTGTGCCCACCTCAAACAGACAATCTGAGTGGGCATTTGGGATAGACTACCTTTTTTTGTTGTTTAAAACAAATTTTTCTCTTTAGTTATTTTTATGTTTTTTTGTTTCTTTTATAAGTTAAAAACTTATGTGATAGACGCTTTCTAATGTATGTTTCTAGGAATTTCGCTCTTTGACCAAATAAACAATTTACATTTTTGAATTCAAAGCAATTTACCAGAAAAGTTAGTGGGTTTTAAATGATAACAAGACATTATGGTGTTGACACCAATCATATTACAGTAATTTGATGTCAACTAACAGCGACTGCAGAGAATGGCAAGTGTGATAATTAGTTATAATTTATGAGCTTTCCCTTTTTTGTTCTTCCCACACTGCCAAACGCGTTTTGAGTTTTAACAACTGTTTTCTTCTTCTTCTTCTTCAATCGTAATAAATTTGTTGTCGATGTTCTACACTTATACTTAGGCTTCTTTAATTCGCTTCGATTTGATTTGAGCAAAGAACACGACGAGCCACACTGGTTTTTGTAACCATCGTTGAGATGGCCAAAGAAGCAATATTCTCGGCGATATTCGCATTCTTACGGCGGAGGAGATCGCCGTCGCTGGAGGCGTTTTTGCTAACAACCGTTGATCTCTCCGGCGTACCTCTCGTTCGAACACTAGCTTCGATTTCAGCACAAGTTATCTCGAGCTTCCGCAGCGTACGTTTCTCCTTCCAACGCAGGAACTCACGTTCCCTGATTAGGAAGATTGAGGTCTTGCTCGTCTTGTTCGAGTACCTCGCCGATTCAGGTTGGGATTATTCGAACTCGGAACACGTTTCAGTTTCTTCTGCAGCTGTACTGTGCTTTAAGGAGCTTTATCTCTTCCTCCACCGTTCCAAATTCCTTCTTCAATACTGTGCTCAGTCCAGTAAACTATGGCTCTTGCTACAAAACCAGTCGCTTTCAGAGTTCTTTCATGACTTGAATCGAGATATTTCGACTCTTTTGGATGTTTTCCCTGTCAACAGTCTCAATCTAAGCGACGACTTTAAAGAGCTAATCGAGCTCTTACATCACCAATCCAGTAAATCGACACTCTTCTTCATTGACCATAACGACGAAATGCTACGGCAAAGATTCTATTCGTTTCTCGACGGATTTGAGAATGGCCAGATACCTGATTCGGGAGAATTGAGATCCTTCTTCGTTGATAAATTGGGGATTAAGGATCCGAATAGCTGTAGAGCTGAAATGGAGTTTCTGGAAGAGATGATCATGAATCAAGATTGTGATGATTTGGAGCCTACAAGGTCGGTTATTAACGGTTTTGTGGATATCACTCGGTATTGTATGTTTTCGTTGTTTGGATTTGAAGATGATGGATTAAAGTGGAGAATCGATATCACGAAGAAACAGAGGAAATGTTTAATTGCGGAGGAGATGAGAGACACGTTTACAACACTACCAAAGGATTTTGTTTGCTCCATCTCGCTTAATATGATGAATGATCCTGTGATTGTTTCCACAGGACAAACTTATGATCGGAGCTCCATTGTTAGGTGGATTGAAGAAGGTTACTCTACTTGTCCTAAAACAGGGCTAAGACTTGTGGACTCGTCGTATATTGTTCCTAATCGAGCTTTGAGAAACTTGATAACGTGTTGGTGCGCAGCAACGGGTTCGGAGTATCCAGATTTACCGATCGAGCCTCCTGCTTTGGTTCTCCAAACTAGAGCTTCAATACAAGTAAACAAAGCCACTGTATTGATTCTCATAAAAAATCTAGCGGATGGGTCAGAATTAGCTCAGACTGTTGCGGCACGAGAAATCCGTCTTCTAACCAAAACAGTGAGTATAAGGCGTACATTCATCGCGGAAGCGGGTGCAATCCCGCTTTTGTGTAAGCTTCTTAACTCCAAAAACGCTATTACACAAGTGAATGCTGTTACAGCGATGCTTAATTTGTCTATCCTCCACGAGGAAAACAAAAGCCGGATCATGAAGGAAAATGATTGCCTTGAGTCGATAGTGAGTGTTCTCGCTTCAGGTCTTACTATGGAAGCTCGGGGTAACGCAGCAGCTACATTGTTCATTCTTTCTGTAGAACATGATGGATATAAAGCACAGATCGCAAACGCAGATGGATGCATCGAATCGCTTGTATTGCTGGTGCAAAACGGAACACCGAGAGCAAAAAAAGATGCGATTAAAGCTTTATATATCTTATGGTTATATCCAGATAATTGTGGCCGGATAGTAAACTTGGGTGGAGTTTCCGGTATTGTGGGAGCTTTGGCGGACGAGGCTGTGGCAGAGAGAGCAACGGAAGTGTTGAATGTAATAGCGAAACAATCTTTAGGAGCAGAGGCTATAGGGAGAGAGGAATCAGCTGTAGTGGGGCTCATTGAATTAATGAGATGTGGAACACCGAGAGGCAAAGAAAATGCGGTTGCTACGTTGTTAGAACTCTGCACAAACGGTGGAGCGGTTGTGGTGGAGAAGGTGGTGAGAGCACCGGCACTTGCTGGTTTGACCCAACAGCTTATGCGCACGGGTACAGACCGTGCTAAGCAGAAAGCGACTTCACTCAATCTGGTTCTTGTAGGGTACGAAAACACTGCAATGATGCGGTCTGGTAATAGAGAAGAGAGTTTTAGAACTCATGTCGCCCTACCCTTCTCTGTATCCGTATCTGTGTTGTGACCTCTATGGCCAATTTTTCTGTTGTTGGTGTTTTGTCTATGCACATTCATCGGTTGGGAGATGTATATATATACATTATGTGCACATAAAGCCTTGGGAGAAAATAATGTTAAGGGGGCAAGGAATATATAAAGTTCGGTCCATAAAATGAGGAATATGATTAAGAATATGCACCTCTCGAGTGGGTCACTTGGGTTCTTGCTTTTATCCCACGACTCACAACAACAAAAATTAGTGAGTCATTTCAGTTCTTGTTTTTACAATTTTTCCTAATTTTATCAGTTCGCCTTTGAAGTTTCTCACCCGACGTTCTCCTCCTTTGTTGGTGGAAACTTATTCAGGTCCGATTTCTCCTGACTTTTATCCGATGACTCGCATGCAACAAAAAATCTAGTGACTTACGTCGGTAACATTCCTCAAGCTTAAAGTACTTTGAGGACGATCCAATCAGTTTCATAATCCATCCTAGTTGGTATCAGCCTGATCAAAAGCCCACAAAAGTTTCTTACAATTTCTTTGATGAATTAAAAATATTTCTGGTATATAAACATATAAAATAATGTTCCAGACCTCTAAAAATAAATATTTTTTAATTAGTTATTGTACGACTTATTTAAAATTACTGTCGATTGTGAATTTTTTTATATAAATTGTATATTGTAAGTACTTTTATAGCTTTTATGTTAAACAGCTACTTTAACAATTTTGAAACCATAACGGTCCGCTTTTACAAATTCGTACGTACGTTTAAACCAGTCATACCTTAACTAAGGGTGTTTGATAGAAATTTCCAATGGCCATACAACTCTTATTTATACAACTAAGTTAAACACAAAAACACACAATGAAATCAAAACATAGTAACTGATTTTCGCTTAGAAATCCTATGAAATAGAATCGATAAATCCTTTCAAATCTAGATAGAGAGGAAATTTGAAAGCAAACATAATTAAAAATAAATAAAAATCTATATTGAAATCAATCATTTCCTTTTCTTTAAAAAAACTTTGGGGTCAAAAATGCAAAATTAGAAAACAGAGGATCTTTCGGAAAACCCTAAACCCCTACTGAAATCGACCCGAGGACCTCTTTGGTCACACAACTAGAGCACTTAAAGACCCTTTTTTTTTTCCTGTAATTAAGAATCTCTGGTAGTAGTGATGGAGATCGATTTGGGAGTGAACGCGTTCGGTATCGACTTCCATCCATCAACAAATCTAGTAGCTGCTGGTCTCATCGATGGCCACTTGCATCTGTAATTCAATTTGCCCTTCTCTTTTTTCCAATTCACAATTAGCGAAACAACAATCATGTAATCTCCAACTTTTTTTTTTGTTTGGCAGATACCGATACGACTCAGAATCTTCACTTGTCAGGTATTAAAAACGCTCTTTTCATCTTCAAAGTTTGTCTCTTTTTCTTGTGTGTTGTTGTCTTATAGAATCGCTGATATATGTGTGTGTGTAGGGAACGTAAAGTTCGTGCTCATAAGGAGTCTTGCAGAGCTGTTCGGTTCATTGATGATGGCCAAAGTTTGTTGCTTTTAACTTGCAAACTATTTTTGAGCTCTAACAATTTTTTAGTTGAGCTTTAAAAAAAATATATGTTCTTTTTTGGGTTTTTTTTTTTAGGAATCGTTACAGCTTCAGCAGATTGTTCCATTCTAGCCACTGATGTAGAGACTGGTGCTAGTGTTGCACGTCTTGAGAATGCTCACGAGTATTCAGTTCTTCCTTTTTTTCTTTTTATTTTGGAGACATATTTGGTTGACTGTTGTGATTGTTTAGTGATTGGGAATTTTTTTACATTGGCCTTCTAGGGAAGCCGTTAATGCGTTGATAAATGTTACTGAGACAACAATCGCATCAGGAGATGATAAAGGCTGTGTTAAGGTCTCTACAAAGATTTTTTTTTACTTTTTTCTTTGGTCATTGGGATATTGCAAAGCAATTATAATGCAACTTCCTCTGATGTTTTGCCTCACCAACTTAGTATTCCCTTGCCCGATTTTCTTATGGGGCATGACTCTTATGGAGTGAAATTATGTACTTGTTTTTTATGATTATGTATGTTCATCTCCTTAGATTTGGGATACAAGACAGCGCTCTTGCTCTCACGAGTTTAATGCACATGAGGATTACATTTCTGGCATGACTTTTGCATCTGATTCAATGAAGCTAGTGGCAACAAGGTTTGGATTTTTTAGTCATCTGATTCAGTGAAGCTAGCGTCTTGACTTTTCATAAGAGTTTTCCGCTTATTTGTTTCCTTGACTCTGTTTAGTGGAGATGGGACTCTGTCTGTCTGTAATCTCAGAACGAGCAAGGTCCAATCTCAGTCTGAGTTTTCTGAAGACGAACTTCTTTCTGTTGTTATAATGAAGGTGAGTACATTATGCTCCTGCGTGATTATTCACTAATTCATTTATCAAACATTAAAGTACTTGTGGCCAGAATGTGTCATCTCAAGCTCTTTTCTCTCCACATTGTTTCCACTTATCTAATGTGCGTATTATTGTCTGCTCTTACCTGATCGATTTCAGAATGGCCGTAAAGTTATCTGTGGAACTCAAAATGGTACTCTCTTGTTGTATTCATGGGGATTTTTCAAGGATTGCAGGTAAGTCATATATCTCTAACACTAACTATGTTAAAGGTGTAAGGCATTGGAAAATTGGTTATGTATTGGCACCTAACTCACTGAAACTTTGTTTCTATTTACAGCGATCGGTTTGTTGATCTATCTCCGAATTCAGTGGATTCTCTATTAAAGGTGAAGTATATTTTTAACATATGGTTACTGTAACTATAGGGAGGACCTTTGGCTAATGGAAGTCTTGTGGATTTATGATGTAGCTTGACGAGGACAGAGTTATTACTGGATGTGATAATGGAATAATTAGGTAACAAACAAAAACTCTGCTTCAATGGAGAAAGCTCTTTACTGTATTTTCATTCAGTTCAATTAAATTTTATTTGCATCTTTCTCCAGCCTCGTTGGAATACTGCCCAACAGAATCATACAGCCGATTGGGGCTCACGACTTCCCTATCGAAGATCTTGGTATTTAGAATTCTCCTCTCTCTATCTAAGAACATTTTGCTGATCTTTGTTGATTATTGTACTTTGCCTTGAGCGAACTTCTAACTTTTGTTCTGTTTCAAATCTCTCTTGTAGCTCTCTCGCATGATAACAAGTTTCTTGGTAGTACAGCTCATGACAGTATGCTGAAGGTATAATCTAATTCTCTCTAAACACAAGCACTTACGGTTATGATTTACGTGTTTGTGTTCTTGGTGATGAAGTTGTGGGACCTAGAAGAGATTCTAGAAGGTTCTAATGGTAAATCGGGGAACCCATCTGGAGCTGCAGAAGACAGTGACAGCGACAATGATGGGATGGACCTTGACGATAGTCCTCCCAAGTCTTCCAAAGGTAAAAAGAGAGACCTGCAAAACTTTTGAGATCTTATAAACTACAATATAATCTGATCTCGAGTGTTTGTTTTTTTCTTTGTACAGGCAACAAGAGAAAAACAAAAAGTAGATTGAATCCTCCGGCCGCTACAGACAATTTTTTTGCAGACTTGTAGTTTTTTTTCCAGATTCAATGTGGAAAGTATATCAGTTTCAGACTTGAATTGTAGTCTACTTGACAGTTTTGTTAACCGACTTCATCTTTTCTCAATGCTCTCTTTACCATTACGATTATTAGTCCATCGAACATGTCTATGCTTTATCCTATTCATATCATATGCAAGATTCCAAAGAAGAAAGTCACAGGGAAAAAAATATTTTCTTTCATAAGAACAAAACTCATCTTGATCACATTTTTAGAGCTATCATATTTTAGAGCTACCATATAAGTAATCTATGTTGTATTGTTTATGTATACAACTTTTTTCAATGCTAGACCAATAAAGGAACAATGAATTTGAAAAGCAAGCCTTAAAGGCCTGAAAGAACAAACTTTACTGAATCTATATTCAAGTGATGCTTTTCTATATTTCTGACTTGTTTAAGCAATTGCCGATTTGATAGTCTCAGTTTCTGTAGGACGCCACCATGACTTCTGAATCGATAGCAAGCCTTCATTGTCTTTAGACTGCGTGGTTTTTACGTTCCATTTCATGGATTTCACCATTTTCTCAACTTCGCCTATTGTTTCCATGTCGTCCCTTATGATGAAAATTCCCTGTGGCCTAAGAATCCGATCAATTTCAGCCATTACTGACACCAAACTACACCTGTAATGCAAAAGAAGAAAAGGGTGTGATTCATCAAACCAGATCAGATCAAAGAAAAGGTTCTGCATTGGAGAAATGAGGAGAACAGGTAATGTTATCTACCTCTTCCTGAGGGTAGAGAAAAGATTATCAGCATGGAGAAGGTCATAAGTTCTGGGATAAGTGTTGAATGATTCACACCAGTCATGATAGATTCCAAATAAACCACGCTCATATATGATGGGAAGTGTATCTGGTGCATCCACAGGAACCACGTTCATCACCCATAACTTCAGATCCTTCAATGCAGCAGCAAATCCTCCATAGACTGCTCTCATGTCCATCACATTTCTCACATTAGACCAATCAATTCCCATGTCATTAAGGTATGACTTTGAAACAACAGTCTTCCACTTCTCTTGGTCCGCTGTGAAATCCTCTGGTGCAGGTTTTCCATAAACACCTTCCTGTGAATCCAACCACTCAGGCGCAGTCTCAAGCCTTTCTGGCCACATGTTTGGCCACACTGCTCCTCGCTTCGATGAATCTTCTGTCACTTTATGCATGCATGCCTCAAGTGGAACATTCCTAAACCGTAAATTAAACATATGAGAATCAGATTGCATTGGTTTACTAGGAAATTGATGCAGGGTTTTAGGTCACTATACCAGGCTGCATTTTGATCATCAGAATCCTTGCAGAGAGGTGGATCATTTTGAGGTCTTTTGTTGTAACATTTATTTGAAGTTGGCTTTTGGTATATGGCAGCACCAACTTCATTCAATTTGTCTTTCTTAATTGTCACCAGCTTCCAACACATTGCTTTTGTGAGCTCGGACATTGCTACAACAGAAAGAAGGCCTCTCCAAAGTTAGAAACCAAATTCCAGAAGCCTATTTTGAGGTAAAGAGCAAACAAAGAAGAAGAAAAGAAAATTCCCAACCTTTCCATATACCAGAATCTTCCTCGTTCTTCCTATAGACTGGAGTCGCTGACCAGACAAAGAAACCACCCGGCCTCAAGGCACGATTCAGTTCCAAAAGAAGTTTACCACCTTCATTTCAAACAACAACAAAAAGGTCATTCTAATTCTATGGAACAGAAGTACGGCAAAAGGAGTACAATGGGATACACTTTTACCTTCAATATGCCAAGGGACTCTACAACGAGCACAATGGATAAGGTCGAACACAGAACCGGGAAATGGTAATCTTTTGGTTCCCATAACATTTAACATTGCAGGAATACCACGTTCCAGCGCGAATTGCACTTGCGCCTCATGCTCATCCTTAGGAGCAAATGACAAAGCAAGCACGTCTCTTTCGAAAAGGTAACCCCCAAAGCTAGCAACTCCGCACCCGACATCCAATATAACACGGGTTCTATTTCCCCATGCAATAGCAGGATATGACTGCAACAATATAAATACTTTAATACTTACCATGCTTAGCAATGAGATCATTATGTAGCCATTATAAAAAAAAAAAACTTTACCTGTTGGATGAAATCAATGTAATGAAGAGCACCGTTCTTAAACTGAGTACCACCACCAGGGAATGTGAGATGTTCTCCACTCATCTTCACCCAATTTTGATGTCCCTTGATCTCAGCAAGCTTGGTGTGGGGAACATTGTTGTACCAGATCTGCAATTACACAACAGAAGAATAGATGTCAAGACAGATCATTTAAAGGAGCGCAAGCAAGATTTATCCAAAATCTAACAAGGTGTTCTTGTTAAGTCAGTATTTAATCTTATTAAAAATCATACTAAACTCACCTTTTCCCTGCTCTTTGGCCACTTGATGGACCGCTTATAACCATCAGGAAGAGACACAAGACAACGAGGAGATTCCTCAGGACAATGGCGTTCACGGTGTTCATAATGCATTGTACTATGAAGTTTCTTGATAACTTGCCAGTTGTCCAGGCAAGGAATGTAGTCTGGTCCAGCAGTCACATTGCACGTTTTCCATTCATAGCTACTTTGGTCCTTAGATACTGAAGACTGTTGTGAATTCTTCTCGTTCTGCGACTCAACCAATTGAGTTGACCAAGCTCCATCTCCAGTGCTCGACTCTTTTGTAATTTCAGCCTGATCACCAGCTGGAAAGACTTCCTTGGTACTCTTCTCCACGCTTTCTTCAGTTTCACTGGCATTCTCTTCCGATTTTTCTTCAGACATTTCTTCATTTCCATTACCATCCTCAGATTTGTTTTCTTCCGTGCTCTCTTCCAGTTGCGTTTTCTCTTTTTCGGATTCTGCTTCTTTCACATTCTTCTCTTTCTCCCCATCTCCAACACCATCAGACTCCTTTCTTTCCTCGACCGCCTCAGTTTTCTCGGCATCAATCTGGTTGCCCTTAGCAGATTTCTCAGGATCATTCTTCACTTGGTTGTTCTCAGGCACAGCCTCACTATCCTCCTTCTTTTCATCAGAAAATTTCTTCTTCGTATCTGCATCACCTTCTTCTTTTGTTAAGTCATTCTTAGTAAGAGGTTCCAGATCTTTAGGACTATCACTTGAGGAATAGGTAACAGAATCAGCTGGAGCAGACCATGAAGACATGAACATCCATGCCCCAACTAAACAGAGGGAAACTAGCACAACAATGGTGAAAGTTAATCCATAGCTTGATGATTTCTTCCCGTCTACACGAGAATACTTCCCCATCGCCATGTTCGTGGAATCAATACAACCTTTACACACATTCACCTGAAAACCCAATTACAAAAATATATATCAAATTGGCGCAATAAACCAAAAACAAATAAGTAAGATACTTTTTATGTTCGTTAGTAGCTCTTAGGCTCAAATTTGTAAACTTTAACAGATAAGGAATCTGACTCTGCAAATATGAAAAAACAGAGCAAGAAACAAGTAGTAACAGATCTAGATGACCAAACCAAAAAAAAACAGAGTTACCTCTGAAGCATACAAAAACACTCGGATCTTATTACTCAAATGAAGAGTTTAAACTTAAAAATGGATAACTTTTGTCCACCAAAATAAATCACAATTTAGGACAAACATCAACTAATCAAAGGAAGCAGAAGCAATGAGAACGAGAGAGGCTTGCAAACAAACAAAAAAGATAGAGGCAAATATTACCAGATGAAGAAGATATTATTAGTTGCGTCTAAGATTCTCAAAGATTGCAACTTTGTGAACTAAGGAAGTAGGATATTTCGGATCGGATCTAGTATAGAACCAGCTTATGGGTTCATTCCAGTGAGCAAGCTACGGCCTTAAAAACGCCAATATACGGGTGGCAAAATTAGGCTTTTTCTATTAAAAATATATATTAATTTTGAGTGTTTTTGAAGATTATTTATACTCCATGCCGCGTTGATCACCGACACAGATCTGATCGAACAAAATATTAACTTCTTTTCTAAACGTCGCCGTTTAGCTAACTGAATGTTAAATGTTTAGTTGTTGTCATTAACAAATTTAGGCTCTGATTGGTAACATGCATAATCGCCTAATTGCGTTTTCTAATGCGATTATGCAAGTATTTTACCAATCACAAAAATTTGCCTAATAATAGACAATTAGGCAAAAACGCAAGATTTGCTTTTTGCCTAAAAAAATACAAGTAAAAAGTCATTATGCAAATAAGCATGCATTTAGTGGTTTATTTCATTATGCATGATATCCAATCACACAAAATTTTGATTATGCAAATTTTTATTCTACAGCTTTTTAATCTGCAAATTTTTATTATGCAAATATGCAATTACGCAGTTATGCGTTGTTACCAATCAGAGCCTTATTAGTTAGGCGTTCTTGATCAAACTCTCTCTCTTACACCTTCTGTGTTACTGTGTATAGTTGCAATGATTTTGGTTTCACTAAATAATGTGTTACTTCATGTGTTTGGCCGTTCAGGTGAATCTATGTTTACGTTTCAGATATCATTTTTTTGTGTGTACTCATGGAATTGCGAAATGATATATAAACGAAAAATAGTAGCAAGTGTTCAGATCTCATGAATCTACTACATTTCTAAAACGTCAAACACAAAGAAATTTTATGTTCTTATATTCGTATGTTGCCAAAGAAAAACTCAAATTATTATTCTAGCAACGACATTAATGGTTTAATGTACAGAGAAGAATCTATGGACCATGAATCTTGTTTTGTCCGCTCTTCTTTGAGCTTCTGCTGTCCACTGTTTGCTGTTTTATCCTCCTCCTCTTCTTCACCATCACACAAACACATCGATGAGACAAAAAGATACCTTTCCAAATATTCATGGACTACACTTTTTTTCATTTTTCAACACAACTACACTTATTGAATCATAATAGCCAAAAAATATTAGAATTTGGTCCCTAGAAAAACTGGAGAGAAGAATACTAGAAGAATTTGGTCCTTCGACTGGTTGATTAAAGTTAGGTGATAACACCATAAACAACATCGAGGTAGCTTTCGAGTAAACCAAACAAAATTTTAGAGATTAGAATCCTATAGTGCTAGGTATCAAAGATAGTCAAATTAGTGTTGTTTTTAGATGACTTGGAATTTGACATTGGTTCTAACCAGTTTCAAATACTTCAAAGCTAGAACAAATATGATCGAGAAATAGTAGTAAAATACTACTGAAGAAGGGTTTGAATGTGCATAGAGAAACTGATTGAAACTCTTAGCCTAAGCAGTACTAAACTCAGAGTCTTAAAGTACATCAGTTTTAGTGATATTAGTTATAAATCAAACACTGCATGCAGTTCCCAGATTCTTAAACTAAGACTAACCTCTATTTATCTTTCAGATCCTCCTGCCATCACATCAAATAAACCGCAGCAACTCAACCACGAGGTTCGAACAACTGGTGGACCAGAAGGCAACAGACTCTGCACATATGTTCAGAAGATTCAGGAAACTGAAAAAAAAAGAGCTTTCAAGTAATGAAAGAAGAAAAGCCAAATAATACCTTGTCTCCAGAACATCCTGGCATTTCAGATTCTTTCACATTCTTGACTTCTTTGCTTGTTTCTGCAGGAGATCCTAGAATTTGACCTTCCTTCGCTTCTTCTAGTCTACGCTTCTCTTCGTTTTCATCAGACTTATCCGAGTCTCTCGAGCTCTCAACTTGCTCATTTTTGTCAGAAATCACAACCTTTGAGACAGAAGAACCCACAGGCTTGACAGAATCAACAACAGGTGCAATTTCCAAAACTGAAGTACCACCATTCTCCTCTTGAGAAGCTACTTTTCTGGTATTGTGAGTAAAATTTTCAGGAAACGAACTTGGTGATTTGTCTACACCATTCTCTTCATGATCAGTTCCTCTTGCAACTGCGATAAAGTCTTCACCTTTAGCTCCTTGTCCCCCAGTAACTTCTGTATCTTCTGTTTCCTCATTAGCAGTGACATTCCTTAGACCAGATAATGGAGAAGGTGATGAGTCTCTTGTCCAAAATTCTTCATTTCCTTGAGAACCAGGTGAACTCAAATTACCATCACTACCTCTCTCATCTTGGCTTCCATGTTCACCATGTCCTGAGATGTTGCAAGTATCCAAAAACAACGCTCAAACAACTAAACATGAGTCATATCAAAAGTGAGCAATAATTAAACAGAGATTTGGCAAAATCTCAACACACCATCAGATCCCACCTAACAAAAATTTCCATATAAAGTAGGACCAAAACATCACTCACTTGGGCTTATGTAATACCAAATGTTTCAGAGTCAATTGAAAAATACGAAAGAAGAAACTTTACCTAACAGCAGAAACCCATTTGAGACATAAAATCCCCAAAACACTAAACTAAACCACCAAAATCCATATCTAGAGAAGGCTTAAATTACATCGATCCAGCAAAACTACAAATCCTGAACAAAACAAAAACAAGAAAAAAGACAGTTCCATTACCATTTAAGCCTGTGTTGTTCGAAGAATCTCCAGTGCCTTCCTGCTGCTGCTGCTTCTTCTTCAAGGCCTTTCTCTTCTTCGCACCAGGCGGCATGATCAATGGATTTAACAACAAGAGCAGATGAGAAATCGAAGGATGGTATGGTATTGGTTCGTTAACTCCAAAGATTTATCGGAGCTAATGGGTTTGGTTTGTTTGGTAGTGTGATGTGTGTGGAGTTGAGTTCACCGGTTTTGTCTCTATGCTTGGGAAAACTCAAATGTCACACTAACAGTCAAAGGGCAAGAGATAAGGCGGAGAGTCTTATTTATTAAACGTGTCGGTCTGCCTCCAAATCTACTCTCTCTATTGTTTGTTTTCCTTTTTATTACTTTTTTTTGGTCCTACATGAGTTTTTTTCTCTTCTGTAAGTTCAATATATAGCTTTGTCATTCTACTGTTTCTATGTTTCCATTTGGCTATAAGAGTTGAAAACCGATCATTCAGATATCAAACATTACAATAGAATTGGTGAAAGGCAAACGTAGAAAAAGAAAAATCAATAGAAAACACACACAAAAAAAGTAGATGGAAATTTAGAAGTTGTGCAACGATCACATCAAACCTATTTGCTTGATCTTTTATTACCACTTTATCAGCAGAGTGGGAGACATCAATCACATGATGCTCCACCTGAAAAAAAAAAAAAAAAAAAAAAAAAAAAAAAACAAGAGGATATTAAATCAACCACATGCTGTGAAGAAGAACAAGTATTAATTAACCTATACAAAAGTTGAATGAGTACAAAATCACCATTTGCGCCATCATCATATTCATCGTATGCTCATGCTCCATCCGTGACTTCTCTTCCATCGCTATTAACTCTGCTTCTGCAAGGTTCTTAGATTCGATCTCCTTTTCTTTTTCCCCTAGCTTATCATTTTCTTCCTGAGATACGAATTATTTTAAACAGTTACAAACCTATAATATACATTACCAATTGATATTTAAATAATTTAATGTATATAGTTGGTAGTGACAACGTGAACATATAAGGAACATGCTAGTTTGTTTTTTTATCTCTTGTTATTGGCATGCTCAAAATCGATTGATTGTTCGTATATAGGATTGATTGACCATGCTAAAGAAAAAAGCCTTCAATAAAGTGTTAGTTCCACTAGAAAGACCCAAAAATAAAAGAGATGGGTGAAGAGTGATGAGTGTAGTGTAGACTAGTCCGGCCTATGAAACCCAAACTCTATTGTTTAGATCTAAAGTCTTCTTCCACCTGAGACCTATTTTGTCTAGAATCGGCCGAGTAGGACTGAAACGAACCTAGGATGCACCCAGATTGACAATTCAGCAGGCTTGATGCGATGTGTGGCAGAGGCCTTTAAATGATGTGGCATGATCTCTACCGTCCTTTAAGAAACACATATGGACAGCTTTTACAAAACCCAAAACAAAAACCCTTTTTTTCTGAAGTGTAGATGACTTTTATTATCTATGTGACATCCAAAGATTCTACGGAATAGTATGCATTTGGTGTTTGACTTTTGAGAACTTGGCTTCTTGAGAAAATTGCCACAAAATCTAACGTTAAGTAGAGAAGACTTGGTCACTTTATCATTAAGAGAAGACAAAGTCCCTTTGTCAAACTCAGAATCATGGTGTGCCACAAACTAAGTAACAAAACGTGAAGCCCACTTGCAATATACCCAGACAAGGTTACAAAAGAGAAGCCAACAATCATAGACACACATACATTACCCTAGACCTTTTGTCTCTGTTTCTTTTTATTTTCTTGTTTAAAATCTCTCTGCTTTTGCTACATACTGAGGAAAATAACCAAGAGATGAGAGGGGCTGCGTCGTTAGTTACCTTGAACCACAAGATTCTCCGGCCATGTAGGAAACTCCTGATCAGAATCACCAAGAGTTGTCCTCAACGACATAACCGGCATTTGAAACTCAAGAAAGCCTCTTCGTCTTCTACTAATGCTTCAGGGAACAAGGTCACCAAAGTGGTGGCTTTGTTCTTCCTCTCCTTCCATAAGAAGAAGCAAAAGAAAGAGAAGATGAAGCGGCTTAACGAACTCAGGAGCTTCTCGCACGCAGTGAGTGACCAGAAGAAAGCCCCAAAACAAGGATCAAGCAAGAAAGTTTTCCCATCAAGACTCACAATGTCTTGGCTTGGTCAAGGAAAGGGTAACAACACGCAGGAAGTCCCGCAAGATCACGATGCACGTAGAGACAGCACAAGCGCATTCATTCCTTGAATTTTTTTCACTCAAATATGTGGATATTTCTAAAGCTCTCTCAATGTAGAGTTATTGACATTGAGACCCTATTTATTTACGCAAGATCAATCGTGTGTTTTGCATTGTGGTGATAAAAGAAATGAAACAAGATTGATGATGCATATGATTTTTTTGTAATGGAATTAATATTTAAAATTAGAAATACCGATTGCAATTTTCAAGAATCCATATAATTGCAAAAAAAAACAAAAGAGGAGAAGATAGACATTGAAAATTTATACATCTATCCTACAAGCACGGACCAATTTGCTTCATTCCCTACCCCCCACCAATCTTAGGCAGATCAACTCAGCCGATAGGGTTCATACAAATTTGGAGTAAGAAGCCATGTAACTATTCTCCAACCAGTTCGTGGCACCATCTCCATTGTATGAGGACCTGAAGCAGAGACATAAAAAACAAGCAAAATTACAAAGAAGAATTGACACATTTTAAGCTCTTTTCAGTATATACTCTGTAAAAGAAGACCCAACTTTGAGGTCTAATACGATCCTAAAAGCAACATTACATTACATTTGAAGCTTAAGCCTTTGTCGATATTGTCGAACATTACATTACATTTGAAGCTGAAGCCTTTGTCGATATTATCGAACATTACAGGTATGATTCTCCAGAAACTGAGAGAACTGTTTTTGGCTAAACCCTAACTGAAAACCCCACATACAGAAACAACTCAAGGAACTGGAATCGCAAACAAAAATCAAAATGTGAAGAAACAGATTATATTTTCCAGGAAATTTATTTCAAAACTCTATAAGTATATATTTATTTCAAAACTCTAAATTTAATGAAGTTCAAGACCCACATTGCAGATAGAATAATCTCAAAAATGAAGAAAAAATTAGGGGGAGAAAATCTTACTCAATGGAGAAAATGAATCTGGAAGGAAGCTCAAATGAAAGGAAGCCATTGGCGTCTATGCAGAGGAGTAATTAGAGGTAGATAAAGGGTAAGGTTAAACCCTAAGAGAGAGAATTAGAGTGTATTTAAGTAAAGTAATGATCTTTGGTGAGCCGCGTGCTTACAGTTCTGCTCAGAGCACATTTATCAATGAAATGAGAGAGAGAGAGAGAGAGAGAGACAGAGATAGACTTTTGGTTTTGATGTTTTCGTGATTCGAATTCCAAGTCCCCCCCCCTTTCTTCTGAGATTAAAACTAAAAGGAAACAAAAAAATGGGAGAAATTTTGCCCGCTTCAATTTGCTCAAAGCGTATGGGTCATTACTGGGCCAGATAATAGCGCTAATAGGCCCTTAATGGGCCGAATGGAACACCAAAGGACGAAGCCTTAGTAATGTGTGTTCTTATGTCTCAGATAATGTTTTGTAGTAGTAGCAGCATATAAAGCTTTTGTATAACCATGATGATTATGTAAACAGTCAAGTCTTTTGATGAAATGATGTTAAAGCTTCTAATGTTCGAATCCTGATAGAGATTATATACGTGAAATTAGTTTGGTTGATTTTAAATGAGTACATTATCATGTAAGTATTTGTTTAAACTTTTAAACAGTTTTTTTTTTTGTTTTTTAATAAATTGCAAACGCAAACTAGAAGATGAATTCTTTCGTGTTGGTATTTACAAATTTTTCCAATTTTCACATACTGTTTTATCGAACAGAATATAAATCACCACGCTTCCAAATTTTTAATCGAGTTAGCAAACAAACTATGTATAGTGCACATTTCTCATTTTGGCAAAAAAGGAAAAAAGAGTGTACATTTCTCATCTTGATATCACAGGGAACGAATCTTTCTCTCTTTCACAATCAATGACAGCAGAACAGCTGTTTCTGTTCGGCTTTTGTCCACATATGCACTACATAAATCCAACTCAGATATATATATATATATATATATATATATATTCATCATCACTCTTCCATAATTCCAATTAATTACAAGTAAAACACTTGACAAAACATTGGATTTTAAATCCTAACACATAACAGTTATTGATACTTTTCTCATAATTTTACACGGATTTTTCTTTTGTTTTTTACTACAATTGAGGACAAATAAAAGAATATGAAGGGAAAGAAAAAAACAACTAAGGGATAAATCTTTGTTTCACATTTTCCCCACCTTCACTCAAGCTAAATAAAACAACACGGGAACGCTGAAATTTTCGGTAATATGCCAAAAAAAGAAAAAGAAAAAAGTTGGAAGAAGGCTAATATATAAAATAGAAAACCGGTAAGAGTTCAAGCCTCCAAAAAACCGGTTAACCTAAGAACCGAATTACGGACCCGGCTCAGATCTCTCCCCTTAAGAGTTCTTCCACTACCTGAACAAACTGAAAACGCCATTTGTCCTCCTTGGATTCTCCGTCCGACGATTATATGCGGTGGAACGATCTCTCCTCCTCCTCCTCCGGGACATTCCTCCTCCCCGGAGTAATCGTCTTCCTCTTTCCCGACGTGTCTCCGGAACATGTTCTCTGGAATGTTCACCGGAACCGAGCTAGATAACGCCTTCTCCTTCGCCCTCTTGACCCACCTCGTCTTCTTCCTCTCCCCGTTAAAACCGAACATACGATTCTTATTCTCGTTCTCTAACTGGAGAACGGAGCTAAAATCGTCAGAGAAGACTACCTCAGACTCATCGAATTCCTCCGCCATTTATAGAGGTAAATTTGAGGTCTTTTTAGTTGGTTATGAGATGAAAGTTTTGAGAGAATTGAAATGCAGATGATCAATCTCAATAGAGAAATGGAGGGTTTTATATAGGGAAGACGACGAAGGAGACGTAGAAGAGAGTCACAAGAAGTTGTTTTTGGGGTTTTGTTGTGTGTTAATGTGTTTCTATAAAATAGGATGATGTCATGATCATGGCATTGAGTGCGGACCCCGCTTATTTTCTATATCTGTACACTTTTTGACACTTGGGTACATATTATTATCTTTAACTTAAATTTTCTAAAGTAAATTACTTTATGATACATATTATAGACATATCTTATCTATAAACACTATATGTGTCTCTATGTGTAATGCAGACTGGGACTGGATCGTCCTTCTGGTCCATCAATCATCTAATAAGTCTCATCAGATTTCTTAATTTGTCTTCGTTTATAACTTTGAAACAATTTAGGTCGAGTTTTTTTTTTTTTTTTTTGTTAAAACGATTTTAGGTAGAGTTGCATATGTCACTATATGAGGATAAGTTACACAACCGCTCGTTTGGGATCTCTAATATTTAAGAAACACGATCACAATCATGAAAAATATAAAATTAAATCGATTTCTAAAACATTGGTTGTTTTCTTATTCTGCATTTTACCTTTTCCTATTACTACATTAATTGATTACAGTTGCTAAGAACCTAACTAATAGTTGGGGATTTCATGACAAAATTGAATTTTATCTTACTTAGTATCACTTTTTGTTTAGAGTATATTTTTTTATGTGTTAGTAGAGCTTGGAAAATAAAGACCATATTTCTTATATTTTGCTTAAGACCCTTGAAAACATAAACACAGTTCTCATTTTTAGGTTTAGAAGAAATTAGAACTGTATATTTGTTTGTTTTCACTCTACAAATTTTTAACATTTGTTAAATAAAAATCAGTTATATCATAGGTAACTTATATATAAACTACGTCGACAACCAAGGGCGGATCCAAGAAGAAAAAATGTAGGTCAATTGACCTACCCAAAATCTAAATATACTACTTTTTTTTTATGCATTATCTTAAAAGATTTGCTAGCACAACTGGTAATTTAAGACTCTTGAATTATTTTTAACCCGAGTTCGATTCCTCCTTACTTTATTAATATATTTTCTTTAATATATTTTTCATTAAATATTATTTTGCACTAGGTAAATTTTTACTCTGGATCTGGATCCGTCCCTGTCGACAACTCTAGTAAAATATAAATGTATAACAATATCAAATTCTAACACTTCTAGTTCCATTTAAAGGCAATTGTATTACTCTTACTAAGATAGCAAACCAGCCGCAGCTTTTTGTAAAAGTTGATGAATTTTTCTATATAATTAAAGTCTCAAGTCATTAATTTGTTATTTTTAAATTATATTTAAAATCTAATCAGGAAAATATGAAATGAGTTGTCATATTTCGTAACTTGTGTCCCATGGCTTTTCTCATGCATTGTATACAAAACATGATCGAGTACGTTCTTATGTAATTTTCTGAAAATTCAATGAATGCAGATAAAGTAAGTATGATTTATGAATGTCTTACCAGAACCGGATCAAGAATGATTTTAAGATTTTTGGAAAAGGATAGAATCGAATTTCGTCTAATCCACCGAGCACTAACACTCGGAATTGGACTGATGGGGACAGACTTGTCAAATCATGAATGCTGCTTTTGTTTTGTATGTGACAAGTTACTGCAGATTGGCACACAAAACTACATGGTCGAACCAGTTCCAATTTTGAAAAACTAAAATCTATTTTGAACCATATGTTTTTACAAGAATAGATCACAGTTGAGATTGTGAAAAAAAAAAAAAAAAAAAAAAACATGTAATCAAGTTACTTTTTCTCTTTGAGATTTTTTAATATGTGAAAAGTTCGAATTATCTACACTATTGAAAATTTGATAACTTGGTTAATTTGTTAAGTAAGCTAAGAAGAATTAATATATATGGGAAGTTTAACACAACACTTTTTGTGTGTTTTACTGGAAAAAGGAATCTAGACGTCTGCGTGCACAGACACATCAGGCTCCGTTGCTTTCGGCCCACGCGTACTGTTTTTATATTTTGGTATCGTATTTTAACGTTAGTGGTATTTTGTATAATATATACATATACATTCATTTATTAACACAGAAACAAAAATAATAATTTGTTCTATATCATTTGAAATAATAATTTATATCATTTGAGATGAGTACTCATCTCAGATAAATTCCGATTTTATCAAAGACAAACCAATATGAAGGAACCAGGAAAGGTTCATCACCATATCCAAACACAATAATTCATCTAAATCTCATAATCATCCTAGGATCCAATTATTAGACTACTCATTCAAGATGAAAGTAAAAGAGAGATACAGATTAAAGAGAATAAAAGATGAGAGACTCTTCTCTATTTGTCAAATAAAGGTCGAGAGATATTCATCGACGTCTTCCATAAGAGGTTTTATAGATCATAGCCTTAGAGTATTTGTTCTTTGTTTTTTTTTTTGTTTTTGGTCACTCAAGAGTATTTGTTCTGATATCGAAATTCTACAACGCATGGTTATGATATTTGGGACCTTAATATAATCAACACTCTATAACTAAATCCATAAAACTGCGGCTAGATTGCATTATGCAACATTTGAATACTCGACGTGGTGATGTAGAAACCTATTCCCATTGGCCAGTATTACCAACAAACGCTTTCACATTCAAAATTCAAAAATCAACAAGATACGATATACTTAAAAGAAAACCAATTTTAACTCGATAAAAATTGAGAATAAACTAGTTATTGGCCTATATAATTCAACGTGGCAAACCTTTTATACTGTGTTGAGTGAACCAATTAACAACACTAGTATCTCTTTTATAGGCTCCACCTTTAATAATCTGTTGTAAAGTTAGAAGAAAACAACAACATAAATTCTTTTTTTGGCAAAAGACTTTAGGATCTGAAAATCGACGGAGCCCCACGTGGGCCCTCCGTTACAGATCTATCTTGAATTGCGAATATTCTAACATGAAAATTTTAATTATCTGGTGGAGTAATCATTTCAACGAGGGATGATGAATTGAGTATACTATTATATATATCTGAAATTTCATGGGAATTTGTGGTGGATGTAAGCTTTTATAGCTTCTTCTTTTTTTGTGTGTTAATGGGTAAGCTTATGATCATAAATCATGTGGTTACTAATACGAACACAGTTTTGGGAAATAGCAATAGATGAGAATGAACCTGAGAAAAATTTAGGTAAAAAATGGAAAAAAGGAGGACAAACCATATTTTGGTAATCCCTACTCAAAGTGAACTGATGATATTTTATGACATACTATATCATTTTCTCTTACAACTAAATCCTATAAATTTAGTATTTGATTTATTGTGAGACTCCAGGACCACGAATCAAAATTTGAAACCATGTCATGTGAGATCTGTTTCCGACGAACGTTGCTGATTTATTCCGGCATGAGATTTTCTATAAGCACCCGTCTGTTTTTTTACCACGGTGGAATTGGCACGACCTCACGGAATCCTAAAATTTTATTTAGCATAAGTATTAAGTATTAGCCCAACAACGTTATAGTACTAACGAATTAATAGCGTTCAATTGAGTAAAACAATCTGGCATCAAATAATATATAGTATTCACATATCAATAAGATATGCATAAGGGCTTTTCACTTTTATTAAACATTATTACTTGCTAATAACGAACAAAAAACACGCTTACAAAGTTCACATCACATGTGTTACTTTGTAAGATAACGAAAGTCTAGTATAACACGGCGCACTAACTCGAGAACCCACCTCCATTAAATACATATGTCATGTTACTACACCCGGCCATGTAAAAATGCATCTCTCTTCTAGATACTTCAGAGAGTGTCTAAGATTTTCCTATGTATTTATGGATATGGTAAGGTCAAAACCGTCCAATAAATTAATATTATTGCACTACAAGAAAAATTTACTATTTCGACCAACTTTTCCGACCAACTATCAATGGTCGGAAATTTTCGACCAATTTCCGACCAATTTCCGACCAAAAATTAATTTGGTCGGAAATTGGTCGGAAATTTCCGACCATTGACAAGTGGTCGAAAATTGGTCGGAAAAACGGTCGGAAATTAGTCGGAATAATTCAACTAAAATTTTAGTCGGAAATTGGTAGGAAAACTGGTCGAAAATATGGTCGGAACAATATAATCAAAATTTTTTCAAAACTATCATATCAATTTCCGACCAATTTTCGACCAACCCGTAAAATTGGTCGGAAATTGGTCAAAAACTATTTTCGATCCAATTCCGACACATTTTTCCGACCAATTTCCGACAGGTTCAATATATTTCCGACCAATTTCCGACCAATTTTTAAAAAAAAAAAAAAATATATATATATATATATATATATTAATTAATTAATTAATTATTTGGTCGGAAATTGGTCGGAAATGACAGTAATTTCCGACCAATTTCCGACCAAATAATTAATTAATTAATTAATTAATTTTTTTTTTTTTTTTTCGAAAAAAATAAAAATAAAATATATTTGGTCGGAAATTGGTCGGAAATATATTGAATCGGTCAGAAATTGGTCGAAAATTTTATATATTTAAGAAAAAAAACTAAAAACTTAAAAATACACAAATCATAAATTTTTGAACTATTTCTGACCAATTTCCGACCTATTTTACGGGTTGGTCGGAAATTGGTCGGAATTTTTTAACTATTTCCGACCAATTTTACGGGTTGGTCGGAAATTGGTCGGAAAATTTAAAATTTTCAAATCCCGCGTAAAAGAATTTTTTCGACCAATTTCCGACCGATACATTTTCTATATAACCCAAACGATTTTTTCTTCCCAATCACTTATATATTCTAACCATCTCTCTATCTTCCTCTATTTTCTTCTAAAATCACTTATATCTCTCTATCTTCTTCTAAAATCTCTCTAAAATTTTTCTAAAATCTCTTAAGATTATAAATCTTATAAACTTTCTATAACTATTATATATATTTTATATAATCTTACAAATCTTATAAAAATTATAAATCTTATAAATCTCTCTATAATTATTGTATATATTTTATATTTTTAATTACTATTTCATTTCTAAAATTTTGTAAAATAATTATGATTTTTTTTAAAAAAAAAACGTATATATAAGATATTTGTAATTTTTTATTTTTTAGTTTTTAGTTTTTTTTTTTTTAAAAATATATAACATTTCCGACCAATTTCCGACCAAATATATTTTATTTTTATTTTTTTCAAAAAAAAAAAAAAAAATTTATTATTTGGTCGGAAATTGGTCGGAAATTACCGTCATTTCCGACCAATTTCCGACCAAATAAATAAATAATTAATTAATTAATTAATTAATTTTTTTTTTTTTTCGGAAAAAATAAAAATAAAATATATTTGGTCGGAAATTGGTCGGAAATATATCTGAATCTGTCGGAAATTGGTCGAAAAATGTTGGTCGGAATTTGGTCGGAAAAATGATGGTCGGAAATTGGTCAGAAATTTTCTGACCAATTTCCGACCGATTTTGATTTGCGACCAGCATATTCCGACCAATCTGTTTTGGTCGGAAATCAGTCGGAAATTTACTTTTCCGACCAATTTCCGACCGATACGGTGGTCGGAAATAAGATATTTTCTTGTAGTGAATTGCACGCAACAGTCATATTTCTTCTTTGTCAAATTTTCCAAAATTCATTTTTTCATCTACCTAATTTCCCATTATTCTCTTCCTTTTCTATTACTTGTTCTGTTCATTATACATATGGTGAAAATGACTTCAACATCATCTTGATTAAAGAAAATTTCTGAGATCGAAGCCAAAAAAAAGCTTTCGTAAGAACTTTAAAAATAAAATAAAATAAAACTTAAAGCGCTTACTAAAACTCGGGTTTGCCATGTTGAGTCACGTAATGTTACTCTTCACAGTTAGGCCATCTGTCACATATTTTACAGTTGTTCAACCTTTATTTATCGTTTTTTTTGGTTTAAAGCTTATACAATCCAAAGCTATGCAATATATTCGACACTAAATTGCATTTCCCTTTCATGTACTTAACTTTTAGTTTAACTTTTTTGTCAACACTTAAACTTTTAGTTTAACTTGAAAAATGCTATTGTTATTCCCTTTAATCTGTGTGGTTTCCATGGGGTTAAAAATTGAAAAAAACGTTTGAGCCAGTTGGCAAAATCGATTAGCTCCTAATAACTTTTTTTTTTTTTTTTTTTTAAATAAAAAATAAAGATCAGCTCCTAATTCATATAATTCAATCGTTTGTTCTTTCTCTCTAAGATGTTGTAAGGTCTAAATTAGTCGTCCCGTGATAAGTATGTCACAAGGTCTAAAAGGAGCGTGGGCTTCAAAAATAAATATTATAGGTTTATTCAAGAGGAATTAGAATACTTGTCTTTAAAAAAAAAAAAAAAAAAAAGTGAAGTCATGGTGTTGTGCTGGCTACGGAACGAACTACAAACGTGTTTATCTTGATTATTCGTTGCTTACAGTTTTGGCTTGATTTACCACATATAAATATCACATGGAAATCTAATTACGTAAGACGAGTTTATAGATTCAGATTCGTAAGTAAATGGCATTGGCCAATGCTTAGGGTTCTTGAACCTTCCTAAACCGAGAAACCTGAGTCTCCTGTACATAGGCCAGAATTGATGAGGATTAAGAAGTTCCGGCGCTGGAGTTTCCTTTAGTTTGAAATTCATCGAGGAAAGGCAAGAAAGAGAATTGTGATCAATCTTCGCATCATCGCTAGCTGAACAATCATATAAAAACCATGTAAAACGTGGTGATTAAAGATAAAATAATCAGACGCATAAGATCGTGGAAATATTTTCTTAAATTCATATATTTATTTATAATATATCCTAGTTATATTATTGTCCTAAATTATTTGATTGTGCTTTGCTGTTGAAAGATTTGCCGACCTATTTTGTTGTCAGCGATTCACCAAGATTTTATACAAATCATCTACATAACGCTTCACATTAAAATATAAACAGAAGACAGACTAGTCATATGCCAAAATCTACAATAAGTGTCACGTTTAAACTCATAAATATATAAATTGATTATACGATGCAAACATCATCCTACGTTAATTAATCTCGTCTTTATACAGTTGTTCTATAGAAAACTGATTAATGGACTTCCTCGTTTCACATGGTGGACTTTTCAGATTTAGGGATGTATTGGATCTAGTATTTGGAAAATTTTGAGTTAAAATAATAAATCATTTATTATTGAAACATGAATTTAAAATATCTTTTCATACTCAATGTTATTGAATTAATGAATTTAAAATATACAATCAAATCTAATGCTATTGAATTAGAATTTAATTTAAAAGTTTTACGTAAGATTTGAGAGGATCTTTTAGTTAAAATTACAAAGATCAAAATCTCATAGTTTTAATGTGAGATTTTAGTGAATTTAATATAAAAAAAAATCTCAATTCACCAAAACTTAATCAGATCAATGAGATCATCTCAAAATTCATTAAAACTCAAATTTCTATAAATATTCAGGGCAATACACCCCTTTAATTTTGAGTTTATCCAGATTGATTTAGGTTTCTCGGTTTAGAAAAGCAAAACCAATGATTGTTTTACTGGGATTTTGTTATCGGTTAAATTTGGTTTAGATTGAGTGCAACTAATGTAACCAAACCAAGAATACCCCAGTCAAAACTCGGTTAAATTTGGTTTAGATTGAGTGCAAAACTCGGTTAATTTTTTACTTTTATGGATTTGTGTTATCTGGTTTAATTTGGTCTAACCAAACCAAGAATACCCCCACACAATCAAACAAACTTCCAAATAAGTTGACTTTATTTACATTTTAAGACAACGGAAGCTCATCTTGATCGATGCAAATAGCTACAGAGAGAGAGAGAGAGAGCAATAGAGATTGAAAGATGGAGATCGCAAACTCGAAATGGGTAGCCGCAGCAGCAAGCATATGGATACAAAGCTTTAGTGGAGCAAGCTACACCTTTGGAATCTATTCTTCTCTTCTCAAATCATCTCAATCTTATGACCAATCTACTCTTGACACCATCTCCGTCTGCAAAGACATTGGAGCAAACGTCGGCATCCTCTCCGGCCTCTTCTACACAGCGGTTGCAAGCCGCAAAAGCGGTAGCGGTGGCTTCTTTAGTGGGCCATGGTTAGTTATATTTGTGGGGCTTCTCCAATGGTTCGTGGGGTATGGCTTCATATGGATGGCTGCGTCAGGAGTGATCGAAAGGCCTCCGGTGGCTGTAATGTGTTTGTTCATGTTCTTTGCGGGTCACTGTCAGCCATTCTTTAATACGGCAATTGTGGTCACCGCCGTCCGTAACTTCTCCGACTATGGTGGAACCGCCGTTGGCATTATGAAGGTATTGATTGAGACTTGAGGAATAAGATATTGATATAGAAGAAATAAAGTAGTATCAATTGGTTTATTTATTAATTCATGATACATGTATCATGAATAAAATGAACTAGTACATATATTTTAAGATAACATTAAGAGCTGGAGAAAGGAACTAGTTCATATATTTTAGATAAAGAATGATTATATGTCTAAGACATCTTCTTTTCCTATAGTTTCTCTTCCTATATAGTTGAATAATATAATCGTGAAAATTTGTTGATGTTAATTAAAAAACAAGAAAGAAGTATCGGTCTTGATGTAGTCTTCTGGACCATTATTGAAGATAAATCAGTAGATTACAAACATAAATACTTCTTAACATGTTTATTAATCTCATTATCAATTATATTGGCTGAGATTAACTAGTGGATTATTTGATACAATTATAAACATTATATTTATTACTATGATAAGAACATAAATCTTAATAAGTTTTGTGGGTCTCAAACAAAATCAATCAAATAATCATGTGTTTGTGTATTTTCAATATAAATTTAGGGTTATCTTGGGCTTAGTGGAGCAATTCTTGTCCAAATGTACCACATCTTCTGTGGAGGTGACCCAACGAATTACATTCTTCTCTTGGCCGTCGTACCATCACTCCTCATCTTGACGACAATGCCCTTTGTTAGAACGTACGATACAGTCATCAAAGGCGACAAGAAACACTTGAACGGTCTCTCCGCCATCTCCTTGATCATCGTCACTTATCTTATGGTGGTCATTTTGGTTGAAAATGTTATTGGAATGTCAAAGCCAATGCAGATATGCTCCTTTACCATTCTACTTCTCTTGCTCGCCTCTCCTCTCTTAGTGGCGGTTAGAGCACAACGTGAAGAGAAAGAGAGATTCTTGTCTTTGGATTTTCCGGTTACCGAGAAAACCACATTGCTTGATTCTCCCAAACTCGAAACTTCTTCCGGTATGGTTTAATTTCGGTTAAAATTTATTGACTAGTGATATTTTTGGCCAAGAAGTGAATTATATCCCTTATAATGATATTCTAGGTCCCTAGTTATAATTATTGAAATAAAATTACTAACACGTTTCAGTCAATCGACAGATGTTAGAGTTGTCATGACCAATGACATGAACGTGCTCGAAGCAATATGCACAACCAACTTCTGGCTTCTATTTGTGGCGATGATATGTGGAATGGGTTCAGGACTCGCGACAATAAACAACATCAGACAGATGGGCGAGTCACTACGCTACTCTACAGTTCAACTCAATTCTCTAGTGTCTCTCTGGAGCATATGGAACTTTCTAGGCCGGTTTGGGTCGGGTTACATCTCAGACTCCTACTTACACAGTCATGGCTGGCCAAGACCGGTATTCATGGCCATAACTCTAGCTCTTATGGCTATAGGTCACATTGTCATGGCCTGCGGTTTGCCAGGAAGTCTATATATCGGAACCTTGTTGGTCGGTTTAGCATACGGCTCACAATGGTCACTCATGCCGACAATAACCTCTGAAATATTCGGGATTCTTCATATGGGAACTATATTCTATACAATTTCGATAGCTAGTCCGGTTGGTTCGTACTTGTTTTCAGTGAAGGTAATAGGCAACTTATACGACAAGGTAGCTTCTGAAGTTGACCATTCTTGTTATGGGGATCATTGTTTTAGGACTTCATTTATGATAATGGCGGCCATGGCTTTGCTTGGATCTCTTGTCGCTCTTGTGTTGTTCCTCCGCACGAAGAAGTTTTATGCGACGCTTGTGGCCAAGAGGCTCTTGAAGTAATCTCTAAACCAGGGGTCTGACTCGTGGCTCCATATTCAATTTTTTTTGGCTATTCTTACCTCATACAGTATTTCAAATTTTTTTACAATATTGTTGTTTATAGAAAGTGTGGTTTGTGAATTACAACTTTTTTTGTTTATAATTTCAGATTTTTTTTTTCACTTAAACTGAAATCATAATTACATGGACTTAAATAGACGGATGTCTAAACAACAACGGCCAATCCTGTTTACGAAGCAGGAGCAAAAGGTGGAAAAGAACATAAAAATAATCATAAGAATGGAAATTGAATTATATGATTATTAAATTTGATAATCAGAAGAATGATCACATAACCTTAGAAATTATATTAATTGTCATCTGCTTATCATACAAAAGGCATAACAAGATATTATTAATTATGTCATGTGATGAGTTATGTAACATTTTATTATTTACTCACAACGAATGGTATAATGAGCGGAAAAATGCGATTCCAAATATTAAGATGCAGTGTTAATAATTTTCGTAAAAAATAATATTTTCCACGTATAAAATTTGAAAACGAAAACGAGCATTTACGTCAAATTTTGCTAACAACACATCACCCTTTTATTTACGGTTTTATCATTTTAATAATTAATAAAAAGTTTTTAATTATATGGTATTTAGTAAACCAACTCGAATTAATTTGGTATGAAGCTATTTAACTTTTTTTTCGAACAAAACTGAGATATTTAGACATGCTAATTAATCTATCAAGGTAATTCAATTAGCATGTCTTGATGAAGGTGATACAACTCACCTTTTTTTTTTCGGGTGACGTGTTTTAGAGTCAGCGACACAACCGCTTCACTGATTTGTTTTTGGGACAAAACAACGTTTAATAGTTAAAAAAAAAAAGGGACAGCAAATCATAAATAGATAATTAAAAAATTATAAACTAAGGTTATAACTCCTAATCAATTCTTTACTCAGTCTCGATGATTCACGATATCCAGAGAGCGATTGAATACTTCTTCTCTTCATTTCTTACCACCAGATTCAAAACTGAGATTTGCTTATTGAGTTGTGTGGTAAATCGAAACCAGCTTCAATATCCCCATAATGGAGAGAATCAACACGAAATGGGTAGCAGCAGCAGCTAGCATATGGATTCAAAGCTTTAGTGGAGCTACTTACACATTTGCGATCTACTCTTCGATCCTCAAGTCGTCTCAATCTTATGACCAATCTACCCTCGATTTCGTTTCCGTCTTCAAAGACATCGGTGGTACTTTTGGTATCGTCTCCGGTTACCTCTACACGGCCATGACTTCTTCTAAGCGACATGGTAGTGGTGGTGGGCCATGGGTTGTGGTTTTCGTTGGGTTGGTGCAATGGTTTGTTGGATTCTTTTTCATTTGGGCTTCGGTTGTTGGGCTTATTGCTCCTCCGCCTGTGCCGTTGATGTGTTTGTTCGTGTTCTTGGCTGGTCACTCGCTGCCGTTTTTCAATACGGCTAATGTTGTTACTGCCGCTAGGAATTTTTCTCATTATGGTGGGACTGCTGTTGGCATTATGCAGGTAAAAAGATTGTTACTTTGTTAAAAAAAATCTAATTGGGTGAAATTGAAACTCAATTTGTGTTTAGGAGTATTTCTCACCATTCATTGCAGTCTGAATTATTTGAAACGCTTTTTTCTGCGTTTGTGTCTACATGGCCAAAAGAACAGTTCACATTTTTAATTGGAATACAAAACGTTTTCTATTAACATGTCAAAAGAAAAAAATAAAACAGATTCACATTTTTGATTTGGAGCTTAGCTTCTCTAGCTTTGATCTAGGATGATGATTAGTTTGTTTCACTGGAGTCTTTTTGTTTTGTACTCTTAAGTTATGATGTATAACAATAATTTGTTTTTACGTATCCAAAAACTGATTTATTTACCTCTAAATGTTAATATCTTTAGGGGTTTCTAGGTCTAAGTGGAGCAATTCTGATTCAGTTGTACCACGCCGTCTGTGGCGGTGAAGGTAACCCTGCTACTTTCATTCTTCTTCTGGCCATAGTACCAACCGTTGTCATGTTCTTGACTATGCCTTTTGTAAGAGTTTATGAAACGGTCACCACAAGTGACAAGAAACACTTGAATGGTCTCTCTGTGATCTCTTTGATCATTGCCGCCTATCTTATGGTCATTATTACTGTTGAAAACGTTCTGGGTTTATCGCGCTCCATGCAGATTTTATCTTTCCTCCTTGTGCTTCTATTGCTTGCCTCTCCTCTCTTGGTTGCGGTGAGAGCCTTACGCGACGAAAAGAAAACACTTTCATCTCTGGATCATCCTGTTCTCGACACATCTACCTTACTCGACTCTGCTAGTTCAAGCAATTTTCCCGGTAAATATGCTTTCTAAAAACTGAATTACCCCTAAGTTTAGGACTAAACAGAATGAGAACAGAACACTGACTGTTTCACAATTTTTTGCAGATGGAGATCATGTGGTTATAGAAGACTCAAACGTATTGGAAGCAATGAGCACAGTGAACTTCTGGCTACTCTTCTTCGCAATGCTATGTGGGATGGGTTCTGGATTTGCGACTATAAACAACATTAGACAAATAGGCGAGTCTCTTCGCTACTCTTCAGTTCAACTCAATTCTCTGGTCTCTCTCTGGAGCATATGGAACTTTCTTGGCCGGTTTGGGGCTGGTTATGTCTCGGACACATTCTTACACAAATACAGCTGGCCAAGACCAGTCTTCATGGCCATAACTCTAGGCGTTATGGCTATAGGTCATATCATAGTGGCCTCTGGTTTACAAGGCAGTCTCTATGTCGGTTCGGTTTTGATAGGTATGGCTTACGGTTCGCAATGGTCGCTCATGCCGACAATCACTTCAGAGATATTTGGGATCCGGCATATGGGAACAATCTACTTCACAATTTCGATTGCGGGTCCTATAGGATCGTATCTTCTTTCTGTGAAAGTGATAGGTTACTTTTATGACAAGGTAGCTTCAGAGGATGACAATTCTTGCTTTGGAAGTCAATGTTTCAGGACATCTTTTATGATTATGGCTTCTGTGGCTCTCTTTGGCTCTTTGGTTGCTTCTGTATTGTTCTTCCGCACAAACAAGTTTTACAAAAAGCTTGTAGCCAAGAGGAGCCTGAAGTGAACTTGCAAATTGTATTATCCTTTAAAATTGTGATTTGAAGTTTGAGCATTTGCAATAGGAAAAATAAATATCCTATTGGTAGATCCAAACACTACAAATACTATCTCACTGTGCCAATTTTGAAAAACAAAAGTATATTTATGAGTTTAGAGATGTATAATTGGTATTTTTTTTTGGGTAATAATTTATGAATTTAAAGAAATATGATTTGACTACAAAATTAATGTGTAATAATTGTATGTGTATAGATGAGAAATTCATGTTGTATAGTATACCTACTTAACTATCAAGGTGAGGTAAGGTAAGGTGTCGATGTCAATTTAAATTGAACCTTTGTATTCACCTCCCCATCTTATATCCAATTAAAGTGCCACATACTATTGATTTAAAAAATAAATAAGGAAAAACAAATTTAATTTAATTAAACAAAAAATTGATTTTAGAAAATAAATTCAGAAGTGTTTAACGGCGTTTGACAATGTTGAACGACGTCTTCCAAGAGTTCCACGGAGAACGAATTGGTCGACCTAGGGAGATCAGAGATTTCAGATGATGTTAGATACGTCTTCTCTAGTGATTGGCTCAAAGAAGCTTCGATTTTATTCTTCCCCGGCGTAGCTCCTTCTCTCGTCGTCTTCGGAGACATGGAAAACGAAGATTGCCGCCGATTATCATCTGCTCCGGTAAAAGAAGATTGTGCGTTTAGGAGAGAGGAAGAAGAACACTGCATAAAGTGGGATGCATCCTATCACAAGTTTATACGGAAGACTCTGCTAAAAAAAAGATTAGATCATAAGCATATAGATATATATCATCTTTGATAACTATACAAGAAAGCAAATGCATTGAAGACATCAGTGACACCAGTAATCACAATGAGATAAATTCATCCTATACTAGATTTTGCACCGAACAAAAAAAGATATAGACATGAAACTGGACATGGTTTAGCTTCACCTTATAAAATTTGGAATCAAAACCATTCAATATATCCAAGTTGACACTAGACGGCTTTTTGTCTCCAGTCCTTTGAGATTTGACTTTGAAAGTCCCATGTAGTATTGAGAAAACAAACAATCAACCACAAATCTAACTGAGAGAGAGAACATTAATAATGAGAATTACATCATAAATCTTTGGAAAATGCCAAATCCAGCAAAACTCAGTTTTAACAACAACAAATTAGCTTCAAAACTTCCAATTATAACTCCAAATTAAGAACCATCGTCATTTCTAATAAAAAAAAAAACCATTAAAACTTGCTAAATTTACAGTAAAAAGAATATCAAATCAGCTTCACCAGAGAAAAAAAAACAATCGTAAAACCCAAATATAAAAACACTCAAAATCTTCGAACAATCACAAAATCTTACACGGTGAGAGATTTGGCTTCTGTTGAATTCTTCTTCCTCTCTGCTAAACGTACAATCTATTGGATTAACGTCCGGTTTGATCGGTTATGCTTGGTTAAATTGACTTCCACAAGATCAGGAATGTGAATATTATAGCTTTGATATTGTTCGTATATTCTGGATTTTATGCTGTTTCGTAGATAGACTTAGATTGTCTCCAAAGAGCTCTATATATTGTACGTATCAGGAACTGAATAGAACGACAATTTCTCCGATTCTCTGTTTTGAGTTTATGGTATCAGAGCCTGACTAAAAAAAAAAAAAAAAAAAATTCTGAATTTTTTCTTTGAACATGACGACAAACACAGACGCTCCTGCTGTTGTTGCTGAGGTGAGAAGAACCATCTCGCCATATGACCTGACTTCAGCCGACAATCCCGGCGCCGTAATTTCCAGTCCATTGTTGAAGGGGAACAACTATGATGAATGGGCTTGTGGCTTGAAAACTGCACTAGCTTCTCGAAAGAAGTTTGGGTTTCTTGACGGATCGATCAAGAAACCAGCTGACGACTCGCCTGACTTTGAGGATTGGAAGACAATTCAGGCGTTGCTTGTATCATGGATCAAGATGACTATTGATCCGACGTTACGCTCCTCAATCTCCCATCGGGATGTGGCACAAGATTTGTGGGAGCACTTGAAGAAACGGTTCTCCGTGATGAATGGATCGAGGCTGCAACAACTCAAGTCTGAACTTGCTTGTTGTAAACAGAGGGGCTTGGCGATTGAAGCATACTTTGGAAAGTTGAATCGCATCTGGGACAATCTTGCAAGTCACCGACCTCTGAGAGTTTGTAAGTGTGGTCAGTGTACTTGCGATCTTGGAGCATCACAAGAAGCTGATCGTGAAGAAGATAAGGTGCACCAATTTTTGTTTGGACTCGATGATCAGTTCAGAACAGTTCGATCAAGTCTGGTTGCACGCGTGCCGGTTCAATCACTGGAGGAGGTCTATAATGTGGTAAGGCAAGAAGAAGATATGAGGAGCAATGTTGAAGAACGTTCTGAGGTGTCTGCGTTTACAGTTCAAACAAAAACACGACCTCGGTATGAAGAGAAAGACAAAAGTATGATATGCAAGCATTGTAACAAAGGTGGTCATGCTTCAGACAGATGTTATGCTATCATTGGATACCCTGAGTGGTGGGGTGATCGACCCAAGACCAGGACAATGCAAGGAAGAGGTCGTGGTGCGTCATTGGCCGGTGGAGGTGGAGGACGCGGTCGCGGAGTGCCAGCTTATGCTAATACGGTGCACGTACCTCAAATTCACAATCAAGAGCAAGCTAACTACGTTGTCACGGACCAGGATCGTGATGGAGTGACTGGTTTGAATGATAAGCAATGGCATCAACTTATGAGTATCTTGAACGTCAACAAGCCCGCTGCCACAGAAAAATTAACGGGTACGATTTCTTCTCCCACTTGGATTATGGATACAGGTGCTTCTCACCATTTGACAGGGAGGTTTGATCTCTTAACGGATGTTAGAGATATGCAGCCAGTTTTGATAATTTTGGCTGATGGGAGGGAACAAGTATCTGTTAAAGAAGGCACGATTAGACTTGGACATAGTTTGGTTATGAAATCTGTTTTCTATGTTGAAGAGTTTCAGTCTGATTTGATCTCTGTTGGGCAGTTGATGGATGAAAATAAGTGTGTAGTGCAATTGGCTGATCACTTCCTTGTTGTCCAGGACCGCATTTCGAGGATGGTGATTGGGGCAGCTAAGAGAGTAGGAGGAACTTTCCACTTTCGCAGTGTGGAGACTGCAGCATCAGTCACAACAACGAGTGATTCGTATGAGCTGTGGCACAATAGGATGGGTCATCCTGCTGCTAGAGTAGTTAGTTCGCTTCCAGATGTTTCTATTTCTGTTTCTGCTTCTGATTTGAATAAGGCGTGTGATGTATGTCTCCGCGCCAAGCAAACAAGAGATTGTTTTCCGCTTAGTATGAATAAAACTTCTCGAATTTTTGAGTTAATTCACACTGATCTTTGGGGACCGTATAGAATACCTTCATATTCTGGAGCAAGATACTTTCTTACGATCGTAGATGACTACTCAAGAGGTGTCTGGTTATATTTGTTAAACGATAAAACAAAAGCTCCAACTCATTTGCGAAATTTCTTTTCAATGACTGAGCGCCAGTTTGAAGTAAAGGTAAAAACTGTGAGAAGCGACAATGGATCAGAATTCATGTGTCTAACACAATTTTTTCGAGAAAATGGTATTAATCACGAAACGTCATGTGTTGGTACGCCGCAGCAGAACGGCAGAGCTGAAAGAAAACATCGTCACATCCTCAATGTGGCTAGAGCGTTGAAGTTTCAAGCTAATCTTCCAACTGAATTTTGGGGTGAGTGTGTGTTAACAGCAGCATATTTGATTAATCGAACTCCAAGCTCTGTGCTGAATGGAGAGACGCCGTATGAACGGTTGTATAAGAAGCATCCACGGTTTGATCATCTAAGGGTTTTTTGGAGTTTATGTTATGCTCATAATCAAGTTAGAAATGGAGATAAATTTGCTTCACGGAGCAGAAGGTGTGTCTTTGTAGGATATCCATATGGAAAGAAAGGGTGGCGCTTATTTGATCTGGAAAAGCATGAATTTTTTGTGTCGAGAGATGTTAAATTTTCAGAGCAAGAATTTCCTTATTCACTTACAAAGAATTGTAACGTAGAAGAAGAAGGAGATGGTCCTTCGTTGTGGGCTCCTATTTCAGCTGGTCCACATTTAGAAGAAGATAATTTGGGCCTAATTAATTTACAAAGAGAAGGAAGCTCAAGTAGCTCAAATATTAGTCCACGTGAAGGTCCACTTTCAACATGTGACAATAGAATTGTCGTTGACAATGAGGATTCGTCTTCTCCGTTGCCGACAACCGCTGAAGATGCTCCATCAAGTTCAACGACGATAAGAGCTGATAATTCTGGAATTGATCGTCCATTGGTAAATCCGGTTGCTACCACAAACGAAAATCCTCCGGAATTGCTTGGAGTTGGGTTACGGAAGAAGACTCCTTCGGTGAAGCTTCAAGGATATGTTCTTGGTAAAGAAACAGCAAACACGGCTTTGACTTATCCAATTTCTAAATTTGATGATAGTCATCGTTTCTCAGCTCAGCATCAAGCCTATGTTGCAGCGATTTTGACAACTTCAGAACCAAAATCATACAAAGAGGCTTTGAAAGATAAGCGGTGGACGAAAGCAATGGGCAGTGAATTCACCTCACTTGAAGAAAATAATACTTGGACAATAGAAGACTTACCACCGGGTAAGAAAGCGATTGGATCTATGTGGGTTTACAAAACTAAGTTTCACTCCGATGGAACTGTTGAGCGATATAAAGCAAGGTTAGTTGCTCTCGGGAATTTACAAAAGGAAGGTATAGATTATAAAGAAACGTTTGCTCCAGTTGCAAAGATGGGAACTGTACGAACGTTTTTAGATGTTGCTTGTAAAAATGGATGGGATGTACATCAGATGGATGTACATAACGCTTTTTTACATGGAGATCTCACGGAAGAGGTATACATGAAACCTCCACCTGGATATAATATCACGGATCCTACTAAGGTATGTCGTCTTCGAAAATCACTGTATGGATTGAGACAAGCACCTCGCTGCTGGTTTGCGAAATTGTCTGATGCTTTAAAGAAGTTTGGTTTCGTTCAGTGTCTATCGGATTACTCGTTATTTACATTGGAAACATCTGAACACCGTATTAATGTTTTGATATACGTTGACGATCTGATAATCACAGGAAGTTCTAATGAAGCAACAGAGAATTTCAAAGAATATTTGTCTTCTTGTTTTCATATGAAGGATCTTGGGCATCTCAAGTATTTTCTGGGTATTGAAGTGGCAAGAAACTCAACGGGGATGTACTTATGTCAGCGCAAGTACGCGCTTGATATACTCACTGAAACTGGTTTGCTGGACTCTAAACCTGCATCTTCTCCACTAGAACCGAATCACAAGTTGGCAATTACCAAGTCAGTCTTGCTTCCGCATCCTCAACAATATCGTAGACTGCTTGGTCGTCTCATATATCTTGCGGTAACGAGACCAGATCTTGCGTTCTCAGTTCACTATCTTGCACAGTTTATGCAAGCTCCTCGTGAGGATCATTGGCAAGCTGCTTTGCGCCTGGTGAGGTACATTAAAAATGATCCGGGTCAGGGGATTTTATTAAGAGCTGATGGTGATTTTCAAATCAAAGGCTGGTGTGATTCGGATTGGGGAAGTTGTCCATTGACGCGTCGTTCGGTGACAGGTTACCTAGTTCAACTTGGTGATTCTCCAATATCATGGAAATCAAAGAAACAAAAGACTGTGAGCATGTCCTCCGCGGAAGCCGAATACAGAGCTATGGCATATCTTACTAAGGAATTGATATGGCTAAAGCGAATTTTAGAAGCACTAGGAGTACAACATCCGCAACCAATGAGCTTACACTGTGACAGTAAATCTGCAATATACATTGCGACTAATCCTGTATTTCATGAACGGACAAAGCATGTGGAACTTGACTGTCATTTTGTGCGAGATGAGATTCTGTCGCGCAACATTGTCACCAAACATGTTGCTACAACTTCTCAGCTAGCTGATATCCTAACGAAAGCTCTTGGGCGACAGGCGTTTGAAAGGTTCTGTTTCAAGCTGGGCATCCATAATCTGTATGCTCCAACTTGAGGGAGGGTATTGGATTAACGTCCGGTTTGATCGGTTATGCTTGGTTAAATTGACTTCCACAAAATCAGGAATGTGAATATTATAGCTTTGATATTGTTCGTATATTCTGGATTTTATGCTGTTTCGTAGATAGACTTAGATTGTCTCCAAAGAGCTCTATATATTGTACGTATCAGGAACTGAATAGAACGACAATTTCTCCGATTCTCTGTTTTGAGTTTACAATCTTCTTTCATCGGAGCAGAGGATAATCGCCGGCGAATTGATAATTTGATTGAGAAGAAGACGACGACAGAAGGAGCAACACCGTTAAAGATTTTATTTTCTAAAATCTATTTCTTGTTAATTTTTTTTTTTTTTTTTTTTTAAATCTGATATTATTATGTGGCACTTTGATTGGATCAAAGATGGGGAGGTGAATACAGGGGGTTGAACCCAAGAATTGTTCATTTAAATTTGCTAAATCCTTGTTAATCGGTGTTTAAAATACCGGGTATTAAAAAGAAACTCTATACCGTGTTGGTCGGTTTGACCGGTTGAACCGTAATCTAAATTACTTTAACTTAAAAAACCAATCACTTAATCAAAACCGGAGGCAGTCGCTTAAAAAATAAAATAAAAATCTGGATCAAAACCTTAAACCTTGGGTTGATTTTTGGTGCAGTGAGAACCCTAAAGGCTTCTCCTTTCATTACCGCCACCAACACCAAACTTGAGCAGCTTCTTAGTCGTAATTGATCTTCAAGCCAACGAGCTCCACAAGGGTTCTTCTCCTTTGCTGTTTTCAGGTTAGAAATACGACTTCCGTTCTCTCTCTCTTTTGTTTGGATTCAATCTTATTTGTGAAGCGTTATTATCTTCATGTTTATGAGACTCTTCTGCAACCCTAAAGCTTCAATTTTTGAAGTTTGTATTTCTCTTTCGAAAAGCCTCAATCTTGCTTTGGTCCGTGGAATTTTAATTAGATTTAGTTTTTTACAATTACATGTTCTGACGATTAATTCTGATTTAGATGATAACTACGAAGATTGTTATCAATTTTGGTTCTTTTTTTACATTTTTTGAATTCGATGATATTTGCATTCAAGTTCTTTCCTTGTTTCCCATCTCATCAGAATCTCAGAAGCTCCATCTTACTCTTACAATTCCTCCCAAGCAAGCTTCTTCGATTTTAAGGAAAAGTAAGTTTTTTTATTTTAAGGTTTGTGTTAGTCTCAAGGTAAAGTGATTGATTAATCTAATAGTTCCCGTTCTATTGTAGATAATTTCACCTGGATTAGCCAAGGAGACGAAACCTAGTTATGGAATCATTGTGTGTTGACATTGAAACCGGCATGTGCCTCTCACCCTCAGAGCAGGCTCTGCCTGTTTCTGGAGATTTTGGGGAGTTCATGCGTTCTCGCTTATTGCAGTCGAAACGACCAGACCATGAACATCTATGTGCTGTCATTGAGGAGTTATCAAAAACTCTTGCAGAAGATAATCATTGTCGGACGCCTGTGGCTTACTTCGCCACCACATGCATCTCTCTTGACAGCCTCTTGTCATCAAATGCTGAACCACCTTTGGATGTCGTCCAGCCACATGTTGTCATCCTTTCTCTTGTGTTCCCTAAAGTCTCAGCAGGAGTACTGAAGAAGGATGGGTTGGCTTTGCGTCTCATCCTCAGCGTTCTGCGCCTAAGATCAGCTACACCTGAGTGCTTGATTTCGGGGTTGAAGTGTTTGGTTCATCTCCTCACAACTGTCGAGTCCATTATGGGGAATGAAGGCTCTGAATCCTCCAGCATCTTGCTGAATTTTGCTACTCATTCAGACGGAAAGGTAAATTACAAATTTGCCTGTGTTGATGGTTTGGATCTGCATCAGAATTTGACGATTTTCTTCTTTTAATTCCAGGTAAGAAAGCTAGCAAACTCAGGTCTCCGTGATGTCCTGCAGAAATCCCATGGAACAAAGGCCTGGCAATCAGTCAGTGGAGCTATTGCAGAATTGTTCCAGAAATATTTAGACGTTGCCTATAAATCGGAAGCGGGCTCTACCGAAGGAGCCAGGGGAGCAAAACAAGTGCTTTACATTCTCAGCACTCTAAAAGAGTGCTTGGCCTTGATGTCGAAAAAGCACATTGCTATTCTGATTGAGGGCTTTAAGATGCTGATGCTTCTGCGCGATCCATACATTGCAAGGCCAGTGATAGACTCTTTAAATTCAGTTTGTCTCAATCCAGCCTCCGAGGTTCCAGTTGAGGCGCTGGTTGAAGTGTTATCTCTTGCTGCTGGACTGTTCTCGGGATCTGAAACATCTGCTGATGCCATGACCTTCACAGCACGTTTACTGAAAGTTGGGATGATGAGGACGTTTTCCCTAAACAGAGATCTTTGTGTGGTTAAACTTCCTAGTGTGTTTAATGGTCTGAAAGGTATCCTGTTGTATCTGCTCCTTCCTGCATTTTTGGTTTTAGTATCCTTTTTAGAAGATACTACTTTCCTTGTCAGTGTGGTTTATCCTTTATGTTGACATGATCTTTGTGCTTCTTCTGGCAGATATTATTGCATCTGAACATGAGGAGGCAATCTTTGCAGCAACTGATACGTTGAAAAGTTTGATATTTTCATGCATTGACGAAAGCTTGATCAGAGAAGGCGTCAACGGAATTCGGAATTCAAACTTGGATTTAAGGAAGTCTAGTCCAACAGTCATTGAAAAGCTGTGTGCAACGGTTGAAAGCTTGCTTGATTACAAGTATCATGCAGTCTGGGATATGGCTTTTCAAGTAGTTTCAGCAATGTTTGATAAATTAGGTAATTATATTTTTTTTTCTCTGATTTTCAGTTGTTCTTCTTATTGTAGGTTTTTTCCTTTCTGAAGTTGTGCCTCAGGGTGTCACTTGGACCAGTTGTTTGCTTAGTTGTTCAATTGCTAATCCTTTCACTCAATTTTCAGGTGAAGATTCTGCATATTTTATGAGGAAGACTCTCGAGGACTTATCAGATATGCAAGATTTACCTGATGAAGGATTTCCTTATAGAAAACAGGTAACAGATTATACTACTCCTGGAGCGTAATGATCATCTACTGGGGTTCTAGATTACAGTAGAAGTACTTAAGATAGTGATGCCACTTGTAATCTCTGATCTTGGCTTCTTCGTTGGACCAAAGTTCATCTTATGACCATGCAGTATTTTATCTCCATCTTTGCAGACATATAATATTTTTGAGCATATGCGACTATGTCAATGGATATCGGTTGTGTTGATTTCATTTTGAAGTCTCAAAATGCTTGATCTCTTGGCTACATTTCTTGTGTAGACATTTTTCTGCTTTTTATTGACTTAGTGGTGGATCTTATGCTGTTGGTACAGCAATTTGATACACGAAATATCTAGGCAGAACTTGTTATGCGGATGTGCTCTCATTTTTAGTTAGAAATGAATGATTCTACGATGCAACATGTCAATCTATTAGACCTTGCTTCTGTTAGTCACGTTCTGTATTTTCTGTTTGTTTGACTGATGCTATATTTGTTGGCGATCTCCAGTTGCATGAGTGTGTAGGATCAGCCCTTGGTGCTATGGGACCTGAAACATTTTTAAACATTGTGCGTTTAAATCTTGAAGCGAGTAATCTGTCTGAGGTAAAAGTTTGGCTCTTCCCAATTTTGAAGCAGTACACAGTTGGAGGACGCCTAAGTTTCTTCACGGAGACTATTTTTAGAATGGTTGAAACAATGAGCCAGAAAGCTCAACAGGTAATTTTTTTTTTCCCACTCTTTATATTGTTATCTTTATTTCGCTCTAATGTTGCTAATTGTTCGTGGTGGCAGCTCAAGCTACAAGGTCTTACTGTAGCATCCAGGAGTGTGGATTCTCTTGTATATTCATTATGGGCTTTGTTACCTTCATTTTGTAATTATCCCGTCGATACTGTGGAGAGTTTTGCTGATCTGGGGAGAATATTATGTGGAGTTCTTCAAACACAGGCTGAGACCCATGGAATCATATGCGCCAGTTTGAATATTCTGATTCAACAAAATAAGGAAGTTGTTGAGGGGAAAGAAATACCTACTAATGATTGTAGTCCTGCTATGCTACGAGCTACTGCTCGTTATGATTCACAGTATGCGGCAGCTAATTTGAAAGTTCTGCGGTTGTGTGCTCCTAAATTATTGGATGTTTTGTCAAGGATATTTCATGAATCTGGAAAAGATGATGGTGGTTCTCTTCAGGTAATTAAGAACCTTAGAGGGCAGGGTATGCAATTTCCTTGCATCATAGAAATTATTATGGGTTAGAATACAATATCAGTTAGTTAAATGTCACCAGAACTTGTTTTTTTCTTTTCTTGTCGTATTCTTGTGTAATTGGTTGATATCCCTCTCTGATTAGATAAAATTAACGTTAGTATTTGATAACTTTCCGTTGTCTTACTTTCAGTCTGCGATAGGCAACTTGGCTTCCATAGCGGAGAAAAAGACTGTTTCAAAGCTACTTTTCAAGACACTGCGAGAGCTTTTAGAGGTTACAAAAACTGCCATTGCACAAGATGAACGTTCTGTTAGTGGGATCGACGTGGATAACACCACAGACAGAAAATCTTCTTCCAATTTAAGGTACTGTTACTTTGATTTATGTTTCTTGTTGCTTAGTTGCTACTGCCAAAGTTTACCTTATTATCTGCATTTCATTTCAGGGCAAGGTTGTTTGATCTGTTAGTTTCACTTTTACCTGGTTTGGATGGTCAAGAAGTAGATACCATCTTCAGTTCTCTGAAGCCTGCAATGCAGGTTTGTAAATTTATCTATTGTGTTGAATGATTTATTTTTCTATGTGTGGCTGTGATTTATCTTCCTACATGAAGTATATGCTGATGTGGATCTTAACTGCAGGATTCCAAGGGTCTAATTCAAAAGAAAGCGTACAAAGTTCTTTCGGTCATCTTGAAGGTATTGTTTTCTTTGCCTTAAGTTATGTTCCCCTATACACTGATGCAGTTAAGGTCCTTGAAAACCATTAACTCGTACAAATGTTTTTGTTGCCAGAGTTCTGATGGATTTGTTTCAAAGAACCTCGAGGAGTTACTTGAGCTGATGCACAATATATGCCATGTCTCTGCCAAGCGTCATAAACTTGATTGTTTATACTTCATTTTAGCTCATGCGTCAAGGACTGTAAGAAGCTAAACCGTTTAGCTTTATGTGTATTTTGACTAGATGTATCATAATAAAGATGTAGGCTTTAGTTTAGATTGCATTTTGCTTTGAGTTATACGGAAATAGTCATCCTAGATGCTGATGGTTCTTTTCCCGTACAGGATGATTTGAAGGAGAGAAAAGACATTGTTTCTTCTTTTCTACCTGAAGTTATACTTGCTTTAAAGGAGGTATGAAGCATTGCTTGAAAGTGTTTGTTTCAAACTATGATGTGTAAGAATCATTATTTAGGTCGTTGCCGTTTCTGCAGGTAAATAAAAAAACAAGAAGCAGAGCCTATGATGTGCTTGTTCAGATTGGTCATGCATACGCAGATGAGGAAAATGGTGGAGACAATGAGAAATTACATGGATACTTCAATATGGTATACTTAATCTAATCCTAACAAGTCACTGTAACATTTTTTTTCTCATGATCTTTGTTTATTTTTGCGTCAAGATGGATTATTGACCTCTGCTATAACCGTCACAGGTGGTTGGTTGCTTGGCTGGAGAAAAACCTCAGATGATTAGTGCTGCTGTCAAGGGTGTAGCTCGTTTGACATATGAGTTCTCCGATCTCATTGCTAGTGCTTACAATTTGCTTCCCTCAACATTTCTTCTCCTCCAGAGGAAAAATAAAGAAATTACAAAAGTTAGTTACCTATCTTCCCTGTCAATAGTCCACAACTTTATGTTTCTCCAAGTTAGCAATTTGTTTCACTTGTTTATCAATGAGACACAATGAACTGTTTCCTTTTTCTGAAACCTTCAACCAATTTATTTGGGAAACAGGCAAATCTAGGTTTGTTGAAGGTGTTGGTGGCTAAATCACCCGTTGAAGGACTACACGCAAACTTAAAGAGCATGGTTGAAGGCTTACTTAAGTGGCCAGAAGGAACGAAAAACCTTTTCAAAGCAAAGGTGTGTTTCTTCTAATACCTTTTTAATAATACAGTATGCCCATGATGACATCTTTGGTGCCTAGAATTTGAATTTCACATTTCCGCAACTTTGCCTCTCACACAACATGTTAGCTCTTGCTAGTATATAAACGTTACTACTTAGCAGCAGTTGTAAATATATATATTAGGATTTGTTTCTGCGGATTCTTGTCCTTTTTAAAGAGTGATGTGGGTATAATAGGTGAGGCTTCTGTTGGAGATGCTCATCAAGAAATGTGGCACGGAGGCTGTCAAGTCTGTGATGCCTGAGGAACATATGAAACTCCTGACAAACATCCGAAAGGTTTGTTAACAATGTTCAAAGTTGTCTAGATGTCAGTATCTGTGTTATGTCATACATTCATAAACTTTCTCTTGTTTCATCTCAGGTCAAGGAACGTAAAGAGAAAAAATATGCAGCTGGCTCTGAAATGAGTAAATCGCAGCATTCAAAAGATACTTCATCAAAGTACCTTACCAACTCAACTGGCCGATGGTCTCATAGAAGTTTCTGGGTGGTCAAGTACTGAATTTTTTTTTTTTTTGGTCTTCCAGGGTTAGTCGGTGGAATGATACCAAAATATTTTCTGAATTTGAGGATGAAGATGAAGACAGCGATGAAGAAGACATGGATGTGGAGTCACATGGCCGTAGCAAGGCTTCCTCTTTGTTAAAATCTAAGGCATCCGCTTTGAGGTTGGTTGCTATATACACCTTTTTACAATAATCATATCTCGCGTTTGGATCTACTTACCCAATCCGTTGGTGATGTATTACAGATCCAAGAAAAGTCGGAACCAGAGTCATCTTGAAGTGGATGAGTCAGATGATGAACCGCTTGACTTAATGGATCGGTACAAAACAAGATTAGCTCTTCGATCAAGTGAACTTCGCAAACGGAAAGCTGACTCAGATGAAGAAGCAGAGTTTGATGGGGAAGGACGTCTAATTATCCACGAAGGAGAGAGAGCTAAAAAAAGGAAGGAACTATCTGATGCAGACTCGGATGCCAAGAGCAGCAAAGGTAGCCGTTTCTCTGTAAACTCATCCAAGAAGAACCAAAAGCGGATGAAGACATCAGAGTCTGGATACGCTTACACAGGCAAAGAATATGCAAGCAAAAAGGCAAGTGGCGATCTTAAGAGGAAAGATAAGCTTGAACCATATGCGTATTGGCCACTTGATCGCAAGATGATGAGCCGTAGACCAGAGCAGCGGGCTGTAGCAGTCAGAGGTATGTCAAGTGTGGTGAAGATGGCAAAGAAGATGGAAGGCAAGAGTGCTGCGGAGGCACTTGCCACCACCAAGTTCAAAAAGTTCAAGCGGAGTGGTCAGAAGAAATCGGCTGGGAAGAAGAAAAACAAGTAAACAATTGGGGATAAGCTTTTCACCAATGTTTTAAGATCTCAGAACAATAGCTTATTTAAAACACAATTTTGACTGTTGAAACTTTAAGACCCTTTTGTCCATTTTGTATTGTAATCAGATTTTGGATTTGGTTTTCAGAGTTGATACCTCAAACGAAATGATAATATGATATCCAAAGTGTTCCCGATTGTTCTTGTGATTTGATCATAAGATTCTCAAACATAGTAGTTAAAATTCTCAAACAGAGTAGTTAAAAGCAAATAGTGGAGTAGTCTATAACTTTATATCTCGCTTAATAACATTTTGCAAAATATAAACCATTTTTTCCATGCAAAAAAAAAAAAAAAAAAAGCTACAACAAACAATTAGGAATGGCAAAATGAATAACGAGAAAAATAAACATGGAAAAAGCACACTCACTGCTGATATACCATAATCACATCATCAGCACCTTTAACGATAAAACAATAAACACACGCCGCTCAGCTCTTTGTTCGTTGTTGGGTGATTTTGGAGCATTCTTGTAGTGAAATGCCAATAATTGTGATGTCCTGTAAGCCACGTTCGGAAGATGTCCAGAGCATATTTTTACTGAGAGATATAAAAACTATTCTTAGTTGTAGATACATTGATTTGATGCCAATGAGAATAGTATACGATAATTATATTCTTAATTTAGTTTCAAAGCGGCGTCGTTGCTTCCAGTGATCAAATAATGAGAAACATAGGAATAACAATTTCTTCCAATATTATCAAATTTTTCAGAAAACAAATATTAAAAGGATAGTTTGTTTTCGCTATTTAGCTACAACAATATAGGATGAAACTCACTTTTTACTACATTTGATCTAAGCTGTCAATTAGGTTGTCCAACGCTTAATTGGGTGTGTCCATTTGGACTATTATTTTTATGATTTTTAATTGGTCCATCCTTAATGGACAATGATCCAAAAAGGGTCCAGGTCCAATAAATCCGATATGGACATACTCATGGACACCCAATTTAAATTTTGTTAATTTTTTTTTTATAATTTAATTAATAATAATTCTCATTAACTTATTTAAATTTATAAATATATAATTAACCACTCATCTAATATAACTAATAATGCATACAATTTAAGTTTTATCAATTTTTTAATAAAAATTTCAAATTTAAATTTGATTTGGACTTTCAATTTTTCACCAAAAATGGATCAGTAATTATTTCGCCAAAAAAAACGGATCCCTAATTTTTCCGCAAAAAACATGTCTCTAATTTTTCCGCCAAAAACGGATCCATACGTTTTTTACAAAAAACAGATCTGCAATTTTTCAGCAAAAAAAAAAACACACACAAAATTTTTCCGCCAAAAACGGATTCGCAGTTTTTCCCGCAAAAAAATGAAACCGCTATTTTCCTGCAAAAAATAGAACTGCAATTTTCTCGGCAAAAACCGGATTCATAATTTTTTTTTTCCTTCTAAAAACTTTATTAATAGTCATTGTTAGAGTCAGACATTACATGAGTAATAAGAAAGCTAGGGCAACAATCGTAAAGAACCCAATCATATACACAAAATATCGATGATCTAGCTAAGTGGTCAGCGCAACTGTTTTGTTGTCATGGCTTATAAGAAAATTTGATGTCTTCAAACATGATCTTCCACAAATTGATCGTCTCAATGTAGTTTTGGAGTCTGTGATTATCATTTCTACCATTGAGAAGTCGATTAATGGTTAGGTTGTCGCCTTCAAACTCCACCTTCCTATATCCAAGTCCCCATGAAGACTGGAGAGCCCATACAAGCGTCGAACATTCTGCTTCTGCTACTGTATTCCTTCCTTGGAATTTACCCATTCCACAATGCATGACGGTACCCGATGCATTTCTTAGTATCCATCCCAATCCAGAATAATGATTTCCTTCGTGATGTGAAGCATCATAATTACATTTAATCCATTCACCGCTTGGTTTTGTCCACCTGGATCGTTGTGAGATTATTGCTTGTATCCCATGTCTTGACTCTGAAGAAGATAACTCTGTTTCATCTAACCATTCTTTTGTGTCGAATCTTGCCTTGGTGAGTTTGTCAGAGAAGTTAAGTCGCTTACGATTAAATACCATTTTGTTTCTACCTTTCCAAATGTGCCACAGTATCCAAAAAAGAAGAAGACGGATATGTTTTTCAACTTTTTTCTCCTCCCCTAGGGTCAGTAGTTGTTGGATTTTATCTTCTAGTGGTATTGAAGTACTTAGTAGAGTATAACACGGAATACATGTTGCTTTCCAAATGGCGGTGGAATGAGGGCAAATGAAGAAAACGTGATCACTTGTTTCAATATCGATGCAGCAGCGGGAGCAATATGGATTAACCCTGATATTACGATGAATTAAATTTTCCGCCACTCCGATTGCTTTTGATGAAAGTCTCCAGAGGAAGTGTTTAATTTTTGGTGAGATACTTTGCTTCCAGATGTTTTTAGCGAGATCTGGATGGTGAAAGAGTGCTGGTCTTGGGTCCTCAGCTGTTAGTGATGAAGTAGATGCCAACCAGTAACCGGATTCATTATTTTTCCGCAAAAAATGGATATGCAATTGATTTTTTGATAATTATTAAGTAATTAATTAATTATTAATTATTTAAATGATAAAGAAACCTTAGATTTTAAAGATTATGAGCGTGTCATCTATAAGGTCCTGCCCATCTTGACCGTGGGTGAGATTAATTGTCCACTTATTTAAACGGTTTAAAATTTGGTTAAAATCATGGTCCGTCCATAATAGATTGAACTGAGCCTGTCCCACGAGGGTAAAGACCAATTGGTGGTTACACCAAATGAAAAGGTACTTAAATTACTACCCTTTTACCTTTTTCACAGGAATATTGTCGTTAATTTTCCACGAAATATGTGGATTTTTAACATTGATTTAAATCATCTATCAAGTACCAAAAAATCTAAATTGTTTCCAATTCATCCGTAATATTACAAATGGACAAGTATCAATAAGTTACGATAGATTTTAATGGATTTGGAAATTCAAGCAAAAATCATATGCTGTTAAATTATTGATTTAAAATCTTTATCAAAGTAAATCCTTCCTAATTCCCAATAGATACACGACGATATAAGAAAACAAAACAATCAATTTAACTTAAATCGCATTCAGAACAGATTAAAAATGGATTTCGGTTGTCACTTATCTGCTGTTTACTTGTGATATATGTACATCATATACATGTATAAGAGAATCTTCCGTATTTTCCAGTATTTAACGTACACGAAATTTTCTATTTCTAACATTGCTTAATACTTTACCAACTAAACCAAAAAAAAAAACAAATTACCACTCGGAACGTATACTACTTTAATTGGTAGTGAAAAGTTGCCACCAAGGCACACCAATGCTGAGATGGGTTTATATCTCCCTATAAACTTTTTATGGATATTTCCACTGTAATAAAGACACGTAAGCACATAGGTCACATGTAATTGTCTCTATAACCTTAAAAAGAATATATAAACACTAATCCCCGGCCACACATTTGTAGTAGAGAAACCAAACAAATTAAACACGAAGCCCCAAAAGACAATAGGATAAGAAGAGAGATCTGTTACTAATTTGCTCTCACTCTCTCTTTCTCTAGAGTCTACATTCTCTTCAGCAAAGCGATGATGATGAGGGACGAAAGAGAGGACATGTTGTCGTGGCCACTGATCGGAGAGAAAGAGAAGAGTAGTAGATTAATAAAGGAGGAACTGAAGAAGCAGCTACTACTGTCAGGCCCACTAATTGCAGTGAGTCTTCTTCAGTTTTGTCTCCAAATAATCTCAGTCATGTTCGTCGGACATCTTGGCTCTCTTCCTCTTTCCGCCGCCTCCATTGCCACCTCCTTCGCCTCCGTTACCGGCTTCACCTTCCTTGTCAGTTTTTTTTTCTATGAACCCTCTCTCTGATCTATCTCAAATCATTTGTTTCTTTTATTACAACAAAGTTTTTTTTATGAGACACCGAGAATTATATATTGGATATGATGTATAGAGTAAACATCTAATTTTTTTTTTGTTAAATTAGTAAACATCTAATAATTATTATTTTCAGTATTGATACTGATATTTACTATTTAGCAATGTTCAAAAATACCGATAGTCGTTAATCGGGCGAGCTAATGGAGACCCTTACGATTCTAGAGTCGTAGACACCGATTAGTTGGCTATACTTTTTTTTTTTTTCATCACCAAGAAGGTTAAAAATATAAATTAAATTAGTCGCCCGATTCTTCTTAACAAATCTATTCACGGCCGCCCACATGCAATATTTCTATGAATAAACTTTTCTGCCGATATTCACCGTTATATTTCGAGTATCTATAGTCTAAACGGAACCCTAATACTTATATCTTCTTAAGAAACTATGGTAACTTACTGATCTTAACTTTACAGCGGTAGAAAAGTCTGAATCTGAAACTTGGTTGGGTGATTATTTTTTCCATCTTAAAAAAAATTATATCTATAACATATATATATATATATATATATATATATATATATCGAAATGAGAAATAAAATAATAAAAACTAACAGCTACGATGTAGCTATCAGGCCATCTTGTCTGAATTCCCAAGTTGCGTATGCATATTTGATTCTTCTATGCTACTCCAGCAGCTACAAGAACAAAAAACATTTTGTCATTTTAAGGAGGAAAGCGAAAACACCAAAAATAAACAAAAAAGGTGTTTGTATATAAATGTTTTATTATTATTTTTCCTTTTTTTTGCTATTCCCACATGTCTACATTGAGCGGTAAATGGTATGAACAGTCCAAATTAAAAGTCAAAACGATATCAACAATTACGTTGACCCTGCTTAGTGCTTACTTATAAAGCAAGAAACCTAATCATAAGATTAACTATTCACCTTTTGAACAGATGGGAACAGCAAGTGCGTTGGACACAGTTTGTGGCCAATCGTACGGAGCAAAAATGTACGGAATGTTAGGCATACAGATGCAAAGAGCAATGCTTGTTCTTACTCTATTCTCTGTTCCTCTCTCCATCATTTGGGCCAACACAGAGCACTTCCTCGTCTTATTCGGCCAAGACAAATCCATTGCATACCTCTCTGGCTGCTACGCCAAATTCATGATCCCTAGCATCTTCGCCTACGGTCTTCTTCAATGTCTCAACAGGTTTTTGCAGGCACAGAACAATGTGTTTCCTGTGGTGTTCTGTTCTGGAGTCACCACTTCTCTTCATGTGATTCTCTGTTGGTTCTTGGTGATGAAATCTGGTTTAGGGTTTAAAGGAGCTGCTCTGGCGAATGCCATCTCGTACTGGCTTAATGTCATCCTCTTGTCGTGTTACGTCAAGTTTTCGCCTTCTTGCTCACTGACCTGGACCGGTTTCTCTAAGGAGGCTCTGCGCGATATCATTCCTTTTATGAAGCTAGCTATTCCTTCTGCATTGATGGTTTGGTAAGTCTAAGAACAAAATGCCTACATTAATTAATTATTGGAGGTAACTTGGAAACAAGGTTTGTATAAAATAGATTTATTGATAAGCTATCCCATTGTCTCAATGCAGTGATAAAATTAGCCTAAACCTAGTTGAGGTTTGATAAATCTTGCTTCTCTAATTAATATTAATTGCTCTCAACTCCATGAATCTCTGGATTAGTATTCTTATATAGTATCTTTATTTTTGGTGATGTTGTTTGATCAGCTTGGAGATGTGGTCCTTTGAGCTCTTGGTTCTCTCGTCAGGACTTCTTCCAAACCCGGTTCTAGAAACTTCCGTCCTTGCAATTTGGTAAGAACAATACTTGTATATATTAGTAACCACAGTTTAGTTATTGCCTTGTGATTTAATTTGGTAAGAAAATATTTGCAGCCTTAATACATCAGGAACAATCTGGATGATCCCGTTTGGCCTCAGTGGTGCCGCAAGGTCAGTAATAACACTAATAAACCATATATATAACCAAATCATGTAATCTCAATATTACCTCATTGATTGTCCAAAATCCGCAGCACAAGGGTGTCAAATGAATTAGGAGCAGGGAATGCTAAAGTTGCTAAGCTTGCGGTTCGCGTGGCCTTGAGCATTTCCATCGCAGAGAGCATACTAGTTGGATCGGTTTTGATACTGATAAGGAGAATCTGGGGGTTTGCATATAGTAGTGACCCGGAAATAGTCAAGCATGTAGCCTCGATGTTGCCGATTCTCGCCTTAGGCCATTTTCTAGACAGCTTCCAAAGCGTTCTTTCAGGTTAATATTCTTCACTCAAAAATAACTATACACAGAGGTTTCTTTGCTTGCAAGTAAAGGCAAACCAACCCTACACACACCATTATGGAACTTGGTTTAGACCGGTTATCATGGTTATATTATGTTGTTTATTGATTTTTTTTTATTTTCTGGTTAAAAGGGGTTGCTAGAGGATGTGGATGGCAGAAGATAGGAGCTTTTGTGAATCTTGGATCATATTATCTTGTCGGAGTTCCCTTCGGTTTGTTACTTGGTTTTCACTTCCACGCCGGTGGTCGGGTAAATTAATGAACAGAACTCAGATTCTCTCTTAACTCATCTCAATTTTTTCCAAATCAAGTTACATCAAAGTTAAACATATACTATTAACAAAAAAAAGTAATTTGAAGGGGCTTTGGCTTGGAATTATATGTGCACTCGTCATTCAAGGTCTATGTCTCTCCCTCATCACCTTTTCTACAAATTGGGATGAAGAGGTAAAAAAGCTGTATAGTAATTATTTTTTGAAAATTTAACTAAAGATTATTTATGTAGATATCTTATAGTATTTCGGGCTGCGACTGTGATTGATTATTGATTATGATTTAAATTAATGTTTCTTTGGTTCATTTAATTGATAGGTCATGAAAGCTACAAGCAGAGTTGAGTCTTCTCCTGATGTGAAGGATTTTGAAGCAGACAACGGGTCAAGTATTGTATTCTGAGAGGCGGGACCGAACCGAAGCTATATGATGTGTAAAGCATAAAAAAATATGCCCCTTGGCTTATATGTAGCTAAAATAATCAGATTTGTGTGGGTTTTTAAAAAGTGTACGTACTTAGTGAAGTCTGAATCCTAAACAAAATTATGATTTTCAAAGAGCTATATACCACTACATATATTTTGAAAATTTGATGTTCTTAAGTCTTCAGTATATTTTGTTGCATATTCAAAACGGGAGTGACTGAGAAATAACCTTATAAGCTGGGGGATCATTAATGGCATATTTTGATTCATTAAATAGATAAATAATTGCAAATTAATTAAGAATAATAATGTTTTTCGTTGACAAAAATAAAATAAAGAGTATAAGGTTTTATCTCTCATTGCTTTTTTTTTTTTTTTTTTTTTTGACAATGGACTAGATATTTGCTAAACTTAATTAAACCAAAAATATACTATCTTACATGAGCTAAATTTTTGATTGAATGAAAACAGAGTATTCTTCTTGAATCCGATTGTGAAGCAAGCAACGCATAACATTTCAGAGCCAAATACGGCTTGAACTGTCTTTCTTTTGTAACACCTTCCGGCAATACCTCAAATCAATGAATATTTACCTTTTAACAGAAAAATCTGAGATTGAACTGATATAAAATACTTACAAAGTCTGTTGAATATGATCAAAATAATTTCAGTATAGTGGCCAATCCTCTTATTACGGTATAATTCAAATACTTACAAAGTCTGTTGAATTTCTTATCTGAAAAAGGAAATCCTAATAAACAATATGAAAAATTAAATTAAACTATCACATATTTCTAATTAAAAAATAATAAATTAAAATCAATAAATAATATAAACATAGAACTTTGACAGATGCCCTAATCTAATTGGTTAGTCATATAATTATACACGTAGGATTCTAAATGGTTAAATAAAATGTTTGTCACCCCCATAATAATTGGTTTTGTTCGGCTTTAGGTTTAACTCTCTCGGGATTTGACAAAGTTTGCTGCTTTTTTCGTCTTCTTCGCAATTGTTCTTCTGTTCCTGAATCAATCTACAACGAAAACGAAGTAATGGTGAGAATATTATGCAGCAGAATTCTCAAATTTTCAAAACCCTACTTTTTGTGTGGCACACAGAGCTCAAACCGTTGCTTCATTTCACGAGCCCAGTCTCATAATCTCATCACAAAGATGATTACTTTATCTCTTCGAGACGTCATAACACGAGAAACGCAGCAGAATCAAAGCGTAGTTCAATGCAGAAGAGAACTTTCTTCTCATGCTCAGATGGCTAATGATTATAATCAATCTGTGACGATTGAGACATTTGATGCTTTGTGTGAACAAGGGAATGTAAAAGAAGCAGTACAAGTTTTGGATATCTTGGAGGATAAGGGCTATGTTGTGGATTTTCCTAGGCTTCTAGGGTTAGCTAAACTATGTGGTGATGCAGAGGCTTTGGAAGAAGCTAGGGTTGTTCATGACTACATCACTCCTTTAGATGTTAGATCTTACCAGAAGCTGATCGAAATGTATTTTGGTTGTGGATCAACTGATGACGCTTTGAATGTGTTCGATGAAATGCCTGAGAGGAATTCAGAGACTTGGTGCATTGTGATGAGAGGCTTAGCAAAGAACGGAAAAGGTGAACTCGCAATCGATATGTTTACTCGTTTCAAAGAGGAAGGGAATAAACCCGACAAGGAGATGTTCAAAGCGGTCTTCTTTGTGTGTGCTTCGCTAGGGGACATTAACGAGGGACTATTGCATTATGAAGCTATGTACAGAGACTATGGTATAGTTCCTTCCATGGAACATTATGTGAGCGTAACTGAGATGTTGGCAGGATGTGGTCATTTGGATGAGGCATTGGAGTTTGTTGAAAGAATGACATTGGAACCGAGCGTTGAAGTGTTGGAAACACTGATGAATCTTTGTTGGGTTCATGGAGATTTAGAGCTTGGTGATAGGCTTGCCGAGTTAGTTAAGAAACTAGATGGCACAAGAATGAACAAAGAGTCAAATGCAGGTCTTGTAGCAACAAAAGCATCAGACTATGCAAAGGAGAAAGTAAAGGAAATGCGATATAAGCAGACGATGAAAGACAAGCGAAAAGGCCGTTTAACTCAGTTTACAGCAGGAGATAGTACTTCACATCCAGAGAGTGACAAAATCGTTGCTGCATTGAGGAGTTTGAAAGTGCAAATGTTAGATATGGGATTTGTCCCTGCGACACAGGTTTGTCAGGAAACAGTGGAAGAAGAGGAAAAAGAGGAACAGCTTCTTCTTAGAAGCAACAAGCTCGCGTTTGCTAACGGGATCCTTAACTCAAGGGCTCGTTCTTCCTTTCATGTTATACAAAATCTGCGTACCTGTATTGATGGCCATAATGCATTGAAGATGATCTCAGTGATAACCGGCAGAGACCTGATACAGCGAGATGCGAAAAGATTCCACCATTACAAAAACGGGGTCTGCTCCTGCGGAGATTACTGGTGATCTCTATGGTTCTTCAATCTCAAATGATGATTTTACTTAAGATTGTTGGAGATTTTTCTTCCTTTTCAAGTCTTTTAATAAATTTCTAGAATATGACTGAATGTTTCTTTCCTAGACTTTGGTATATATGGGCTGGAACATTAGTTTCAATGCTCGAATACTCCACAAAATATATTTACATTTTCTCATGGTGATTTGCCCATTGTGTTGGAGTTTTTCTCTTTTCCTAAATAAATTATGTTTAATGATTAAATGTATCATCCTCGTCTTCCTCTCTAAGGTGGATTTGTTCAAATAAACTTGAAAGACTAAGTAAGCATATGGAAAAGACGACGAAACAGACATGAAGTAGTCTGAATTAAACGTTGAGGTATCAGACGTTGGCCTGAGGTACAAGTAATCTCCGTACACCTTAGAATCTGAGATACTCTCTTCTATCTCAGTCTCTCCCGTCTTCCCAACATTGATCATTCTCTCTGCCTCAACAACGTCTAACTTTCCTTCTAGCTTTGGGTCAATCTCTGCAAAACCACCTTTCTTATGCAGCAAGAAATATATAAAAAGACCCATAAAGCAGAAAAGAAGCAATTACTTAACATTGAGCAAGAACCCATTAATCTGTCGAGTGAAGAAGATACGTTTCGTACAAAGCTCGTCGTCAGTAATTCAAGTCCAATACAAAGAGTCATAGTCTCGTGTGAGGAGCCCACAACGAAGGTCAGGCCCAGTTTAAGCCCACCAACTGAATAAGCGGCAACTACCGTCGTTTAAGCCGACATCACGACTGTATCAAGCTGTGTTTTTGGGAGACTGTGTTAAATTGTCTCTTTTCTAAGCTATACTTAGAAGCTTTTCTTCATCAACAAGTTTCTTCTTCTTCCTCTTCTACGTTTTGATCAATGGAATCCGAATCATCATCAAACCCGAGCAGCTACGATCATTTCGTAGACGCACCAGACGAATTCTTTTACGATTGCTTCTCAACGCATTACGATTCCGACTGTCTCAATTCGTCTCCCGCCGCGAATCTCCATCGCCGAAGGTTGGCTATGGATACAGATTCGTCTTCATCTTCTACTGAATTAGACTCTTTCGAGATCAATCTTACTGACTCAGGAATTAGCCCAATCGACCAATTTCGAGAAAAAGGAGAAGACTTTGAAGTAACAGACTCGTGTATGGATACGGAAAAGGATATAGATGTGACTGATTCGGGTCAAGACCGAGTTGACCCGTTTACAGCGACCAGCTTGAATGATGATCGAGGTGAGGATTATACAGGACCGGAATCTACTTCTACGGATTGGTCTATGACCGGGCTAGTGATCAGGTCAATCGAATTTCAAGTTAGTTTGATGATTAGCTTTATAAAGTTTCCTTTATGGCTAATTCATAGCTGCTTGACCTTTGTTTTGGATCCTTATCGAACAATGAGGCGTTGTAGACGCTATTTAGTATCTATGATTGTAGAGTTATGTGATTTAGGGTTAAAAGATGATGATGAGCCGGTGTTAGTGGTTGTGCGTAGGTTAGTATGGGGTTTGTTTTGGGCTGTTTATGTAGGCATCATGTTGTTTGCCTTGTTGGTTTCTGCGTTTATGATTAGTAGTTTTGTGATTACTCATTTGGCTCGTGAACCACTTGTTATCAAAGAGAGTTTGAATTTTGATTATACCAAGAATAGTCCTGAAGCACATGTGCCTATAACCTCATGTGCTGGTATTGGTCGTGATTCGAGTTGTAAGGAAAGTATCCAATCTGGGAAGATCAGAGTCTTGAAGGATAGGACAGAGATCACTTTCTCAATGACATTGCCTCAGTCTGAGTACAATAGAAATCTCGGGATGTTTCAGGTTCGGGTGGACTTCTTATCCTCGAGTGGTCAGGTTCTTGCTAGTTCAAGGCGGCCGTGTATGATAAGATTCAGAAGCGAGCCTATCCGTCTTGTGCAGACTTTCCTAAAGATTGCTCCGCTTGTCACCGGCTATGTCTCTGAAAGCCAAACCTTAAACTTGAAGCTTAAAGGCTTTGTCGAAAAGGACGTTATTCCTACTGCTTGCTTGAAGATAATGATTGAACAACGTGCAGAGTTTCATCCTGGAGCAGGTATTCCAGAGATTTATGATGCATCTCTGTTGCTTGAATCTAAACTTCCTTTCTTCAAAAGGATCATATGGAACTGGAGGAGAACTTTGTTCGTGTGGATCAGCATGAGTGTATTCATTACAGAATTGCTTCTCACTTTGGTTTGCTTCAGACCTCTGATCGTCCCAAGAACAGGTCAGAGAACACAACAAAGACATAGAACACATTCCATTAACAACAACTCAAATCTGCATAGTCAGGCTGGAGGTAGATGAATCAGTGGTTTACTGGTTGTTGTAACGGCACTTGCACTTATTGTAACTTTAGTTTCTTCACAAGTGTTGCAGAACGTTTCTCAACCAAAATTGTAATATCTTGCCTGTTAATCAAAGTCAAATTGTCCGTATAGACTTTTAAATTATGTTCATGAATCTTTTTTTGAAAGCCACAATGATACAAATTTCTAGTTTGATTTACAGTGTAGCTACACTGTTAAGTATATCGGTATATGCTCTACTTTACAACCATTTTGTTTTGATAAATGATTAGTTACAATGAAGAGCAGCGAACATATTTGAAGATGCAATATCAAAGATTGATTTACATCATCACACAGGGAGATCGGTAACACGTTTATGAGAAGACCCTGTCTTGGAGAACAACTCAGGCTCTGTTTTCTGTATAGACGGTAACATTTTATGAATCAAGGCCACAGTGACAGCACCAAGTGTTGGAGCTAGCAAGTAAATCCAGATCCCTTTGTAACATCCCCACACTAGTGCAGGTCCCATGCTTCTAGCTGGATTCATTGATGCTCCTGATACCTCTCTGTAAAATGAAAAATCCATTGGTTAGCCAAAAAGAATCATACCATCGTTGCAGAGATTGAAAGGGGAAAATTGAAAATTACCCGGCAAAGATAACATTTAGTGTGACGGTTGCGCCGAAGATTAACCCCTCTAGTTCCACACTCTGCAATATTCATCAATGTTAGGATTGAAATATAAACTTATATCAAGAAACATGTTTGGTGTTTTTGGTTTGTTGATCACTTACTGTTCTCTTGGTGGTTGTGACGCCACATACAACTATCATGAGGAAGCCGGTGATGATGAACTCCATCACAAATGCTTGAAGATTAGACCCAGAAGGAGATGACCCAAGGAAGACATCATGTTTCTTGCTGCACACGTCGTTGTTTAGGTCAAACAGAAGACGCAAAGTCGCAGAGGCTAAGGTTGATCCAATGACTTGAACAGTTATGTAGGCTGGGACTTGTAACAGAGGGAATCTTCTGGCAGATGCTAAGGCAATAGTGACAGCAGGATTGAAATGTGCAGAGACGTGGCCAAGACAGTAAACAAGAACCATAATCGCTATACCCCAAACAATTGCAATGCCTACAAGAGTCACTACATGGTTGTGTTGAGCGTTCACGGCAATAGCGGCACAACCCGCGAATATCAAGTAGTAAGTTCCCACGAGTTCGGCTAAAAGCTGCAGATCAAAATTGATCATCGTCAAGTATGAGTTAACACGAAAACTTGAAAGCTTTGAAGAGTGAAAAGAACAAACCTTTTGCAAGAAATGTAGAGAGATCAATGGTGAGAATGATGACTCGTTTTTGTTACAAGTGTTTGCAACAGGAGGAGCTTGGATGTTGAGTATAACAACATTTCCACGGTTGCTTTTGCTCGCTGATATGTCATCCATTTGTTTTGTTTTTTTTGTTTAGTTTTGTAGGCTGAATATGAGAAATAGAAAGAAAAAAGAGAGAAGTAAGTAGCTTTGATTGATGTTTGAATTTTGTGTGTTGGGAGATAATAATGAGTTTATGCCTTTTATAGTAGTTTCTTTGAGAAAAGCAGAAAACAGAGAGAAATAAAGGAATAAAAAAAGTCAGACTTTTCTCCCTGTAACAACTTGATTGAGCAGGACAGGACCATGGTTTATTGGATCTTTATATTATTTTTGATAAATAAAAGTTGAATACTGCTCAACTGCAGATGGTTTTGGTTCTTTTTAGAGAGCTAAAGACAGTTCGAAGCTAAATGGATAATATTAGTTTATGTTAAGAAAGTCAAATCCACTTTTAGTTTTCGGTTAGGTCTCCTGGTTTTTGGTGTTTGCTAGTATATATATATTTTTTTGACGTCTTCTAATTTTGTTAGTTTAGGAAATACAGGAACGAAATTGATGAAAAAATCCTTATTATTCAGGTTACTTAAAAAGTCAAACCTAAAAAATAAATGTTATTTGGATAATTAGTTTATGAATGGTTTATGTACATGCTAAAAACATGACTTACTAGATAAATTGGAAGAAATAATGAATTATTGAAGTAAATAACAATAGCTAGAGTTGCTAATAAAAATAGCGAAAATGTATCCGTAAAATTATGGATGTAAAAACACTTTTTCGGTGACTATGATTCTTTATCAAAAAGAAATATGGATGAAAATATATCAAGTTTTTTAAGAATAACTTTCTAAAAAATATATTCATTTGGTATTTCGTACATAAATAACTAATATTTAACGTAGTAAATAATTATTTAAAATTTTGAGATTAATAAATTAACATCGATATATCAAAAATATAAATTTATTTGATAAAATATAAATTTATATAGTGCACTTTAACTGCATAAAACTCCATTTAGTAAATTAGATGTCCTTCTAAAATTTTATAAAATTACTCATCTCAAAGTATATAAATCGTTCAAGATGCTTAGAAATCATTCTGTTTCATTTTTAGACAAAAAAAGAATTAGTTTCTTTTGTAACATCTGCGTTATAGTCAAATTGGGAAACTTACATGTGGAACAAGAGGACAATAATAAAATGAAGAACCCTGAGGAATATTCTTGTTTTTGCCAGTGTTGAACTCTCTCCGAATCCAACGAAAAGTTTATTTTGTCATTTACTTAACTATTTTAAATGGTGTGCAATCAGTCAAACAAGTATTGGGGTTCAAATGATGAGATTATTACTTTTTCTTCTTCTTTTTTTTTTTGGTCGACAGGCACATTTCTTTAACTTTTAAGTAGAGCAATATGAAGTCGAAGCTCCTAGAAAAAGAATTATCTAATCAGTACTAATACTTCTAATCCACTAAAGTGTCCAGCCTCTATTTATTATTATAATTAAAAAATCCTAAAGAAACGGTAGGCACGCAATTTGAAACCATCCATATGACATGCAAAACCATCTCCGTCTTCAATTAACCCAAATAAAAACAGTAGGTGTGCAATTTCACCTTTCTTAAATTCTAAAAACACACAACTTTTGTGATACGAAGAAGAAATTGGAAGAGAAAAAAAGAAAAAAATCCAATATTTTCATTTGATACTGAGTCCAGTACTACAAAGTCAACCTGCTAGGCTGTAAGTAGATATATACCTCCGAGGTTCTGATTGATAATATGTATTAATTGTTATAAATAAGTTCTAATGAATATTACAATTTGATGTAAAAATTAAATAGTAAAGAAAAAGTTCAAAAAAATAAATTAATTAAATAGTAAAAATTGTAGATTTACTTAAATACGAATTAGTATTCTAGTCAAAATAATTGGCTGATAAATTCCAGTATGTGGTTTTAAGCAAATTAAAAATGAAAAATTATTGAATTGAATACTTGGCTGACAAGAATGATAAATTAAACCCAAACCCGTATCCGAGTCCGACCCGGACTTGGCGTACCTAAATTTCAAGTCAGTTGTTCACAAAGTGGCTTTTTGAGCTCGCAAATGCTCAAACTAGAGAAATTAGCATCCTCCATTTACCGCCAATTTCCTTTATTCAAACTTAACGAAGCACGACACAATCTTGAGAGGGACCTTCTCTGCCGACTGAAAAGATGCATCTCCGTGAACCAATTGCGAGAGATTCAAGCACAGATGTTGTTGCACGCCGTCGAGAAACCCAATTTTCTGATTCCCAAAGCCATCGATCTTGGGGACTTCAATTATGCATCTTTACTCTTCTCCGCAACGGAAGAACCAAACCACCACTCCTTCAATAATATGATCCGAGGGTTGACCAATATTTGGCATAACCACGAAGCTGCTCTCTCGCTGTTTCGCCGAATGAAGTTTTCTGGGTTAAAGCCAGACAAATTCACTTTCAATTTTGTTATCATCGCCTCTGGGAATCACTTGGACCTAGGGGTCGGTAGATCTGTTCATTCCTCGTTGTTCAAATTCGGATTGCAAAGAGACGATCATGTAAATCACTCCTTGATTATGATGTATTCGAAATGTAGTCAGGTGGGCGATGCTCGCAAGGTGTTCGATGAAATTACTGACAAAAATATGGTGTCGTGGAACTCGATGATTACTGGGTATTCTCAGGCGGGTCATGCGAAAGAGACGGTGGATTTGTTTAAAAGAATGAACAAGGAAGGAGTTGAACCAGAAGAGAGGACATTGGTCAGTGTGTTGGGTGCTTGTACACATTTGGGGGATTTGAAAACTGGTAGGTTGCTGGAGGAGATAGCCATTACGAAGAAGATCGGGTTAAGCACGTTTCTCGGGCCTAAGTTGATCAGTATGTACGGAAAATGCGGCGACTTGGTTTCAGCTAGAAGGGTTTTCAATCAAATCAATAATATGGATCGTGTTCCTTGGAATGCTATGATCACTGTGTAAGTCCATGTTCGAAACTTTATTACAAAGTCTGGATTTTGATCCCATTGATAAAGCTAATTTGGACTATTTTGGTTGCTCTTTCTGGTTTTCCATATCAGATACTCGCAAAATGGGATGTCAAGTGAAGCTATTAAACTGTTTCTTGAGATGGAAAGAAACAGAATTTCCCCCGATGCGATCACATTGTCTACAGTACTTTCTGCTTGTGGTTCAGTTGGAGCTCTTGAGTTAGGCAAACGGATCGAGACCTATGCTGCTTCGGAAATTGCCTTGCTACATAACATCTATGTGGCGACAGGACTGGTCGACATGTATGGAAAGTGCGGACGCATAGAGGAAGCTCTGAGAGTATTTGAAGTCATGCCGATGAAAAACGAAGCCACTTGGAACGCTATGATATCTGCTTATGCGCTTCATGGACACGCCCAAGAAGCTTTTTTGCTGTTTGATCAAATGCCAGTTCCTCCAAGTGATGTTACATTCGTAGGAGTGCTCTCTGCTTGTGTACACGCAGGTCTGGTGGATCAGGGCCGTAGATATTTCCATGAGATGAGTTCTTTGTTCGGGTTAGTCCCGAAAATCGAGCATTACACAAACATGATCGATCTCCTGTCTCGTGCGGGACTGTTAAACGAGGCTTGGGAGTTCATGGAGAGATTTCCTGGGAAGCCAGACGAGGTCATGTTAGGAGCGATTCTTGGAGCGTGTCAGAAGAGAAAAGATGTGGCGATTGGAGAGAAGGTGGTGAGTATGTTGATGGAGATGAAGGAGGCGAAGAATGCAGGAAATTATGTGATATCTTCGAAGGTTTATGCTGATATGAAGAAGTGGGATGAGTGTGCGGAGATGAGGGCGTTGATGAAAGACAGAGGCGTAGTTAAGACACCTGGATGTAGCTGGATTGAGATCAACGGTGAGATAATGGAGTTTCTTGCCGGAAGCGATTATATACAGTGTGGCAGGGAAGATCCCGGTTCGTTGTTTGGTTTGTTGGTCGAGGAGATGAAGAGGGAAAGGTATGACTTTCCAGGGGAAGTTTGAGTTTTCTGAGCGTGGATAGTTCTAGTTAAAATTTGGGGGTGAAACAACGTTTAGCTAAGTTTTATGTTAAATGTAAATGAAATTAAAACTATGAGGGCTAATTTGTAAAACAAGTAAGTAGACAAAGAGTTTCAAAGTGGGGCAAAGAGTTTGTAGCCAGTAGCTGAAGACTGACGAGAGCATGAACCAATGGAGAAGCTTCATATGATGCTTATAACGTGGGGCCGAAGGGTGGTTGACATAACTCGTCTTAGAACAATCTTATTCTTACACCATCGCATTGGTAATATTATGAAAGTGTCTTTAGATATAAAAATAATAAAAGAAAAAAAATAAGGGTGTTTTTATATGTATGAATAGTTAACATTGTGTTTATAAGAAAACATTTTAGATGCTTAAAAGTAGGATATCTTTAAATTTTAATACTAATTTATTTTTAAGAGACCCGTGACAATATCGCAACCATAAACATGCGATGACTAATAGATAAATAACGCAACCATAATGAAGTCGAATTTGAGATAAACGAATGGTTTATATACCGCTTGTCCCATTTGAAAATATGATTTGGTTCAGTTTTACACAGCTATGAAAATGAAAGGTAGTTTAGTATGATGTAAAATAAACTGTTAACAAATTCTCGAATATTACAAACTGTAGCATAAAAAAAAAAATTAATTCGTTTTTTCACTTGCGGAATCGTCTGTGTGTATATGCAATGTTATATTTAATTTAGTAACGATCTCCTATCATTTTGTTCGTAGCAAATATACCCCCTTAGTAAATAATAGCACTGTTTTTTTGGAGTTCTTCGGTTATTATCAATAATGTTTTTTTTTTCCTTCTAATCTCGAGTTATTATCGATAATCATTTTTTTGTCTGTATAATCTTTAAATGTAATCTCCAATTGTGAAAATTACTTAAAAAAAACGAACGGACAGAAGAAAACGAAAACCATTGCTAAACCAACCGGCAACAACCGTTCGGGTGAGCTTGAAGAGAAAGACGTCGCACCCGCCAATTTCTCCATCCTTGAAGCAATACCTTCTCCACTTCAGATCTCTTTTTCTTCTTCATCTTCTCTCTTCGCACCTTCCCTGCGTCTTCCATGCTCTGCTCTATTCCTAGGGTTTAGGATCCTGTGCCTTGAGTCTATTTTCTAGAGCTCGAATTCTATACCTTTAGATCCGACGACGGTGGAGTGGAAATCACTTTCCTTATTTCTTCCCATCTCTTTGGTTTCCACTGTCTGATTGCAGATCCCTTCGTGGATCCAGTGAAATGGCGGATTCGTTGCCAATTACGCCTGGCCAGGTTCGTTTGATCGCGTGATTTTAGTGTTTCAAGCTTCAGCATCTGCTTAATTTCATCATTACTTTTTGCGAATCTCTTCCTCGGATTCATAGATTTGGAATGAATAGTTGTTTGCAGTTGAGAAATGTGTTCATTTCTACTACAATGTTAGGGTGTATAGTGATTAAATTTACAATTTGGATCAGTATTCTTAATAGTGACTCTACCGTCTTCAAATGCTAGTAACTTTCAAGTTCATCCATTTATCTTTAAGTCGAAGCAACATACTTGTTTTCAATTTCCAAGATTTAGCTTCCAATCTCTGGTTTATATTATTCTTAATATCGTAATATTCATTAATGCAGGTTTCGTTTCTGCTCGGAGTCATCCCTGTCTTCATAGCATGGATATACTCTGAGTTTCTAGAGTATAAGAGATCTTCATTGCACTCTAAAGTGTATGTAATTAGAATATTATTTAAACTTGTGTACTTATATACTGATCTCTTGTTATGTATCTAACATTGTCAATAGCCTCTCTTTTTTTTTCTGGTTTCCAATATCTTTACCCCTTAACTTGCAGTCATTCAGATAATAATTTGGTTGAACTGGGTGAGGTGAAAACCAAGGAAGATGAAGGAGCAGTTTTACTTGAAGGAGGTCTTCCAAGATCAACCTCTACAAAGTTATATAGCTCACCTATCAAAACAAATTTGATTAGGTAGTTCTACGGATTTCTCCTTTTTGTTTTGGTTTCTAGTTTCTTAGAGTGGAGTGTTCTCTCAGCAAATATAATAAAACCATTTACTTTTCTCTACTTTTAGGTTTCTCACACTGGAAGATTCTTTCTTGATTGATAATCGAGCTACCCTGAGAGCTATGTAAGTTCCTAAAATTATCAGAATGGATTCATGCCGATCATCATTCTCTCTAATGACCATATTACTTCCTATCAGGGCTGAGTTTGGAGCAATTCTTTTTTACTTTTACATTTGCGACCGAACAAGCTTGCTTGGAGAGTCTAAAAAGGTGCTTCCTTTAAATTTCTTTGATGAGTATTCCTCTCTCAGTTTCATTCGGTCATCAAAGATATATAACAATTTATGTACTAGATATGTGTAGTATAGCTCACAGTATGTTTTTAAATAGTCCGGAGGTAGAAAGCTCACATCTGATTCTGAAAGTGGTTTTGCATTTGATGACATTTCTTTTTCACATGGTCTCCACTTGCAGAATTACAACCGAGATCTTTTCCTATTTCTCTACTGTCTTCTCATCATAGTGTCAATTATGACTTCCTTGAAGAAACACAATGACAAATCACCGATAACAGGAAAATCTATTCTCTATCTTAATCGTCACCAGACTGAAGAGTGGAAGGGATGGATGCAGGTAACTTATTCAGTCTTGTATGTGTCCTTTACCTTTTCATTTGTTGTTCTCTCTTACTTCGCAGAGTTCATCTGAGCTTCTTGATATTACCATTAGATGTTTTTGTTTTTCCAACTGTTTTGCATGCCAATTTACGGTTATGTGTCTTTGCAGGTTTTATTTCTTATGTATCATTACTTTGCTGCGGCTGAGATATATAATGCAATCAGAGTCTTCATTGCTGCCTACGTCTGGATGACTGGTTTTGGAAACTTCTCTTATTACTATATCAGAAAGGATTTCTCCCTGGCACGATTCACTCAGGTCAGATCGACAGTTTCAATTGCCAGAGTTAATTAGTTTACCATGATATGTGCTTCTATAAAGCATGTTTCTTCCGATGACTCAAGATGCTCATGAAAAATTTTACTTCCTTCAGATGATGTGGCGTCTTAACTTATTCGTGGCGTTTAGTTGCATTATTCTCAATAATGATTATATGTTGTACTACATTTGTCCAATGCACACTTTGTTCACTCTAATGGTGTATGGAGCCCTTGGTATCTTCAGTCGGTATAACGAAATACCATCAGTCATGGCTCTGAAGATTGCTTCATGCTTTCTTGTGGTTATCCTGATGTGGGAGATTCCTGGAGTTTTTGAGATTTTCTGGAGTCCTCTAACATTCTTACTGGGTTAGTATCTTAGTTTTCTCATATCTTATACTGATTTCAGCATGGCTGACTGCATATCTCTGTCGTGCTATAAAAAATTTCATGCCAATGTTTGGATGCCACTTGGTCATTGAGATTTGTGTTTTTGTATTCCTTAAACAACTGCAGGATACACTGATCCAGCTAAACCTGATCTACCACTTTTACATGAATGGCACTTTAGATCAGGACTTGACCGCTACATATGGATCATTGGAATGATATATGCCTATTTCCATCCCACTGTAACTCTTGAACCTGTGGTGCTCTCTTTTTTTCATATCTTCTCATGACACCCACCATTAAAATCTTTTTCGACATTTTGATCTCAGGTAGAGAGATGGATGGAGAAATTGGAGGAGTGTGATGCCAAGAGAAGGATGTCAATCAAGACAAGCATAATTGCAATTTCCTCATTTGTGAGTTTTGGCTTCTCTCTAGCTTATGGACCTTTATGTATTTGATATAATTCTGATTGGAAAGCTGTGTTCCTTATGTGTTCAGGTTGGTTACCTATGGTATGAATACATTTACAAGCTTGACAAGGTTACATACAACAAGTATCATCCCTACACATCATGGATTCCAATAACGTAAGTTTTAAAACCCTTGTATGTCACCCAAAACATCATATCTTGAGATAGTCTTCATTTCTTGATTCTGACGTTAGCTTTGACTCTGTTGTCTCAGTGTCTACATCTGTCTGCGAAATTCCACACAACAGCTGCGAAATTTCTCCCTGACACTATTTGCGTATGTTGCTCAATCCATATTAACCAAGCTTGGTGTTTATTCTGAACACATCTCTAATACACAACTGTCATGATCTTCCTAGGTGGCTCGGCAAGATTACTCTGGAGACATACATTTCTCAGTTTCACATCTGGTTAAGGTCAGAAAGAAACTGTTTGTTAAGTAGGCTTAATTGTCTCAAGGAATTAAGAATTTACGAATGAGATATTAAATACAAATTGGATGTGCTGCAGATCGAATGTGCCTAATGGACAGCCGAAGTGGTTATTATGCATCATTCCAGAATACCCAATGCTCAACTTCATGCTCACCACAGCCATCTATGTCTTGGTAAAGCAATAGTAGAACCCATGAAGAAACCCTTTACCCACTCTTACGATATATAAATTGTAATTTGTTCTCTTGGTTTATTTCCCTTCAGGTGTCTCACCGACTTTTTGAGCTTACCAATACGTTGAAGTCTGTTTTCATACCCACAAAAGACGACAAGAAGTTGCTCCACAATGCCCTCGCTGGAGCTGCCATCTCATTATGTTTATATTTAACCGCTCTCATTCTTCTCCAGATCCCGCACTAACCATGTAATTACTCTTCCTGGTCCATTGCAGGAATTATTGATTGGAAATTTGGAATGCTCACTTATACAACTCTCGATTAACATGCTAGAACCATTTTATTTTCACAGGAGGGGACTATAAACATGAATCTGCACAGAGGTTTCTATGTCAAAATTGCTAAAATAGTTACAACACACGTCTCATATCGACAATAAAGATTTGTTTTCAAAAGATCAGTAATTTTTGAAGCTTGCCAAGTGAAGCATCTTTTGGATAATTAGAGCCAGAGAAGTTTCAGAAAATGGCTTAAGAGTGAAGCATCTTCTGGCATTTGGACGGCATCATCTTAGGACCGCTTCTTCGTTTTGTTTCTTATCTTGTTGTAATTTTTCCTTAAGTTTCTAATATATAGTTTCACTTTACCTTTTGTTCGTCTGTATTTGGTATATTGTCCAAATACAGAACATATATCATCTACAATTGCGTGAATTTTTTTAGAATGGATTATTCAATTCAATCGAGTCTTCAGATAAAACGCCAACACAGTTGAGAAAAAGAGGTTCGATTTCTGATAAGTCATACAACGATACCACAAAAGGAAATTTCACAGATTTACAAAGGGAACCATAAAAAAAAAAAACAAACTCTCTTTCTCTGCTCTCACTCACATAAACAAGCTCGCTCACTTTCCGGGGACGAAGTTGGTGGCGAAGGCCCATGCGTTGTTGTTGACTGGGTCAGCCAAATGGTCGGCAAGGTTCTCCAATGGTCCCTTACCGGTGACAATGGCCTGAACGAAGAATCCAAACATAGAGAACATAGCCAACCTTCCGTTCTTCAGCTCCTTCACCTTCAACTCGGCGAATGCCTCGGGGTCGGTAGCGAGGCCCAATGGGTCGAAGCTTCCACCGGGGTATAGCAAGTCTTCGGCTTCTCCCAATGGCCCATCTCCGGCGACTCTGTAGCCTTCAACAGCTCCCATGAGGATCACTTGAGTAGCCCAAATGGCTAAGATGCTCTGAGCGTGGACCAAGCTCGGGTTGCCCAAGTAGTCCAATCCTCCCTCGCTGAAGATCTGTGAACCGGCCTTGAACCAGACCGCTTCTCCGAACTTCACTCCGTTCCTAGCCAATAGCTCAGGGAAAACGCATCCTAGGGCTCCGAGCATGGCCCATCTGCTGTGGATAACTTCTAGCTCACGGTTCCTGGCGAAGGTCTCTGGGTCAGCGGATAGACCGGCGGTGTCCCATCCGTAGTCACCGGGGAACTCACCAGTGAGGTAGCTTGGTGGCTCACCGGAGAATGGACCCAAGTACTTGACTCGGTCAGATCCGTACCATGGGCTGCCTGATGGACCCTTTGGCTTGGCGACAGTCTTCCTCATGGTCACACGGCCACTTCCGAGGACTTCTGATGCAGCTGGAGAAAGCTTCACAGCCTTTCCGGCGAAGGCAGGGGAGGACAGAGCCATGGTTGAGGCAGCCATTAGAATCTTTCTTCTTCTTTTTTTTTTTTTGTTTTTGTGTTTTTTTTTTTTTTGTTGTGACTGGTGAGAGTGATTGGAAATGGTTGGGGTATAGATCCATTTTATAGCAATATTAGAGTAAGGTTTGTTATCTGTGAAGTATCTCTATCTGTTTACTGATTGGCTTTCGAGATTTTGGGTTTGTAATCTTCATATCTTACGTGTCAGTCTCTAGTCCACTAGCTTTTGCTAGATTCTTTACCTGCAAAATGAAGACACTTGTGCTTTGTATAGAGGGAACTTTGAGTACATTACCACAAATAAATGATATTTTCTTTTATTTGAATTATAGAAAGGAAACATTTTAAAATAATTGCTATCTATTTTAAATTCTCAACAAAATATTACTTCTTCTATTTCGAACGCAAAACTACAAATTATTCAAGCGAAAAACTACTAACCGTTACACTATCTTCTCTTTTTTTTTTTTTTGTCAATAGCGTTACAATACCTTAGAACAAAATATTTAAAGTGAAACAATGCATTTTAGATGAAACAAAAAGTGATTTAAAGTTTTTACTTTTATAAGTTTTAGACTAATATATAACCGACGACGATTTTAAAGATATATTCTTTGATTGATCTGGTGAATGTTTTCGACAACAATGTTTTGAAACGAATTAGAAGCATGTTTTGAAGATGGTCTGTAAGTTTTATACCTTGTTGTCATTTTATTATACATTAGTATTACGCAGAATTAAATCTTCTGTATTTTTTATAACAAAGTAATGGAGTTATTGAAATCGAGATGTGCATCAATCTAACCGGTATGCATCAATCTAAGCTTTTGGTATCATGTTGTTTTGAATGTTTTGGGAAACAACAAAGTTGATAAAAATCATAAAATGACGTGTACCTTGAGACTGTTTCGATTCAAAAGGATAGAAATATGAAAGATTTACATTACATGTGGCATGCCATCAATGGGTATACCAATATGCTGAGACACTACGAGATATCTAATTATCTAACAAAAACTCAATTCCCAACTCCAAAGGGCATCCACCAATTATGCCAACTCGGCAAGACAAAAAAATCTAAGCCCAAAAATGTCAACAGCCAATAGAAATCAACACATTGATATCCCAAGATAAACAAATTAAATCCTCAAGTTTTATTATTTTTTTTCATATTATAAATACCAAAAACCTCAACGTAGCCAAACCATCCAATACATCACAACTTGAACTAAAAACCTTTTACTTGCACCACACTATAACCGCAATGGCCGCCTCAACAATGGCTCTCTCCTCTCCTGCATTGGCCGGAAAGGCCGTGAACCTATCTCCGGCGGCCTCCGAAGTCTTTGGAACCGGCCGAGTCACCATGCGCAAAACCACCAAGCCCGCCGGTCCATCTGGCAGCCCATGGTATGGATCTGACCGAGTCAAGTACTTGGGTCCATTCTCTGGTGAACCCCCGAGCTACCTCACTGGTGAGTTTCCCGGTGACTACGGGTGGGACACCGCCGGTCTATCCGCCGACCCAGAGACCTTCGCCAGGAACCGTGAGCTAGAAGTTATCCACAGCAGATGGGCCATGCTTGGAGCCCTAGGCTGCGTTTTCCCTGAGCTGTTGGCTAGGAACGGAGTGAAGTTCGGAGAAGCTGTTTGGTTCAAGGCCGGTTCACAGATCTTCAGCGAGGGAGGATTGGACTACTTGGGCAACCCGAGCTTGGTCCACGCTCAGAGCATCTTAGCCATTTGGGCTACTCAAGTGATCCTCATGGGAGCTGTTGAAGGCTACAGAGTCGCTGGAAACGGGCCATTGGGAGAAGCCGAAGACTTGCTTTACCCCGGTGGAAGTTTCGACCCATTGGGCCTTGCTACCGACCCCGAGGCATTCGCAGAGTTGAAGGTGAAGGAGCTCAAGAACGGAAGGTTGGCTATGTTCTCTATGTTTGGATTCTTCGTTCAGGCCATTGTCACCGGCAAGGGACCATTGGAGAACCTGGCTGACCATTTGGCTGATCCAGTCAACAACAACGCATGGGCCTTCGCCACCAACTTCGTCCCCGGAAAGTGAGTTTACTTTGTGGTCAAGTTGTGTGTACCCGATTTGTTGAATCTTGGAAATGTAAGGCAGACTTCATCTGTTGTAAATGTGTTTGAAATGTTTAAGAAAAGCTTTGTGGTTTTTATGGATCAGTCACTAATGTGCAAGAACATTACTTAGACCTGATTAGGTCTTCACCCAAAACAGTTCAGTCCAACAATTTGTTATTTTACTCAACTTTTTTTTCTTCCAGATATTTAAATATAAGCAACGTATCTACGTAGAGATGATAGATCTCAGATTTTTGAGACAAGGTCATATAACCTTTGTGATTGGTCCTAAGAAATAAAAACCATTGTGTTATGTTATTAACCTTCTTCCCATTTTTCACTCTGGTCTGAATTCTTCAATCGATGTGGCATTGTTGGGAGTTTTGGTGATCTGGATCAACAAGGTTGACTCAATTCATATGTTGGTCTTGGTCACCATGACCACAATATAAAACAAACCTATAAATTTGAATTTTTTTTCAATTACATTATATATATATTAAAAAAAAAAAAAGACTAGTTATGAATGGCATTTAATTCTTTATAAGGCAATGAATCCCATCTTTTGTTTTTGGTTTTAACCATAGTTGAAAGTCAAGTAGGAAAAAAAATTTAATTAAATATTCATAGATCTTTGAACACACAATTAGAAACTATTCAACGCCCAAATCAGGCAATTCAAGATTTTGAATTAAAAACTTGCTAAATGTGCACTCATGTATCATATATGATGATACAGAATACTCTTGTTAGGTTCAATGAAACTTCTCCATATCCCTTACTATTTAGAGACATACAATTTCAAGTCAAAAAATATTCTTCTCCTTCACCAATACATTCACTTTCACTGCAAAAAAGAAGCCTTTCTCTCTTATTCGTACCGTTTAGCAAACAAATGGGTCGGAGAAAGATCAAGATGGAGATGGTTCAGGACATGAACACAAGACAGGTTACCTTTTCAAAACGGAGGACTGGTTTGTTCAAGAAGGCGAGCGAGTTAGCCACGCTCTGCAACGCTGAGTTGGGTATTGTTGTCTTTTCACCGGGAGGCAAGCCTTTCTCCTACGGGAAACCAAACCTTGATTCTGTTGCAGAGCGATTCATGAAGGATTGTGATGATTCAGACAGTGGCGAAGAAGAAGAAGAAAGGGGTAATAACAGACCTAAACTGAAGAAGATGAGTGAACGTCTCGATTTGCTCAACCTAGAGATTGAAGCTGAGAAGGAGCAAGGCGAGAAGGGTCAGGAGAAGCTTGAGGCTGTTGGGGATGAGAGATTCGAGAAGTCCATTGAGAAGCTTACCCTCGATGAACTCAACGAATACAAAGATAAGTTGGAGACAGTCCATGGTAGGATCCAAGTTCATGCCAACCATATGGAGGCTTCATCTTCTCTCATGCTTCTCTCCAGGGATAACTAGACCGACTTGTTGAAGTTTCATTCTATATTTGTATCAGCCTACAGAATTTACTAACACATTAAAGATATTGTTGGTGCGGAATTGTATTCATTTGTGTGGTGTGACTTCCAATTTGATATCAAATGAATGTAACTAAGAAATCGAAAAGTACCTGGGAATTTGTTTGTATTAGTCCCAAGTAGACTTACTAAAACTTGATCATCTTTTTTCGCCAGTCTGCAGTCTGGAAATATTCATTTCAAATAGAATCGAGACAATTACAAGAAACCGTAAAACCTTTGGCCAACACTCAAGAAACTGGTTAGTTATTCATTGATCTCCAAGTGCAGTCCACAGAAGAATAAGTATCAGGGGAAAAGAATGATCTCAAATTCTCAATGAAACCAAAAACTTGTAAATGTCACCAATATACAAACTCATCCTAGAAGGCTTAGAACAATGTTTTTTAATGTGGTAAAAACTAATAAAAAAAAAAAGCAATCTAATCAGAAAAATCTGAGTCGGCCCCTGATTCATCATATTCACCTGATTCCTGCATAAATAAATAGTAAACGAAAAAAGCTCAGACTAATGTTCTACCACCGCATCAGTAGGTGAATAAAACATAAGAAAATGAAAAAAAAACAATGTACCATTCTCTTGGTATATTCTGTCATTACTCGGTGAAACTCTTCCCTCTTCTCAGTGGCTATATCATAATACTTTACCTTTTCCTACAAAACAGTAGAAGGAACAAACAATCTAGGAGTAAGAAACTTTAATCGAAGTCTCAACCTGAAAGATAATCATCTAGAGGATATGATATACCAACCAATCTAAGAAGAAGAAGGAGATCTTCTTGGCCAAAAAGAACAAAAAAAAAACTACCGAGTGCAAATTGCAATCTGGCAACAGCTGACCCAGATCAGAAGCATATCTATCCAACCACTATATATATGCTACATGAAACCATTTCATTGCTTAAGTGATCATAACTTATCATCATAATTTTCAAATTCCATGCATTCGACTATCATTCAAACAATGTTATTGAGGAAACTCATGGAAGATGATAGAGCAAGCATGTCAACAAACTCGAAGAGATAATAAAGTAACTAAGACAGAAGAGCGAAAACTAAATGTTACCTCGTAAGTCATTGTTTTCCATTTCTCTCCACATGTCTTCCCAATCTGTATAGAATGAAGAACACAACAAATTCAGAGATGGAAAAAAAGTGAATATAACAGACACCATCTTTTATTTACAAAACCACAAAAAAATCCTCTACAACCTCGCGCATGGACTTGACCTCTGGATTCTGCTCTTTATATTGCTTCCGGAAATCCTCCCTTTAGAAACCAAAACACAAGGCAATATGAGGCAAGAGAAAAATGAATACAGCTGGTGCTTCTTCGTATGTCTTCTAAAGGAACCAGAGCACATAACAACATAACTAATGACAAAATTCCCTTTAAGAGAGGACTGCAAAGAAGTCTAAATATATAGAAAACAATTAGCAATCATATGAGAGAAGGGTACCCACAAGAAATAGAAGAAAGCAGTGGGAGGTTTCTTGGGCATCTTCCCATGGAGTTTAGAGGGTTTCTTCTTCCTCTGGCTTGTCTTTGGCTTTCTCAAAGGCTGAAGTCTCAGTCTTGTAGACCTCCTTGCATTTTCACTTGAAATCACAGCCAACTCTAAGTTCCTGCAAAATTTCAGAATGCAATTAAAAAAATGTCTAACATTTCCTTTCCTACTTCTTCTCACCCAATGCAGTTGAATAGCATAAAGCTCAAAAATTTCATATCAGTTTGATCTAAATCCCTACCTAACCCACTTAATCAGTAATCACTAGAGAGTAAAACAAAACCCTTAAACCCTAAACAGAGAAATCAAAGCAAAGCAAAACCAAGCCAAACTTGTTCTGTAACCATATACGAAACATACCGAGCAGAGCCTTCACTACACGACGGAGACGAAGGCCGCGATAACACTGAATTGGGAGCTCTCTTCGTCATTTTCTCTCACTTTCTCTTATCTGTTTCTCGGAATCGAGCTTTAGCTGACTCCTGGGGTTTTTTCCGTAATTGTGTAATTTGCGTGAGGTGTGGGACAAATCTGCCACTTGGCGTAATGTAATCAACAGAAAAAGCAAAGAATAAATAAAAATTTAGAATTTGTTAAATAATATTAAAATAATAAAAGGAGAAAGAAATTTAAGTGGAAGTGAACGAATTTTTGTGCTAATTTCTTACAACATGCAAACATATATAGAGAGGTTTAGGTCGGTTGACAATGACGGTGAAAAACCAAAAAATATTAAAAATGTTAAATGGATAAATCATTCTTATCTTAACAGAATTTAATAAGTTATTCTTTACATATCGATGGCAACATATCTGCTTCTCAGACATTCCTCAGCTGTCTTCTTCTCTCAGTCTTCTCTTTTCTTCACCAAGAACAACTCTTTTCGTTCCTTCACTTCCATCAAAGTAAGATTTGTTCAGTTTCGGTTCCGTTTGATGAAAAAAAACTGTAATTTAGATTTGCCAAATTCTGAAATTGGTTTTGTTTGTTTTGTGTCTCAGATGGAAAGAGGTGAAGCTAGCGACGAAGTTAATGCAGTGAAGACGAAGAAGGTGTTTGTCGCCGGAGCTACTGGAAGAACCGGGAAGAGGATTGTAGAGCAGTTGTTGTCTCGTGGCTTTGCTGTTAAAGCCGGTGTTCGTGACGTAGACAAAGCAAAAACATCTTTCAAAGACGACCCTTCACTTCAGATCGTATGTTCTTGGTCTTAATCTGATATTTTTTCACTGTCAATTCCTTTGAAAAATTCACAATTGGTCTGTGTAGGTTAGAGCAGATGTAACAGAAGGTCCTGAGAAGCTAGCTGAAGCTATAGGTGATGATTCTCAAGCTGTGATTTGTGCTTCTGGGTTTCGTTCTGGATTTGATCTATTTGCTCCTTGGAAGGTTGATAATTTCGGGACAGTGAATCTTGTTGATGCCTGCCGTAAAAAAGGAGTGGAAAGGTTTGTTCTTATAAGCTCAATCTTGGTGAATGGAGCTGCAATGGGACAGATACTGAACCCTGCTTACATCTTCCTCAACGTCTTTGGACTAACTCTTGTCGCTAAGCTTCAAGCTGAGAAGTATATCAAAAGATCTGGCATCAACTACACTATCGTAAGGCCTGGTGGTCTTAAAAACGATCCTCCTACCGGAAACGTAGTCATGGAGCCAGAGGTATAACGATCCTTTGATCTTTATTTCATCGGTTTTGTGCTGGAAATGATAAAGATCTGACCTTTGAGCTTTATAGGATACTTTGTATGAAGGGAGCATATCGAGAGACCTGGTCGCAGAAGTTGCAGTAGAAGCTTTACTTAATGAGGAATCATCTTTCAAGGTTGTGGAGATAGTTGCTCGTGCTGATGCTCCAAAACGTTCTTACAAAGACCTCTTTGCTTCTGTTAAAGGACATTAACTAGAAAATAAATAAATCACAATGTAATGAGTCTCATGCTTTATTCAAAACCCCTTATGTCTCTTATGTCTTGACTACAACAAACAGTTACATAAGCTTTTGCGCATAAACCAAGTTCAAGATAAGTACTGAGAGACTCCATTCAGCTTTATCTCTTATCCATTTTGGGTCTTAAGAACCGTCAATGGCGCTTGTTCCCAGTAGCATGTTCCCATGAGTGCAAGACATGGTTGACGATTTCCTCGACCCCAAGCCCATGCTTCACCTGGAAATATTTAGTAACCAAAGAAGAATCCTTAGTAAAAACTAAGGCCATTGGTTATATAAACGAGGAATCATATTTCTGAAGATGGCAGACCTGAGCAAAGACGAATGGCCCTCCATCACGCATGCGTAGTGCATCTCGTTCCATGACAGATAAGTCGGCCCCAACAGCTGCTGCAAGGTCTGTCTTGTTTATCACCTACAATTGGAAAAATGCGCAAGAGATTCATTCACATTACTATAGGCTTGATAAAGAAAAACAGCTTGTAAGTTAAAGACTTTAAGCAACATAAGCGCACCAGAAGATCAGCTTGAGTGATTCCAGGGCCGCCTTTACGAGGTATTTTATCACCAGCCGATACATCGATGATATAGATGATATAGTCAGCTAGTTCTCTGCTGAAATTAGCAGCTAAATTATCTGCAAACACAACACTAATCCTATTCAACTTGTTCATGTAAAAAAAAGGTCTTTGAGTGAGAAAACGCAAGCAGGTAAAAGAAATGAAACCTCACCTCCACCGGATTCACAAAGAAGCAAATCAGCCTTGAATAGATTAGATAACTCCTCAAGAGGACCCAAATTGATACTGATATCTTCACGGATAGCAGCGTGTGGGCATCCACCAGTTTCAACAGCCCTAATCCTTTCCTCAGGAAGAGCCCCATTCTTCACCAGAAACTCACCGTCCTCTTTTGTAAATATATCATTTGTCACCTAACAACATTTACATGACTAGTGCAGTGAGATCAACAAGGAAACAGTTGTGTCGAGAAAAAAAAAAACTAAAAAAAAATGAAAAGATAATAAGAAAAACTCACAGCAGCAAGACTATATTTGTCCCTCAAGACTCTACAAAGAGCAAGCATCAATGCCGTTTTCCTGAGTGGAGAAATACAAAATCCAATGAGGACACCATTCCAAAGAACCAACACAAGAACATCTTGAAATATTATTATCTTAGATTCAGTTGTTAATCCAGAGATTGCTATTTGTTATTGTTACCAATTCTATAAAAATCAAACTGTCAATTTAGATGAGAAAAAGATTACCCAGTGCCAACGGGACCACCAATACCGACGGTGAAAGCTCTCTCAGAGAAGTTACGGTCGTTAAGTGGAGGAGCTCGGCGGCTGAAGTAGCCAGGAGAGTAGATGGGTTCGTGTGAGTGCGGTGCCAGTCCATCGTGGCTATGGTACACCTTCCCGTCTGGCCCCACCCACGAAGAATCCGCACCGCCGCCGACTGGTTTCCTGCTGAACGGTATTAGATAGTTTGGTGGAAAATCAAAACTTTACAATGAGTATATAATCAAAGAAACACGAACTTGTCGCCTTGCTCATGATCGTGATGATGATGATGGTGGTCGTGTGACGCCATTGCCGAGAGACTTAAGAGTCTTCTTCTGGTGCCTGCGTTGACTTTCACTGAAGATACTCCTCAGACGATCTTAGCTCAGTTTCAAGTAAGAATCTTTTTCCTTTCTATCCAAAGTGAAAGGAGATCATTGTCCACTCGGTGAAGAAAATGACTGAAATACCCCTGTTCTATGTTTTAATTTTAACTTTTAAAAAAAAAACATACAGCGCATAAAGGAATCGTATCTGTACGTATTCTATTACCAAGTTTTTCTCCCAATCCAAGATTCAACATCTTTTGCGTTATATTATATGACGCAAGGACAATTTGGGAATTGAGGAACAACGAAAATGGTTTTTCATAAGGAGGAAACAAGTAGCATAAAATCCAGAAATGTCGAGTTGAGTTTTCATGAATAAGCCTAAAATATCGATAAACAAAATTATCCAAGAAAATCCAAAACAACAAATTGCATAACTTCATAATCGATGATTCTTCTATCCCAAAAAAGAGTCAATCAGAGACCTTTTACATGAACAAGTTGGGTTTGGAGGCCTTGTAAGTCGTCTTCAGCTTCCTGCTTGGTGGTCTCACCTTACGGAACACCAATGGGAACTTGATCTTACTGTTATGGAACTGTTTGGTGCTCTCTCTCTTGCAAAGCTTGGCAGGGACAGTGGCTGTCTTAATGATCTGAATGCAAGGGAATCTGACACGGTGTCGGGATGCCATCTCAGTGTACATCTGTTCCACACCTCCGTTAAGAGTGGTGTCACGGTACTCCTTGTACATATTGTGGTATCCTGTTCTACTCTGGTACCTCAACCAGATTCCAAAATTCTTGATTGTTGTCGGGTTCTTCTCATAGATCTATGCAAACAATTAGGTTTACGGAATACATTAGTAAATAGGATCATCAATAAAGCTATATCTAAACGCATGATAAAACGTGACACTGTTTCAGCTCTGTATCAATTGCAAGTAAAGAAGCTATCCAGAATCATGCAAGATACTTTGGGAATCTAAGCTTTCTAGATTAAAGAGAGAGATCAAAACTATGATACAGACAGATTTAAACCTAAAATTGAATAAAATGACAGCATTGCATTATATAGATTGTCCGGAAAACAAAGACCTAGAGAAATCAAAACCATGAACTTTACGAGAACCTTATGTGAAATCTAGACGACTAAGATAAATGAAAACCCTATTGTTCTAATCCGGTAAATACATTTCTTAATAAAGTAACCAGCTCACTACGTTACTAAGACAGTGAGTGATAATAACTTGAGATTATCCAACAAGTTTTATCATTTCATCAAATGTTTAAGTACCTCGTTGATGGCGAGCATCTGTCCATTACTCTTCTTCACCTTCTTTTGGCTCCTCAAGAAATACCTAATCCAATATTACAAACTTTAGCTAAAGATCCAGCAACCATAAGAAAAAGAAAAATCACAAAGAAACAATTTTACTAACCAGAACTTGGACTTGGCACGAACCTCGTTCGTGGCCCAGAGCTTCATCCGGTAAATCTTAGGGTGCTCATCTTTCTCTGTCGGGAGAGCTCTTCCGACAACCTGGTACTGGTGAAACTGCGAAAGAAAAAGACAAAAGCCGAGATCAGATTCTTCGAGGTCAAAACTTGAAACAGCAACAATGGAGGCACTGAAATCAAGAAGAGATCAAAGAGCTTACCCTGAAAGCACCCATTTTCGTATTGAGGGGACAGTGCGGTAGAAACCTCAACCAAATATAAGCGGCTAGGGTTTCTTGTTGTTTATAAATGAGCATAAGCAAAAACCCTAATTCTTAATTGAAATCATAAAGCCCAATGGGCTGATAATTGTAGAACGTTACCCACCCAAAATTTGGTTATTTCATTCCTTCTCTCAACTTAAAAATATACACAAATTGGACCAAAATATATATATATATATATATCCGTACCAGGTCCAATATTATTGTAAATTTTGTGTCAAAGAGTGCACAATCCAACAAATTCATGTACATACTTTTGTCTACTGAAACATATTGTGCGGTATTGCCGAGGGACTTCAACTCTTACATCTTATGTCTTCTCATGCATATGTAAAATATGCGATAGAGATAGAGGTTGTAAGGAAACTCGTCGAACGTTTCAAGATCAATAGATCATCAACTCAACTACATTGAATCTTTTTCATTTTGCAAAACCTCGACACTTTTTAATCTCCTCTTTTAGTCATCCATCTCTCCCTTAATTCTATGTTTTATAGCCAGTACTTGAAACACATTAAAGTTGGACCATTTTATTCAGAAAAAAAAAAAAAAAAGATTAATTTGGCTATGTTATTAAGCATACTAGGTAAATACCCGCGCTATGCCGCGGGAATTTTCATTTAACTTTTTATATATATATTTAAATTTAGTAAATTATTTTTATGGACAATTGAGAGAATCCTTGAAATCAGGTGAGATAAAACAATATAAAAATATTTTTTTATTATTATTATTTAAAGTAAGTTTTTTTGATAATATCAAAATGTTATAACCTATTCAAAAAATCTAAATTATGATGATTTCTTTAACTATATAAAAAATATTAAATTATTTTATGTTTGAGGCAATAATAAATTAAACTAACTCGTTATATTAGTTTTTTTGGTGATAACACAATGATAAAATTTATAATAAAAAAGTTTATAATAGTGAATATAGAAAAAAAACAAATAGATCTTGTAATGAACATATACTAAAAGAAAATAAATAAATCTTATGAATAGTGATATTATGTTACTCTCTTATATTGTATTAAAGTTCTTAAACCATCGAATAGATTTTAGGAACATTTGTATGGTTTATCTGAAGATTGCAAGCTTATAACCAAAAGCAAGATAAATAAAATACATTATTACGTGGAAGAGAAGATAAGTAGGACACCTTAATTTTATGGTCTTGATAAGAAGATTTCAACAATAAAAAGTGCAATTCGATTTTTTTTTCTGCAGTTGATTCTTTAACTGTTGCACCAGCTTCAAACTCTGAGCTTTATGTTTAGTAGAAAGGTGAGTGAAACTCGCATCGTATTTTTCAAATCTGTAAAGATAACAAAACTTGATGTTGTTTCGGAATAAAGAGACAATGAATCTGAAATAAAAAATATGAATCTAAGATAAAGAAAAATGACGTAAACTTGGATCGAATACAATTGTAATTTTAGAATTATGTTTTTGACGAATCTGAGAAATATTATAAAAGTGGTAGAAAGCGGAAAAGAGTGAGAGACGGATTTGAGTCTAACGTGAATTGGATTTTTAGAGAAAGATAAAAAAAATTTGAAAAATCTTGAAATAGTTTCAAACTTCCAAATATCATATAATCAAAGTGTGGTGTGTCATGTGTGAAAAAAATTAGGATTAGTTGGTTGTTTGTTTTCTCGATTTTTTTGTTGCTTAAATTTTTTGGTCAAACTACATGTAGAAAAAAATATAAAATCTAACAAAACTGCATTTTTTTTGTTAATTTTTTTATTAAAATTTTAAATTATTAAAAAAATTCCGCGTGGTATATTTTTATTGGTCAATTGACTTGTTTTTTTATAAAATAAATAATTAAGTATGATGTGTATAATTAAATCTGATGTGTCTAATTAAAATAATTTGATTGGATCTTCAAAAATTTTCATTAATTGACATGTCAACACCATAATGCTTAAAAAATCTGATGTGTCAACACAAGGAGAGGCACTTGTGTTATTATAGTGTTGATTCCTATTGAGCACTAAATTGGTGTTAGGTTTGCAGTCAAGCATCATTTTGAAGGGGAATAAATATGAGACCACACCTAACCTTTTTATGTTACTAGTCAAAACTGACAGATGCAAATGTTAGTTACACTCCATAATAAAGCCCTAATCCACTCTATAAGCACTGTGATGGTCCAAAGAAGTGAGCGTCGAGCGCTGGAGAAAGCACAATTTGAGACATGCAATTATTGATGAGGATTGTTTATGACAAAAGAAGAAGGACCGAATAAGATATAGGTCGATGCATCGGCGTTATGGTTTTTTATTTTAAAAGAAGAATACAAAATAGATAATGTTGTTGACAAAAAAAAAAAAAAGAAGATAATGTAAATTAAATTGAACATAACCCACGCCATAACTTGACTGGGACAAATTCAATAAGACAATAACGCTCTACGGTCACTCACGTCGATAGACACTTATCACGATAACGAACAGTGATACAACCACACACTCCATTACCAATAAGTTTGAAAACCCAATTAATCAGTTTGAGGAGAGGTTGCGAGGCGTCTAGAAAAAACAACCATGCACCCGTCCTTGGGCGATATCGTGGGGCAGTAGATGATATCATCGCAACCGTCCGATCAAAGCCTCTTGAAATCCAACAAGGACGAGAACATTGCGATGAAGAGGACGAGGTGGTTCAACGCGTAACGTTGGCCCACACACTGGTGTGAACCCCATCCAAAAGCTAAAAAGTTGCGTTTGAACACCTGATCCTCTTGCCTAGTCTCGCTAAACCGGTCAGGATCAAACCGGTCCGGTTCAGTAAACCCTTGAAACGAGGAGTCGAAAACCGAGGGGAAAACAATTGTACCTTTTGGGATTATGTACGATTCCGTAAGTGGGAATTCCGTTGTAGCGATGTGTGGGACCATACTCGCCGGCGGACGGTATCTCACAACCTCACGCGCCACGGAGCGCGTGTACTTCATCTCCCCGAGCTGATCGGCGGTGATCAACGCGTTGGACTCAGGAGACCAGATCTTGGCCACTTCTTCCCTCACTTTGCTCAGCACTTCCGGGTGAGAATCGAGCAGCGACACCGCCCAAAGGAGTGATGACGTGGACGCGTCCTGTGCAGCAAAGAGAAAATCAAAAAGCAAACCACCAATCGATTCGTCTCCGGAGTGAAGCGGCGGCGGATTCCCGGATTCGATCTCCGCCACGATTGCATGCATCCAGAAATCTATTAGGCATGTCGGCTCCTCCCCTGCCGCCATCCTCGCTTTCGATTTTCCCGCGCAGACAGAGAGTGTTTCCTCCAGGTTCATCACTGCTTGGCGAGCCTTTCTGAACGCGAAGCCATGGAGGTTGATTGGGAGCGCCATGGATCCAAGGTTGAAATCATTGTAATCAGTACGGAACCTGTTCCTGGCTTCCTTGTCAAGGTAGGGTCCAACGAAAACCGTCTGAGAAGTCTCTAGGTTGAGTTCACGGACGATATCTCGCATAGACACCGGTTCGCCGGAGAAACTTTCCTCCCACCGCCGTAGATGACGGAGGATAAGTATTTGCTGGAGGTTAGAGTAAGTGGAGAGTGCCTTGGGGGTGAAGTTAGGAGCAAGATGACGGCGAACGGATTTGTGATCTTCGCCGAACAAGTAAATGAGGCTGTGGACACCAAAGAGCTGCTTGCCAAAGGGATGTCCGAGAGGGTGAAAGGCATCGGCACGAACGTTGGAGAAAATTTGATGTGAAAGCTCTGTGTCTCTGATATAGATGATGAATTTTCCGATAAGGTAGTTAGCGGAGAGGCCACCGGAAGTTCTCGCAGTGGCGGATTGCTTGTCCCAAAAGGAAGTGGGGTCACGGACTAGTGGAACGGCGTTTCCGATGATCGGAGGGACGAAGAGAGGGCCAGGGAGGTGACGTTTCTTGACAAGGTAAGAGACTTGCTCGAGGAGAAGGAAGAGAAGTAACGCTGAGACTATATATGGTGCAAGAGAGGCAAATATGGAAACTAAGAAATCCATTTTTCTTTGTTTCTTCTTCTTCTTCTTGTTATTAAAGCGGGTTTGCTCTGTATTTGATTGAGTTTAGAGTATATATAGATAGGCTACGATTGTAAGAGCATCTCCAACCATAACAACCTCTTTTTGGGGTTCTAAGTAATATTTTTAATGTATTTTGTTTATTTAATTAAATTGAATAATTAAAAAAAAAACTGAACCAATAATATTTGACCATGTGTCAAATGGGGTTCTTAAGTTAAGAACTTGAGGTTCTTAAGCTTCTTATTTAAGAAGTGGTTCTTAATTTCTTTCACCTCTTCTTATTTTTTTTTATTTTTTTAATGGTAAGAAACTCACTTAAGAACCTCCATTGGAGGTGGTTAAACCACCAAAAAAAAAAAAAAAAAATGATTGTTACCACGTATTCCATAGTCTGTCTATCTATCAGACACGTGAAAAATACATACGGTTGGTCATATGACATAGAGAGACAATCATAAATCATTAGCTACTACTCACTATATTTCAATGCTATTTAACCATGGTATATGATATGTACTAAATAACTGGAAACAATAGAGTTATAAATCGCAAAAATTTAGCTGAATCTAGACAAAATAATCGTCATATATTCAGTCAATTTGTTATATAAACAAATAATTACTCTCACCCTTTCGGATTAGTTATCGTTTTAAAAGTTAATTTTTGTTTTTAATGCAGATATTTAGTAGAATGTTCAAATTTGTCCATGTTATTCTACCAATAAAATCAAATTAAATATAAATTAATTAAGAATAAAACAGAAAATTAATTATTTTTTTAATTTACGTAAAACAATCCATTTACTTTTGTTATGTTGTTTTGCAAATGCAACTAAACTAACTTGTCATCTTAGTACTTCACGTTTACCAAAAAAAATAAAATAAAAAAGTGTCATCTTAGCAAATAACTATTATTTAAAAAAAAAGGTAAATATATTATGTGTTTTAAAGAAAACAGAATTATATATGCTTTCGTGTCAAGTGTCAACGACTCAACATGCATGCATGCATGCATTGTGTCAAATTCATTTTTTTTTTTGTTTCCGTCCATTAAATCGATGTTATTATACTTATGTAATACGACATTATTACTCATATCTTATTGTGACATGCAGTTTACATAAAAATATATATGTGAGTAATAATCATATACTTTTTAAAGAAATGTTGCGTATAAATATGATTAAACCCAGCTAGCACCAATAAGGTGGTGACATAGTCATATTAAAGGGGTTGATTTTTTTTATCCCAAATTCAAATTTTTATTAGTATGAAAATACATTCTTTAAAATAGATTAAAAATTGGCTTCGGGTAATGTGACAGAGATCAGGGTGATATTCTCAATTGATTAGTTTTTCACTTTTTTTTTTTTTTTTTTTTTGATAAAGGACATTCTATTCTACTGTATTTAAAACAGGAGTATGGAGAAGTGTTACAACATGGAAAAATATTACATCAAAACAACAATAAAGAGAAAGCAATAAGGAAGGATACGAAAAGGTAAACTTCTGCTCAGACTTAGAACCGACAACGAGTTCAAGGGAAGCCACGAACCAGCACTACCAAACAACGAACGACGGCATAGGAAGAGAATTGTCATTCAATACTCTTTTAGAAGATCGAAGATCACACAATGCCGATAGAGCATCCAATCTAAGAAGAGAGCCAACCAAATAACTCAAACACCTCCTCGTTTCTTAATGAGTTTTTCACTTTTTTTTACAGATCCTTAATGAGTTTCAGGAATCAAAAGGAATATATGAATCTTTTTTAATCGAACCATGGTAACACTCAGATGTTTTCCATATATATATATGTAGACTCCAAGGTTGATCGGTATACTTTTGATATGGGGTTTTACGACCACCAATATTTTGAAACTGTATAAAGCATGTGATATTTGTCGTTTAGATTTTCAAATCACCACTATATAAAATGTTGTATCTTTATTCAAACATATACATAAAATTATTTGTCTCTAGTACATGGTATTTATATTTTCGAAGATTTTTTAAATATAATACTAGCTACCAGTATCATATACCATAAATTTATAAATAAAATTAAAGTGTGGAAGATCCATTAATTGAATAATTGATCAAAAGTTTATCTAATGTTTAGTTATAGCATTTGATTATTAATAAACACAAATTATAGAAAATAATTTGTATACAAATTAAAAAAATATATAAAATTGTAATTCTATTTTATTAATAAACAAAATAAATTATTTGTTCTCTAATTAATAAATTTATAATAATAATATATTGACGATTAATTTAAAGTTTTGTTTTAAAAATATAAAACGACACTTTTTATAAACTGAACTTTACGAAATCATTCCATGTGTTTCTAAATATCACTGAAGTTAGATTGATTTGCCGTGGATATTAAAATCATCGTGTCACACTGTCATATTATATAAATGATTAAAAAGAATTTACATTTTTGTATGATTTGCCAAAGGAAAAGGAAAAAAAAAGAAAGAAGAAGAAGTTACATTTACTAATCCAGCCTCCACAATGGTAGGTTTGTGACAATTGTATGTGCTCACTGTTAACCCTTCGCACGTGTTGCAGGCAGCAGATTCAAATTTTGGTTTGTTTGTTTGTCGGCCACATTTGATTTACTGTAATTGAATTGAAGTCAATCGAGACCGTCGGAAGATAATTGCTCCTAATATAAATGACCATAATATTTCTATTTTATATAATAAATAATAAATGACATTGATCGTATCACGACACCCGTTCATAGTTTCATATCATCACTGTAAATTGGAAAATCACATTTGGAATCACAATGCTTTCCCTCTTTTCTTTTGGGTAGCTTTATACATATGGACCGTATCTTTATATAATGGGCCGATATGGCTAAAATGGTTTTAATTTTCCGATTTTAGATATTGTTGGAAATCACTGAAATCGAAGACCTTTTAGAATTTAAATTTTCTTTCAAAGTCTTGCTAGTAAGCTTCAATAGTTTTATCCATATTAGGCCAGATATCTAGTTTATTGTAAATTTTGTATGTCAAAGAATGCACACTTGAACGAACTCATATATATATATTTTTTTTGAAACAATTTGCGGTATCTCAATGTGACTTAAACTCTTGAATCTTTTTTTTTACTTTTTTGTTAAAAGACATTCAATTTAAATGGCAGGAAAAAACAAAACTACAAGGTATGACTTATAAAGTCATATAGTCTGAGAGAGAAAGATGAAAGATAAGTGCTTAGCTTAAGCATACATGTAGCATGATTGAAAAACTAGAGCTTAAATATTAGGAATAAAGGTGGAGAGTCAAGTTCACTTAAGATTTCTCAAAATAACGGACCACGACCACCCCCACCTCGGCCTCCATGACCGCGGTTACCACGTCCACCAAAGATAGACCATTGCATTTCTTGGACCTTTTGGGTTGGTTTTATTTGTCTTCCACCTCGGGTCCTTTGCTCATAATCATAACCAGATTCAAAACCTAAAGGAACTCTATTTTCAAAAGCAGCAAAGGATTACCACCAAGAACACATGGAGCCTCTTCATTGTAGTTTGTGGGGTTCTTGATTGAGCGGGAGGAGTTGAGAAGACAAAATCTGAAGCAGGGATAACAGCACATTGAATTTCAGCGTTAGTGTTAATGATAGTAGCAGTCCCGGAAGTAGACGTAATCTCAGTCATCACAAATCCAGTTGAGTTTTCTGAGACATTTATAGCGTTGTCTATAGTTGGAGTGATTATTTATGTCACAATGAATGGGGCAGTTGTTGTAGTAGCTTGTTCCAAGGCTGGGATTGATGTAGTTGTAGTAGAAACAGATGAATATGATACATTCAATGGTGCATCCTCACCAATGGTTGTATCTGTCATTGTTGGGTTTGAGTCAGAGGGATCAAGACCTGCAGCATGGGTGACAGAACCAGAAAAAGAGGCAGAGACACTTACAACAGTTGGGTCAGTTACCGAAACAGGAACTGACGTGATGGTAAAGGCTTTGTCATATGATGCTTGCGGCAAGTTTTTAACACTTTGTTATAGATATATTTGTTCTTTGTGTCCTAGATGTCCACATCTAACACACTTTGTTGGAATCCATGAATACTCAACATCAACAATAGATATTATTCCCATCTCATCATCACACGCAATCCTCTGCGGGAAAGGTTTGTCCAGCTCAATCTCAACTAAGATCTTCGCTTCACCCATGAGTGTAGGATCAAGTCTTGGTTTATTTGTAAGCATTGGCTCACTTAAACCTGAAGCTATTCGGTTGATTCTCGGTCTTGAGCATAAGTTGTTCGGGATATTTTTTAGAGTTACCCAAACTGGAGCGGTATAAATCTCAGGTATAGACAATGTTGTTGTAGGACTCCACGCGGCGACAAACATAAGATAATCATCCTGTTGCGAATCCAAGAAGGATTTAACCAAAACGTCAAGAAAAAGAAAGAGAAAAGAAAAAGAAAGTTTTTCAAAGCAAATACCCTTTTGTCTAGGGTTCTTAATATTGATCTTGTTCTTTTAAACATTACAACCTTAGACTCCTTTATATATGCCTCAAACCCGACACAATTCCTATTAGGTTTGGGAAACCTAATCCTAATTGTACCGTACCCCCAAAAACTAATCCTAGCCGCTTTTGACATATTATCTATTTAACAATATATATATTTTAAGTCACTAGAAATAACACATCCACATGCCACAAACCGCGTTGAAGTATCCAAGTTCGAGTAGAATCATCTGGAATATGGATTAGATAAGAGGATTCACCTAACTTCCTAGTGAATATTCTACATTTCTTACCCCAAATTATGTTGACTACGACATTGATAAGCCCTCCTGAAGGTGTTAAGCACCTAAAGAACTGTCCTATGATATATTCTTTCAGGTTCTCAGGACCAAGAAGGAGAATGTGACTTGGGATGGTTACCTTTGGTGTCCCATCTTCCAAATAACTTGGCGAAGTTGTTCGGTATAGATTTCTCGTGGATGGATCCATCTTTGCAGCCCATGGAAATCTCAGTTTCCCATATTCTCTTATTGCTGGAGCACAAATTTCCTCAACCATAGGCTTAGGCTTAAGCACAACCGAACCTTTTCCTCTGGCCCCTTTCGATGCTTTGCTCCTCAACGCATTACTCTGACCTGCAGAAAGAGAAGGCCAAAAGGTCGAGGGAATTTCTTGGAGAAGACTCGATTCAGCTTCTCTTCGTGGCGACGCTGGTGGAGTCGAAGGAATCAAAATCTTCAATGGCTTTGCCCAAGCTCCTAGAGAGGGGATAAAAGGAGCCTGAGTAGCTGCAGCATCAGAAACATCAAGAGGAGAAACATCTCCAGCAGCAATCCCAAAGAATTTCACATCCTCTCTTTGCTCCAGAATGGAAACTGGATTCACAGAGGTTTCAGCAGAAGAGGTCTCCAAAACTGCAGAAAGTGATTTCACTGAGTCATGTGGAGGTTGAGATTCTGGTGTTGTATGTTTAAGCTCACAGATCGGAGCTTTATTTGCGGCGGAGATATCTTGAATTGGGTCTGGGACGAGTGTAACTTCCATTTGAGCAGAGGATACTTACACTGAGAGAGAGGCAGAGAAAGAGCAGAGATTTCTAACCAGTTTGGAGATTCCAGTGAAGAAGATGACGACTCGCGGCGGTGAGCCACTGAAAAAAGAGAACGTTGGATCTAAAGTTTCTTTTTTTGATAAAATTGCCCGAGAGAGAAAATAATATTTTTTAAAATCTTGAATCTTGATCTTTACTTTACTAAGGATATTCCACAATCTCTTCATGCCTACGTGATATGTGACTGGACATGTTATAAGAAAACTCTCGCTCAAACTACAAACAAACTGAATTGGATATCTTTCATGTTGCAAGACGTCATCATTTTTCAATATGATCTTTCCATGTTTAAATGTGGCACTCTATCTGCCATCCATCTCTCCACTAATTTTATGTTTCACAACCATTCAAAAGACATCGAAGTAGATTACCATTTAATTAGGAAAAAATAATCTTTTGCCTCTTGGCTATGTTGGTTACATGCATTTTCCCGTTAAGCACATCTTTATTAAGTCTTAGTTACCACACTATTTCTTTTTACCTTCTTCGTACCAAACTTGATGTGTCCTCTTAACAGTCAACACCATTTAGAAGGAGAATGAAAGTGAGACCACCGTAACTTTTTTCTGTTACAAGTTAAAACGATAAAGGCAAATGTTTGTTACGACAAAAGCCCAAACACACACAAGTCCAATCCACTCTAGAAGCATTGTGTAGTCCAAAAGAATTAAGTTAGTGCGTGTGCGTGTGAGAGCAAACAAATTAAACACGAATGCGGGATAATGCAATGGGGATCAAAGTTGTTAGAAGACTTACTGTAGCTGTTGTTAGAAAGATTTATTGTAGCTCACATAACTACAAGTTCATTTAATAGCATTGGCACAGGGCCAATGATGAGGATATGATTGTTGGTGACAAAAGGAATCAATGGCTGTAATGCCACAATTTGATAAATTTTAATCTGGCATGCCACAAGTTAATCTGAATGCCACAACCTTTCATTGAAAAGACGGAAATACCCCTCCATTTTTGTGAAGAAGATAAGGGTCCAAGTAGGGTCAACTGGATACCAAGTTATCCGCCAACTGCCCCTAGTTGTCCCAGTTATCCGCCAACTACCCCTAATTGTCCCAGTTGTCCACATTTAAACTCTACACTTATTCCACAAATTGGGGATTCGAACCCGGGACGCGCGTAGCAGATTCGTACCCACAGCACGCACAACAGACTCGAACCATTGAGCTACTGTGTTTTTCTTTGAAATACTTACAATTCAATGCTATTTAATCCTTATTTCATTCTCATTAAAGGTAAATTTGTCATTCAGGCACTTGTGGTATTAGAGACCACAATTTCTCAAATCGTGGCATTGGAGAAATGGACTCTGACAAAAGAAAAAGGACATGGATTAATTATACGGTCTAATCAAATAATTGTCAACAACACCTATATAATTGTTCGAACCCTTAATAAATCTTATTTTTCATATGTCGTCTTTTTATTTCTATTTTTTTGCGTGTTTGGGATTCTTCTCAGTTTTTACATAATTCGCTACATCAACAATTTTTACTAGGCAAATGTTATTCTATCTTAATAGTAGTTTTCGAAATTATATTTTCGAAATTATATTAGTGTTAGTTAAAGTTAATTTACAAATATGCAGTTTAAAAGAAAGAAAAAAAGGAATTCCAAAATCTTAACGATCTAGATGTATAGTATTATTGAGAATTGTTTAATTCTTGTATGGTTTTGGCTTTGTGTCGTCGTCTGAATCTACTAAATTATTAAAAAAGATCCAATTTTAGAGGGTGTTTCCAAACACTTTAAAAGTATAACATTAAAAAATTTATGGCTAATCCTATATCTAAACACCCATAAAAATAAATATTAATTCCAGCAAAATTGAATTACAGTATAACATTTTTTTCTTTCTCCTCTTTATCATTTATTTTCTTATCTAATGTTGCAATATTAATACTATGAATTATGATTCTCCTATCATATTTGTTAGATCTTATTTTCAAATTATTTAAAAGTATTATATCATACATGTAATTAATAAAAAATTAAAATTTTTCTCTATATATTGTGATTCAAAATTAAAAAAATAGACATATATTACTCAATTAAAGAAAAAAAGTGTGTTCAACTTCTCACATTGACTAAAATTTTGGGCAATGGTTCAGAGTAATATTATAAAAACACAAAAATAATTTAAAATATGAATGAGCAAGAAACTTGACTTATCATGCCTCCAAAATTTTAAAAAAACTTATTCAATTTTATCCAGTTCATTAGTTGAAATAATTTAAAAGTTTCACATCGACTAAAATTTTTGTACAACAGTTCATAGTCATATTATAATAAAGATCAAAATGATTTTAAATACAAATGTGTAGAAAACTTGACTTATCAGACGTCCAAATGTTTTTTAAAATATCCAGTTTAATCCGGTATTTATTTGAAATAATTTAAAATAATATTTAAAATTTAAAAAATTATTCGGTTTAACTCTATTAAAATATTAATAATATTTAAAACTCTCTTAAAAGTTTAAAATACTATTAATACTAAAACTATATAATATCGACTAATCAATAATATATATATAACTACTTATTTATAATAATAATAAATTATTTAGTAAAAGTTATTTTAAATACAAATAGACTAAAAATTCTAAAATAATCAATCCGAAATGGATAATTATATAACAATGATCGATTATATGATGAAAAGTTTTCAACAAATACATGACAATACAGGTTTTTGTCTCAAAATGAAAAGATTTAAGACAAGAAGAACTGATAATAAAATATATAATAAAAATATAATTAATATTTTCAATATTAGAATTACTTACCAAATATTAAAATGAGTTTAGATATGATTGACAATTACATATGATTGACAATTACATATGATTGACAATTTTATCGGTTTTTTTAGTTCATATTAATTTAATATTAATTTCGGTACAATTTGGTTTAAATTATTTGAATGAGAGTATAGAACATCATTCATTTGATGTATGTTTGATTCAAATAACATAAATTTGCTATTGTTACAGAGAAATAAAATAATTTGATGTTGAAAGCACGTTAATATATTATAAAAAATAAATAAACAAAAAATACATATATATATATATATATAAATTAAAACAAGTAAAATATTTATAAATATTATTAAAATCAAGTTAAAATTATACAAACAAAATAAAAATACTTATTAACAATAAAAATAAAAATAAATATAATTTATATCAAAATAATTGATCCGCGGTATACCGCGGGTACAAATCTAGTGTAAAATATTAAATTAAACATATGAAAGCACGTTTTATCTTCACTTGGGCAAAAGAAAAAAAGACAATGACAGATCTGCTGAAGAGATGGCAAAACAATGACATCTCCTCTCAGATTCGACAAGATAATAACACTCTAGGGTCACTCAGTTCGAGTGAGACACATCACGATCACGACACAACCTTCTTTTCCTTCAACACGATCACGACACAACTTCTTGAGTATTGATTCTAATCACCAATAAATTTTGAGAAAATCCAAATCAATTCAAGAAGAGGCTGGGGTACGTTGCCACGCGCCTAGACAAGAACACAGTGCAGCCGTCTTTGGGCGATATCGTGGGGCAGTAGACGATATCATCGCAGCCGTCCGATGGAAGCCTCTTGAAATCCAACAGCGACGAGAACATTGCGATGAAGAGCACAAGGTGGTTCAACGCATAACGCTGGCCCACGCACTGGTGCGGGCCCCATCCAAAAGCCAGGAAATTGCGTTTGAACACCTGATCCTCTTGCCTGGTCTCGCTAAACCGGTCCGGATCAAACCGGTCTGGTTCAGTAAACCCCTGAAACGAGGAGTCGAAAACAGAGGGAAAGACAATTGTGCCTTTAGGAACTGTGTACGATTCCGTGAGAGGGAAATCTCTAGCAGCGACGTGTGGGACCATAGTTGCTGGTGGCCGGTATCTCACGACCTCACGCGCCACGGAGCGCGTGTACTTCATCACCGCGAGCTGATCAATGGTCATCAATGCGTTGGACTCCGGCGACCAGATCTTTGCCACTTCTTCCCTTACTCTGCTCAGCACTTCCGGATTAGACTCAAGCAACGTCACCGCCCAGAGGAGTGATGACGTGGAAGCGTCCTGTGCAGCAAACAGAAAATCGAAGAGCAAACCGCCGATCTCCTCGTCTCCGGAGTGCGGCGGCGGCGGATTCTCCGCCACAACCGCTTGCATCCAGAAATCGATTAGGCATGTCGGCTCTTCCCCTGCTGCCATCCTCGTTTTCGATTTTCCCGCGCAAACGGCGAGTGTCTCCGCTAGCCTCTTCACCGCTCGGCGAGCCTCGCCGAACGCAAAGCCAGGGAGGTCGACCGGGAGGGCCATGGATCCGAGATTGAACAGATTGTAATCAGTACGGAACCTGTTCCTGGCTTCCTTGTCAAGGTAGGGTCCAACGAAAACCGTCTGAGAAGTCTCTAGGTTGAGTTCACGGACGAGGCTTCGCAGCGACACTGGACGAGAACCCCCGGAGGTACTCTCCTCCCACCGCTGTAGATGACGGAGGATAACTAATTGCTGGAGATCAGAGTAGGTGGAGAGTGCCTTGGGAGTGAAGTTAGGAGCGAGCTGACGGCGAACGGATTTATGATCCTCGCCGAACATGTAGATGAGGTTGTGATCACCGAAGAGCTTCTTCCCGAAGGGATGTCCGATGAGGTGGAAGGCGTCGGGACGAACGTTGGAGAAGATTTGATGGGAAAGCTCTGTATCTCTGATGTAGATGATGAATTTTCCGATGAGGTAGTTGGCGGAGAGGCCACCGGAAGTGCCTGCCGACTCGGATTGCTTGTCCCAGAAGGAAGTGGGGTCACGGACGAGTGAAACGGCGTTTCCGATGATCGGAGGGATAAAGAGTGGGCCAGGGAGGTTACGTTTCTTGAAAAGGTAAGAGAGTTGCTCCAGCAAAAGGAAGAAAAGTAATGCTGAGACTAAGTATGGTGTGAGAGAAGCAAATATAGAAACAGAGAAAACCATGTTTCTTGTTTTATTAAAGCTTCTCTTAATGGGGGGGGGGGGGGGGGGTTTGTGATGTGTATTTGATTGAGTTTTATGTGTATATATGGAAATGATTGATTCTTATGGTAAACAAGAAGAAGAGGGTTTTGCTTTGTTGTCTTTGCCTGTTTTTTTTTGTCTTTCTTGGTGTTCTTTGTTTGGTGGGTTTTGCAGAATTTTCTAAGAGGTTTTTGGGAATTGGATTGACGCTGTTCGAAAATTGCAATATGGTATTGAGACAAGAAGAAATCACATGTCTTTCTCTGCTCTGTTTTTTTTTTATACTCTCTTAATCATATATGGAGAAAGAGATGGGTATTTTGAAATGACTGTGAGTTGTTGTTGAAGATCGGCTAATATATAAAATTCTAATTAGGTGGCAGGTTGCAATTAATAGCATTAAGTTCTTCTTCTGCGTATTAAAGAAAAGTCTAGTGAATATATATGTAATAGAGTGAAAAGAGAATATTAATTTTAAATATTTTTGACATTTGTGAGTATGTTGACCTTTTCTAATACAATGTCAAAATTAGATACTATTCTTTGGAGAAATTTTGAGGTTATTATCTCTAGATTCTCTACGGTGACTTTGGTTTCAACTCCCAAATAGAGCGGTCAATTAGGGGTTAAAACCGCGGGCTAAATCCTAATCCGCCTCATAAAATAGCGGTGTACGATTTTATTTTTGATGTTCGCGGTTTGAGCGGGTTGAGCCCACCAAGATCTATAATCTGTGGCGGGCTGATTATGACGGTCTGCGGGTTTGACCGCGGACCAATAACAAAAAATTTATGTTTATTAAACCTTAGTTTTTAAGAAAATTTTCACTTTTATATATTTCTTAATTTTCCTTTTTAAAAGTTTCATGGTTCTACCAAAAAAATTTCTGAATATTCGTGCTAGTTTTCAAATATTTTTTCTTTATAACTAACACTAGTTTTTTTTTTCAGTCATCATAATCATTTTAGTTAGGGGAAATTAGGAAATAGGATAGTTTTTAAGTTTTAATAGGATGGTTGGGTAGTTTTAAGTTTTAATTAGGAAATTTTGTAGTTTTTAGGGTAGTTTTCAAAGAAATACCCCTTATTTTCCTTTAAAAACTACATATTTTCCTAATTAAAACTTAAAACTACCCAAATTTCAAATAAAAACTTAAAAACTACCATATTTTCTAAATCACCCTTTTAGTTATATATAGTTTTATGAATTTTAATGTATGAGTCCACGGGTTGGACCGCTTTAAGCATAATATAGATTTTTTTTTAATGCAATAACAATAACGGAGAACAAGAAATATTTTTATTTTGTTCGTTTAAATATAAGAGCGCGGACTGAACTGCATATCCACAAATATTAAGTAGTTTGATTTAGAATTTTAATTTTCATGACTACAACTTTTGCGGGCCAACCCGCCATAACCCGCAGCTGCGGTTAGGACCGAAAACCTGCGGGCTAGCCCTAATCGACAGCTTACTCCCAAATGGATTGTCTGTTTTTGAAAGCCTATTGACCTAATAATTCAAAGTTTTTCTTCGACTTTGTTTAGAAATGTCTAATACTTGTACACAACTAGCTTCTTTGTTTAGAAATATCTAATACTTGTGCACAACTAGCTGGTTGGCGGGCATAAAATATTATTTAAATATTATTATAGGTTATTTTATGAAATATTATTATAGGTCTAAGATTTCGGTTAATTTACGATATAGTTTGAAATTCAAACTTTAAATATCCATATACATGTGCGCGTGTGCAAGACAACATTTTATCTACTGCTTATGATGTACAATGACGTCTCAAATTACAGTAGAACCTCAATAAATTAATACTCGATAAATTAATAATTTCTCTAAATTAATAAATTATCTTGGTCCCGAGTTGGGCCGGTGTAATAATTTACATATTTCGATAAAATAATAAGATAATAATTTTTTTGAAACCTCTATGTAAATATATGGTCACATTAATAACATAAATTAATAATCATATAAATTTAGGGAAAATTGGTAAATAGGGTAGTTTTTAAGTTTATAATTTGCAAATAAGTTAGTTTTTTCAATAGGGTAGTTTTTGCATGTGTAAAATCTTATCTATCCTTTAACTTTTCTTTTATTTACTCAATTGCCATTATATAATTTAAATAAATAAATAATTAAAATCTAACTTTCTTTTCTTTCTCTTTCTCTCTCCATTTATGTTTTATTTCTCTCTCCTCTCTAACTATTACATATATATATGCATATACATATTACACATGTATAATATATATATACATATATACATATTATATACATATTACATATATATATATATATATATATATATATTTACACATATATACATATTAAACATATATATATATACATATTATACATATATATATATCATCTTATATAGGTATATAGGTGTACACCGTTTTATAGAGGTGTACATCATCTTATATAGGTGTATACACTCTTATATAGGTGTTCATCATTTTAAATCTAAAAAATTTATTTTTAATTTCTAATGTTTGAATCTATTTTAAATCTAAATAGAAGTGTACACCATTTTATATAGATGTATACACTCTTATTGAGGTGTACACCGTCTTATAGAGGTGTACACCGTCTTATAGAGGTGTACACCGTCTTATAGAGGTGTACACCGTCTTATAGAGGTGTACACCATCTTATATAGGTGTATATACTCTTATATAGGTGTACATCATTTTAGATTTAAAAATTTATTTAAATCTAAAAATCATATACAAACATTGGAAATTAAAAATAAAATTTTTAGATTTATACTTCCATTTATTTTTTTAATAATTAATTATTCGTTAAATTATTATTCATCTTATATTTATACATACAAGAGATTATATACATATATACATGTATAAGACTGTGTATACATGTATATATATGTATAAGATGACACATATATATATAAATATAAGATGATGTACACCTATATAAGAATCTGTACACCTATATAAGACGGTGTACACCTCTACAAGACGGTGTACACCTCTACAGAATCATATATATATATATATAATATACATGATCATATATATATATATAATTGGAGAGAAAAAGAGATAAAGAAATAAAAAATAAAATAAATAAAAATAAATTTTTGATCCCCACATTTCTCTTTCTTTTTTTGGTCCCCACATTTCTCTTTCTTTTGGTCCGCACATTTTATTCATATATCTCTCCCTACATTTTATTCCTATCTCTCTCTAAGAAACAAGGTTATTATAGTCATTATTCTCAAATATTTTTTCAAAACTACCCTAAAAACTACCTATTTCTCAAATAAAAACTTAAAACTACTTCTTTCTCAAATATAAACATAAAACTTACCTTATTAGCAAATTTACCCATAAATTTATTATATATATATAAGATATTTTAGTAAAATATGGTTCTAATGTTGTTTATTTATTCGTAAATTTGTAATTTTGTTGGAGTTTATTTTTATTTTCTTAAAATATCAAAATATATAATATTACCTTCTCAAATTGCATCAAAAATTATTTTAAAAATTATATACGCAATGATTATTTTCTCATATGTAAATGTATTAAAACACATCAAAATATTGTCTTCATTTTTCTAATTTCTATATAACATTTTTTGAAATTCGAAAAAACTCTCTATATTATCGACAAATTAATAATCTCTATAAATTAATAAAATTCTCCGGTCCCAATATTATTAATTTATAGAGGTTTTACTGTACGTATAGCGCAATACAAGTGATTTTTTTTTCATCCAAATATATATTTTTGGGTATTCAACTTGTCATTTAGAAATCCAAGAACCAATTAAATTTTAGAGAGTATCGAATAATCCATCAAATAAATATCATATTATTAGTGAGATTAAAAGACATAGAAATATGCTAAGTACCATAGGTTTAAGCTGTGGAGTTAAGAAAACAATCGGTAACGACCAGTCTACAAGTACATGACTTTTGGAAGACAGGAGATAATATCATAATACCACATGGATAGCCTGGATTCTTAAGCGGTAAAGAGTCTATCTCCATTTCCCGTAGAGTAGACCATCGCTCTTTTAAAAGAAATTGTTTGGATTAAGAATCAAGATGACACAGATTTTTTTTATGAGTTGACTTTTTCCCAATTTTACTATGTATATTCGATATTCAGTTTTTTTTTTAGAACCTTCCCTAGAATATATATTCAATATATATGTGGATTAATTAGGATAAAGATAGAAGAAGTACTTACTATTGATATATTTTTTTTTGGTTGGACTTGTTGATGTAGCTATTTGACAGACTGCAGTGGTACAAGAAGTAACACAAGAGAATAGAGAAGGAAGATGGCCTTGAAGATAATGGAAGACTTAGAAGTTTCCAGAAGATTAGAAGAGTTTCTGGTTCTATGAGAAAAAGGAAATATGAAGACAAAAGACAAATTTCCTCATCCACAAAGAAAATGGAAATTTGCCAAATCTTTTAGAAAAAGGAAATTCATATTTTGTGTAAAATAGGAAATTGGCTTGTTGTATAGCCACGACCTATTTAATATAAATAGAGGTGTTAAAGCTTCATGGAAGTTAGCACAAACAAGAGAGAAGTATTCCTAGCAATTAAGTATTAGTTTCAAAAGAAAACTAAGAACTTAAAGAGGGCTAAGGATTTTATTTGAGAAATTCTAGATCAACCTGTGATCTGAGAACGTAAGATTGAGAGAATAGAAAATTGTTTAGGGAAAAACCTTGTAAACAGATTTTCTATTAATCAAAAGTGGTTTGAAGAAAAACCCTTGATTTACTTTGTGATTAAGTTTCTGTATCAATAGCTCTTGCATTCTCAGGACTTACTATTGATATATTGAAAAGTGATTTATTGCATTATTATCAACAGATGTATTTATACAGAGTACGACTAAGGACTTTTGTATACACATAAATACAATTTACATAAATATAAATATACGTTTCTTCTCTTTAATATGTCTTCTCAAGATGTATAGGTTTTCGAAACTCCAATCTTAGTTGTAAGATCACGAAATGGTGCACGGATCAATAATTTTGTCAAGTCATCCGCAAGTTAGTGTTTCGATGAGACGTTAGCTACTCGGAATGTACTGGAAGCAACCTGGTTGCGGATAAAATGATAATCGAGTGATAATCTCGGTAACTTTTTATTTCTTCTTAAACTCAAATAACTCAAATAACTAAAATCTTTATAAATAATTTGTTAATGAATATTGTTTTTAAGTTTCATAAAACTATTTGTTAGTTTCAAAATAATTAAGATTGTTCAATATTTTTTTAGTTTAATATTATTTGAAAATTTAAACCTTAAACATAATTTAGAATTTTCTTTAAAATTTTCATTTCGGACAACCAAAATCATCAGACCGGCCCTTGGGAGAGTTTTATATAGCAGTTAGTTATCCATTTTGGCTATATGCTGTTTTTGATTCTAAGAGAGTTCAATCCTCTCTATAGTGTCTTTCGGTCTTAGTGCATATAAAATACATGTTACTGAGAAACAATTATTCAATCTAGAAACTTGAAGTGATATATATTTAAGGAGAATTATATAGCATGTCATATCACTGAATTATTGACTAAAAGTTTATTATTCAATTTACTTACGTGGATACTTTTCAATATCTAAACAATGATCGATAAACACAAATTACGTGTTAGAAACAAAATAGATAAGCACAAACAATATCTTCTGAAAATAATTAAGAATAAATAAACCATAGGTCCATAACCAATATGTTTTGAATTTTGATTGGCCAAGATATTTCAATTTGACATACTGGGACGACTCAATTATGAAACTTAGTTGTCCAGTGGGCGCAGATAAGAAAGCCACACATCGAAAAAAATATAAAGAATCTTATATAATAAAGTAAGGTTTTTTTCTGAGAAGCTCTGAGACGCTGACACGTGTCACTTACAACCCATTTTCTAACTCTTCCTGAGGCGCTGATACGTGTCAAATACAACCTCTTTTCTAACTTTTCTTAATTTCTTATTTTTTCTAACTCAACCCAAAAAACCAAATTTAAAATTCCTATCTTTTAAATATTTTTTTTTTGTTGTTATTAACGTCCATTGGTGACAATGCGTAATTATTCTGGACAAAATGATCAAATCCATAAATACCTACTCATGTTATCCTTAATTGGTGTATCTCTATTTGTTCTATCTTTATTTATTTTTTTGAGTAGGCAAGGAAGACAAAGAAGAAGGACAATATGTTGATGAAGTTAAGGACACATAGTGAAATTCTAATATTTTTATTACTAGATTATTTAGAAGACAATATTATTTCTTATATAAAAAAGATTAATTTTTTTTTTCTTAATCTCTTACTTTCTCGATAAAATATTTTTAGTTTATTTCTTTTTCATACTAAACTCATAAAAACAATTGAAGAAATATTAAATAAGTATATTTTTATACTACCAACGCAATTAAAACCCACCATTAGGTTGACTTAAACATATGTAACATTATTTGAAAATATGTAATGATAGAGCTATTATCATTGGTATCACTGTTTGATGTTAGTATATTAGCTACCTAATTTATATATTATCATTAGCTGCTTCTTATTGGATATTGATATTAATTGAAGCACAATATATGAATTGTATATTGATATATTATTTTGAGATATTTGGATATTGTTATGTGTAGGTCTCTGTTTATTCAAAAGCATGACGAAACGACTCATGATCCGACGATCCTTTTCAAATTGCAAAAAGAAGGCTGAGAAGAGGAGGTTGAAAGCTTTAGAAAATGGACAATTTCGGGTCATGCAAACAGAATTTAGCTCTCTGTCGAATAACCTGAAAGTAAAAGATAACAAATATACACCACTTTCTCCATTAATATCATTAATCTTTTCTCTAGATTTTTTTTTTAATCATGTGACTGTTACTTTATTGTTACAAAAAAATGGAACAGCTCACTTGATTCACACATCTATGAGGAGACATAATTATTATTATTGTACGAGTCATTCTTTTTTCAAGTTGGTTTCCTTGAAACAAGTATTTAGTTTTTGAGAATATAGAAATTGCTTACTATTAATAACTAAACTGTATAATATAAAATATTTAAAACAAACCTTATATAATAAAGTAAGGTTTTTTTCTGAGAAGCTCTGAGACGCTGACACGTGTCACTTACAACCCATTTTCTAACTCTTCCTGAGGCGCTGACACGTGTCAAATACAACCTCTTTTCTAATTTTTCTTAATTTCTTATTTTTTCTAACTCAACCCAAAAAACCAAATTTAAAATTCCTATCTTCTAAATATTTTTCTTCTGTTGTTATTAACGTCCATTGGTGACAATGCGTAATTATTCTGGACAGAATAATCAAATCCATAAATACCTACTCATGTTATCCTTAATTGGTGTATCTCTATTTGTTCTATCTTTATTTATTTTTTTGAGTAGGCAAGGAAGACAAAGAAGAAGGACAATATGTTGATGAAGTTAAGGACACATAGTGAAATTCTAATATTTTTATTACTAGATTATTTAGAAGACAATATTATTTCTTATATAAAAAAGATTAATTTTTTTTTTCTTAATCTCTTACTTTCTCGATAAAATATTTTTAGTTTATTTCTTTTTCATACTAAACTCATAAAAACAATTGAAGAAATATTAAATAAGTATATTTTTATACTACCTACGCAATTAAAATCCACCATTAGGTTGACTCAAACATATGTAACATTATTTGAAAATATGTAATGATAGAGCTATTATCATTGGTATCACTGTTTGATGTTAGTATATTAGCTACCCAATTTATATATTATCATTAGCTGCTTCTTATTGGATATTGATATTAATTGAAGCACAATATATGAATTGTATATTGATATATTATTTTGAGATATTTGGATATTGTTATGTGTAGGTCTCTGTTTATTCAAAAGCATGACGAAACGACTCATGATCCGACGATCCTTTTCAAATTGCAAAAAGAAGGCTGAGAAGAGGAGGTTGAAAGCTTTAGAAAATGGACAATTTCGGGTCATGCAAACAAAATTTAGCTCTCTGTCGAATAACCTGAAAGTAAAAGATAACAAATATACACCACTTTCTCCATTAATATCATTAATCTTTTCTCTAGATTTTTTTTATTAATCATGTGACTGTTACTTTATTGTTACAAAAAAATGGAACAGCTCACTTGATTCACACATCTATGAGGAGACATAATTATTATTATTGTACGAGTCATTCTTTTTTCAAGTTGGTTTCCTTGAAACAAGTATTTAGCTTTTGAGAATATAGAAATTGCTTATTATTAATAACTAAACTGTATAATATAAAATATTTAAAACAATCAATTTAAATTAAAAGTAACTAAACATATTTCAATATATATTTAGTTATAAAATATTACATATTTCATTATACTAATTTCAAACCCATTCCCTAATAAGATATACGAGTGTGTATGAGTTAACCTCAAACATCTTTAACAACAAAAATACAGTTAACCTCAAACATTCTCATAAGCTTTTGTTAATCTGATACCATTATCCTTTAGCAAAAAAAAAATCTGATACCATTATTGTAATACAAACAGTCTCATGATTTGTTAACAAAAAAAGAAGAACATTCTCATATAGTTTTATGAATTCGAATCTAAGCACTATGGATTATAATCAAATTCCTTTCTCGAGCTAAAAGTTTGTCGAATCATTGACCAGAATAATTTTTTTTTTTTTTTTTTTTTTTTTTTTTTTTTTTTTGACCAGAATAAAATACCTCTTATTCTAATTTTTAAAACCATATCATGGCAACTTTTTTGCTTACATATGCATACACGATATACCTTTGGGGATGGGAAACGTTTTAGAAATTTCTTGGAGTGAAAAACAAAAAACCTATTGAATACTATTTACGTCGTTAACCATTTATGTAAATCATTTTCATTATGTGTTAGTGCGCACGTAATGTTGATCATTTTAGATAATGTTTTGATTACAAAATCATATATTTTCTATTAAAATAATAACTGCAGGACGTTTTAATATTTCTTTGACTATACAGTAGTTGGCCTTGTAATAGGGTAAATATATAAAATATTACAATTTTGACAAAAAGAACAATTAAGAATCATATTACAATTTCTCTTGTTATTATTTTTTTTTTTGGCGGCTTTCTCTTGTGATTCAACTTTTTTTGAATGTTGATTTTTGTGTGTTCTTCCGCTTCTTCAAAATACATATCTAAACTTTTTAACCCAATTCGTTGATATGATTACAATACTTGTAGAAGTCATAAACATGATTACTTATTAGCTCCATTGAAGAAAATTCTTTTTTTTATAAGTCTCGAAGACTTCCAAAGTTTGTAGATCTATTTTCTTTGGTTTGTGAAGTTTGAATGTAATACGTTACGCTTATCGATTTAGTGTTACAAAAATTTAGGTGTTGTGAGACAAACCAACGTCCTATATCAGAAGATTATAAACATAACAGTCTAATATATAAGTCAAGTGAATCTCTAATTAGTATGAGGCCTTTTGGGAAGGAGCCCAATAACAAATTCGTGCGGGCTTGACCACTTGGCCCAAAGCGAACAATATCATATTAATGGGGAGTTGACTTGGGCTTACAGAAGCCCAACATTAGGTTACCTTGAAAGTGTGCATCACGTTTTCTAAGAGACGACCAATCCACAGAAATGAAAACTGATCAAGATATGGTATTACTTGGAAAATTATCTCAAAATTTTAAATGAAAAGTTGCACAAATCTAATTAGATTCCAAGAAACAACCCATCATAAATATTAACTAGCGTAAGCATAGCACCACCAATAAAATAATCATTGTGAAATGTTTTTTCGTGAACTAGTTTACCTCAATTTGTAATGGAATTACTAAAATGTATAGCCTCGTTCTATGATTGGTACATTTGACACTAAACGACCTCGAATTGCATAAAAGATAGACAATTCCTCATTTCTAGTAGCATGAAGTTATGAACCGATACATAGACATATTGTTACAGGGGATCCCCTATAAATTCCCGGACCGCTAATACAAACATTCTCATGAGCTTCTGTTAATCTGATACAAGTATTACAACAGAAAATCTACAAACAGTTGATGATTGGTTGACAGAAAAAAAAAAAAAAAAAAAACATTCTGATGTAGTTTAATCTATTCGATTCTAAGCACTATGGATTATAATCAAATTTCTTTCTCGAGCTAAAAGTTGATCGAATCATTGACCAGAATAAAATACCTATTATTCTAATTTTTAAAACCATATCATGCCAGCTTTTGTTTACATATGCATACACGATATACCTTTACACGATATACAGCTTTGGAGTTTGGGAAACATTTGGAACGTTCTTGGAGTAAAAAACTAAAACCTATATTGAATATTATTTTCTTCATTGCCTTAGAAGATTCGTCCTTTGTACGTTTATTAATTTGTAGAGAGAATCAGCGTCGTTGACCATTTGTGTAAATCATTTTCATGATGTGTACAACGTGCGTAATAATAGTTTATAGTTTTCGATAATGTTTTGATTACAAAATCATATCCTTTCTATTAAAATAATAATTGGAGGACGTACTTTTTAATCTTTCTTTTGACGATAGTTGGCCTTAAAATCTTGACAAAAAAAAAAGAAGAAGAAAAAACACAAGAATCATATTACAATTTCTCTTGTGATTAAACTTTTTTGAATGTTGATTTTTCTATTTTCTTCTTCTTCTTCAAAATACAAATCTACGTTTGAACTTTGAAGAATCACTTTGGAAAGGTGAAGAAAAATCAGCAAATAATAGTTACAGAATGGAATAACTTCTTCACCGAATTCTTTGATATGATTATAAATTTATAATATTTGTAGAAGTCAAATGAACGTTATTAGCTCCGGTTGAAGAGAATTCTAATTTTTAGTCTTGAAGACTTCCGGAAGTTTCTAGCTCCGTTGAGAAGTTTTAATGCAATACGACACGCTTATCGGTTTAGTGTTTAAAAATTCTTAGGTTATCTTGAAAGTGTGCATTACGTTTTCTAAGAGACCAATCCACATAAATGGATTCTAATCCAGATATCGATATCACTTGAAATGATATCTAAATTTTTTTATATGAAAGCTGGACGAATCTAGTTAGGTTCCAAGAAACAACCCATTATAAATAACTAGCGTAAGGCATAGCACCAATAAAATAATCATTGTGATATGATTTTCATGAGCTAGTTTACCTCAATTTGCAATACAAATACTAAAATGTCTAGCGTGGCTCTACAATAAAGTCTGGTTGACATCAAAACGACCACGAATTGCATAAAAGATGGACACTTCCTCATTTCTAGTAGCTTGAACCGATACATAGACATTTTGTTATTGGGGATCCCGTATAAATTCCCGGACCACTAATACAATTTCTGAACCGGTACAATCTAGATGAAAACCAACGTGAGAAGAACGAAAACCGGAAACCCAAATCCAATTCTACTAGACCCAGAGAACCAAACCTTGACGTCATCAATCACAGGCCCACACAAGGAACTCATATCGTTCGTATTGTAATAAATGCTGTAGAAAGCGATCCTCGTACGTTCTGCTTTCGCCGTGAAATTCAATTCCGATTTTTCGAAACTTGAGTTTGCTTGCGCCATATAATGAAAGTTCTGTGCTTGATCGCCGGCAAAAGCCATAACGGCCAAAGGTTCCTTGCACTTGTCGCCTGCGTGACCTAATGAGAAAGACAGCTTGTAAGGAATCTTCGCTTTTGTCTCCACCATTTGAGAAATTATGCCTTCTTTGCCTGATAAAAGCTCGATAGCTCGCTTTCCCTCAGGGACTGAAAAGTGGTCTGAGTCAATAAACCGGACTGCCCGGTTCGATTCGACGGTCCATCCAGGTAGAGACGATATTTCTTCGTCGAGGCTTGTCGGAAGCAGAACACCTAGTGTCGTGTTCCTGAACATCCATGGACCTTCTTCGAAATCTCCATTAATCACTGCATTGTCTGTAAAAGCACAACAGTTAAGTTTTGATTGGGGTAAATTTGAAAAATTACAAAATTTCGGTGTCCAAAAAAAGAAAAAGAAGAGAAATTAAGGGGTTAGTAATGAAACAAAAACGAAACGTCCGTTACCTTTGGGTTTATCAGGAGTGAAGAGTTTCTTAACGGCGATGTCGTCAATGATGGGCCCACAAGTAGGATCGTCCTCCATGCCAGGATTCTTAAAAACTAACCGGACGCGATCCACAACCGCTTCAAACGCCCACGCATATGGGTCCCACCCTTGAACGCTGTAAACCGTTTGGAGGTCAATGGTCTGCGACGCGATGGGCTCCTCCGAAGCTACTGAAACATTCAGCGACTCGAGCTGCGCACACGTGCGAGCAGCGCTGAAAGTGACGGAGTAGACTGAGCCTTTCTCCACCGTCAGTTCCTGGCTGATCTCTGCATCATTTCCTAATCTAACGGCGTGGCGACCCTCAGGCACGATCAGGATCATTCCACCTTGTTTCTGACCGGACTTGATTAGCTCCACCGTGCCGTCGGATCGCCAGCTTGGGATCTCGGAGGAGTCCTGGACAATGGCGTCATCAGGGAAGCCGTTCAACGGCGGAGTCTCGAAGTCGCCGTTGACCACCAAGCCTGGAATAAAAAATACCGGTAAAACAAGAAGTTAATTATAATTTATTGAGATTAAAAAAAGGGTAAGGTAATAAATACGGAAATTTTTAAAATGGTGTCAGTATATATATTATTGATGGAGACGTATAACAATCCGTTGGTCCCATAATTAAATATCTTTCATATCCAAATTTGAGCCATACATTCACTAGAGAAACTGTAATCTAGACAAATATTATCATATCCCAAACTCTTGCGTTTCACGTGAGGTTCCACAAGAATTAGGCTCGGGGTTATTTGTTATATGTAAGATAAAAAGAGGAAAAATACGATGAAATGAATAAAAAGTGAGAAACAGTTGAGGCAATACACGAGAACTGAACCATTTAATCTCTCGGGGCCCCATGCATGCATTAACTTTCATTAGCTCTCAACATTCTTTTGACTACTACCAGTTGTCTTGTGTCTACATTTATAAGTGCCCTTTGCCTTAAGGAACGTAAATAATTGTTGGTTTTGAATTTTTGTTTCTTATCAAAGAAAATAGACAATTAAGGTTTAGTAATGTGTTCAATAAGTTATACTACTAAACAGACTAACAACAAAAGTTTGACCCATTAAACAGACTAACATGGCGGGAACCGTCTATTTCTTTTCTTCATCTACTATTTTTCTATATTTGAGAAAAAGGAGAAACTAACTACAATTTAATGGGTTAATGATACTCTAACTTAGTTGTCTAAAGAGTAAAGACAAATGAAAATAGTTTAGAGAGTTGAAAACTTGAATTGAAGCTAATGGTAAGAAGGATTATTCTCTATTCTTTTACCCAGGATGGCCTACAACTATTTTAAATTAACAAATAGACCCAGCAATTTTTGTTTCCTTCCTAATTATGATGGCTTAAATTGAAATTAACAGAGCCAAGATTACTTAATGAGCTTAACTATTACTCATTGCTCAGCTGAGACTGAGACCAGTCATGAATGCCCATCTAGATTACAAGCCGACTAAAAGAAGAAGAGAGATTGAGGTAAGTCCCTAACTCTCAAATCCAAGTGAGGATTATAACTTTTAATTAGTTAACTAGATCTGAAAGTAACCCATTTTAGAGAGAAGAACCAAGTACCATAGACCATGGTGAATCCTCTGTTTTTGGAACAGAGAGAATGTATTAGCTTTCCGAAATCAAACAACCACAGAAGAAAAAAATAATCATCCTTTCGTTAATCCATTAACACTATGAGAAAAACCCAACGAAAACCAAGAAAATTGATGAGGATGAGTGAGTAAATAACGTACCGTCTTCGACCGGCGAAGTTTTGCCGCCGGAGTCTACGGCTGCGGCGAGGACTGAGAGACCAAGCAGAAGAACAAAAATGGAAACCGATTTGCAACTATCATCTTTCTTGTAAAGCACCATCTCTCTGTGAACAGTAGAAAGTGTTTTTGCGTGTTCTTTTTGGGCAGTGAGCAAAAGCAGGCAAGTGTAGTGTCCTTTTATCCAAAATCCCCTCCAGCTGTTCTTTTTTGTTCCTTACCTTTTAAATTTTACATTCGGCATAACCCATTGAGATTTTGAAGGATATGTTTTTAAAAAATGATCGAGAATGTAGACACTTTGGGACCTTTTCACCACAAACCGCGTAATGGTCGTAGTCATTGGTCTACACGACAGTGGCTAACTTAGGTTCTCTCTTTACTCATTTATTTCATATGGACCAATAATCATTTTCTGGTTATGTCAAAAATTAAAGGTGGAAGATATAAATGCTGTGTAGACAAAAAAAAATAACAAGTGGGGAGGACGAGGCACTGTTTGCAACAGCTTTTAGAGATAGACTGAGGAAAATGACATCTTTTAGATATTTAGGACAAAAGGTTTGTTTAGATTCAGAGACACTGTAATGTTAAATGAGTGTTTCAAGATGCAGAAATGTGGTCAGGCAAAACCATGAACCCTGACATGGATGCATATGAGAGTTGGGAGATTCTCTCAAAACCTTATACCAGATGATTGATTGATGATGATGATGTCTATTTAAGATATATATATCACAACTCTTCTGCTGCTGCTTCTAGAGACTTGAACAGCTTAGATAGTGTATGCTTTCACCTTACTATATAAAACCTTATCAATCTAAAGTGTGGTGTTAGTGAGTTCCCTCTTCTATTCAGATTTTTTGACTCGACTAAACAAACTCTAAAGCCTTAGACGTTAAGCATAAGGAAACTGGCTCAGAGTTACCACCTACATCCTCAACATTACATTCCCATGTAAATTGTACCTAAAGTTTTGACCTTTTACTTGACAATGCATCAGACTCCAGTCCATGACCCTATGACTTCAACAACAATTGCTCAAAATAATTACATAGTAAGATCATAGAAGAAAAAATCAGAACTTGTAACATTTGCCAAAATGTTTAACTTATTTCAACAAGAATAACACTTGGTAATCCTGAGTGAGATCGTAAATAAAGAGCAGCACTTGTGATAAGCAAACTAAGTTTTGTCATACAAAACAGCTACTTTGGTAATTTGTATTTACCACAAAATGTTAGTAGCCGCAAAAGTTCATTGATTCCTTGCTGCCATTTCTTCTGAATCATCTTCTTCACTGAAACAAAAACATCATTCATCATTCATCATCTAAAGTAACATATATATATATATATATACACAAAAGAATTTTGAAGAATAAAACACTTACTTGGATCGGAGTCGCATATTAGACTACCAAGACGATTTCGTAATTCCTGTCAAAGCACCTTTATTCGCTAGTCCACGAAAAACGATACGAGAAACACGAAACAGCTCAGTCACAGAACGAGATCGACCAGTGAACACACATCGGTTTCTTATTCTCACAAAGGAACTGTTTCTCGGCAATTTCGATAGCTTATAACGATTCCTGTCTCGCATTTCGCTAGGAAGTTCTGGATCTTTACAAAACGCTTTGTACAGCTTTCTCCTCAGTTCAAATCTAGCCGCCAGCAATCTACGCCTGTGATCTGCACTGTTTCGCTTAACACCTTGCTCTGTTCCACTATGCTTGGCTCCAGATTTCACATTTGTCGTTGTGAAAAGTCTAGCTTGAATTTGACCCAGATTGTTCGGATTCTTAGCCACAGATCGACATAACAGCCCCGACGAAGCAGAATGCGATTGAGTGAGATAAAGTTGGCAATAGGAAGATACGTTGAGCAGGACTCCTCGGAGATTCGCCATTGATTCGAGATATTGGAGAAACGCCGCCACAGAAATGGTTAGGGTTCCTTCTCTGTGAGCGAGACGGATCAAATCCAGATTCAAAATTACTTCACTCACGACAATGGTTATTGGGTCTATTTTAATTCTTTACGGTCCATGGAAAACTCATTGTTTAAGATGCTTTTGGGCTCTAACTCTGGCCATTCTAATCCAACTGACGAAACCCAACTTAGAAAATCGAAAACATGCGTCGACATCTCATATTATTCTACTTTAATATGACCTAAATCTACAATATATAAAAGTTTAGAGAGCCCTCCTAGGACTGCCATGTTGATGTGGCTAAACAATATCATAACACATGTTCGTTCTTATTCTTTTTTTCTTTTTTAATCTTTCAAAAAAATAAAAAAAACTTTTTTTTGTGTCTCCACACATCTAATTTATTTATTTTATTTACTTTTTCTGTTAAATATATATTTTTATAAAAATAATTTTAAAAATAAAATATGAATTATATTAATATTCCTAACTATGAATTATATTATATTCTTTTGTTGTTTAATATTAATTAATATTTCTATTTTAAATTCATAAATATTTATTTAATAGAATGAATAGTTTTGACCAAGTACACTATAATACTAGTTTGTTGATATTACTCATATTATCTTGTGTTCAATAAAATTGTATCATAATTATTATGTTTTAAAAAATTATTATGTTTTTCGCTATTTTCATTTTTTTATAATTATTATTGAGCCACCATATTAAACTCGCACGATGCGTGGGTACCGACTATACCGAACTTGATTTTGCCAAGGTATAGCTCTGGGCCTCCGGCGCCAGTTATCTTATAGATACATGTTCACCCAGACATATGGAAAGTCTTGGAACGTTAGAGTAGTGTTTTTCTAATGCTCAAACCATAAAAACGAGAAAGAACAACATGATATCATGTAAATGGAATCTCGTCCAACCAGTTTTATTTCAACCTTTTGTCTGCTTTAACAAATATAATTAAAAAAAAAAAAAAAAAAAAAAAAAGTAAAACACTGATAAAATTGGAAGTGTAGATGATGAGATTCCCAGTAAGTTACTAATTAAGTCACAGTTGGTGCACACAGCAATTTGAAAAACAACCTTAATTCTATATATCTGCTTTCAGGCTTCTTCCCCAACCGGCGTCGTCTTCGTCTTCTACTTGGACATTCAAGTCCACCTTTTGCAGTTTCTATTTGCTGCAAAATAAAGATACATGAAAAGAAACCAAGCTGATCATCACATAATCATTATATCATGCGACCTAAACTCTTTATTTATCATGTATGGCCCCCACTAATATAAAAAGCATGTCTTTGACAAGTAGAAAACTGTCCAATTTCTGTATATTTGGAGCAAATTAATGCAAATCCTCTATCTCGGTTTTCTACTTGAAAAAAAAACTAATATACGACAGTTTCATTGTAACCAAGTAATGTAAAGTTTCATGTGATCAACTAGTTATTAGCGAACTGGTAATGACGTAACAATTAACTCAAACAGACCTGCAACAAGAGACTCTTCTTCTTCTTCTTCTTCCCACTCAACATCTTCGTCAACATCACCTTCATCGTCATCTTCAGCTACCCCTTGCTGACTCAGTAGAGCGGCATAGTAAGCTTTGTGATACTTATACTGAAGCCAAAAAAAAAAAAAAAAATTGTATCAATATTCTGGAAACACAATCCTAAAGATATGGGGGAATGTAAACAAAAAGCGTTACCTTGGTATCCTTATCAGAGCCACCATCAACCTTTGGCTCCTGTCTCATCCTCATCCCTTGCTTAATTATCCATTGAGGCATACTAGAATCTCCACCTCTATGTTTGAGGTCTTCTTCTTTTCCTTCACCAAAGTTATCCCCCTCAACCTTGAAATCAATGAAAGAGGAAAGTTTTACTCCTCGTTTAGGGCTTTCTAAAATAAATCTCGCAGTTGATCCACCGCAGAGACGGGATCGGAAACCCTTGGAGAAATATATCATTCGGAAACTCCAACGATTAGAGCAGCGTAAGAATCATTAGTTACGTACCTTCATCTGTGCTTCAATGGATTCAAGCCTTCTGGCTCTCTGAGAAGCTTCAACTGCTTCGCGTTGCAGTTTTGCAGCATCCTTAGCTTTCTTCTCTCGTTCCACCTTCAGTTTCCCACTTTCCTTCCTTTCTCTGTGCTCTCTCTCAAGCTTCTCCTTGGCCGATCTAAACACGGAATCCATCTCTCTGAAACCTTATTTCTCTCTTCTTTTTCTTCACGTCTCATATATAATTTTCTCTTTTCTTCTTCAAGATCTGGGCCTCTTTGTAATCCTCAGAAGGAAGAACATTTTAATAGTAACATTTGTTTCGTAAAAAAATAAACTAAAATCAATCTAAGAAGAAAATAGAAAAAAGAAAGTAGTTTTGGGCAATTTGAGAAAACAACAAAAGCAAAGGACGCGGACGCTGGATCTTGGTCGTTGTATATAAGGTCCAATTGAACTTGCGATCTTGAATGGTGGATCTTGGCCCATATTTATAATTCATGTAGAGTTAAAAAAATACATAATCGGACTATTAAATACGAATCTGTTTTGAAATCGTTAACTGAGTATTATCACAAATCTCGGAAATATATTTAGAGATTTCCTTGCATCTAACGTAAAAACAAAATTATCTCACAATCAGAAACCAAAATCTCTATCTCTTCAAACAAATTCATTAAGCAACAAAATAAAATAAAAATCAAATAACAAATCAAAATCTCTATCTATAGTAACATCTTTTAAAAAAATCATACATATAATAGTTGAGTGAGCTCTCCTTCTTCTGCCACGTCATCACTCCAGAGGCTGACATCTGTCCCTTCCCTTTTAATAAATTTTCCAAATTTTTTCCCCTTTTAATTTTCTGTCTTAATTGTAATGAATAATATTAATATTAAACCTGATTATTTTCTAAACACCAATAAATGATAGTTGACAACCTAAAAACCGATTTAGAACTTAAATTTCATTAAAAGTAAGATTTTCTAAAAATTTCTGATTTTTTGGCTGAATCGTAAGAATCGTGGCGGGTTTGCTATGGTGAGCACCTAATCGGACCAATAATCATCTAGGCGTCCGAGTTTTAGCACATGAGTTTTATTTATGTTATTAAATAAGGTATATTACATAAGTGTAAACCACCGTGAAAATAAATAATTTTACATATGACGCACTAATTTTTTTTTTTTTTAAGAAAAATGTATATAATTCATCAATATTTTAAACTTTTTAAGATAAAAATATTTTTAAGAAATTGAACAATACATCCGCGCATTGCGCGGATTCTTTCCTAGTCCAATTAATAAGAATATACCAGACTTTTTGAAACCTTGCCGACTTAACATATCTATAAATATACCATAACTAAATAAAAATATTCACAATCATCAAAGCAAACACCACAATTTTCACTTCAAAAAACAAAAAATCCAAACGATGGCTGCAAACCAATCTTCACGGTGACAACCCCCAACTACGGTGGAAAGAGTCTATACATGATTTTGGCCGATGAAGCTGTAAGTGTTTTTTGACTTTACTAATATATATGATTATAAATGTTTAACAAATGATTTAGTTAGTTTGACATGATTTCTTTACTTTTTTTAGGACTCCCTTATTCATGCTACTATCAAAAAGCAACAAATTCTGAAGTTTTTCAGATATATAAAAACTGGCGAGTGAAGAACTATTGAACATTTCACTCTTTCCAAAGTCATAGGAAAGTATAGAGCAACAAATCACACCTATAAGATGTCTTTGATGAACAAGACTATTATAAGTCGCTGTCCATCAATATCCAATAATTAGTATTTTGATTTTGTTAACTTTCAAAATATTACAAATGATGAAGGACTGAATTAAAAGATGGATTGGTAAAAATGTTTTTTTTTTTTTTTTGATAAAATTTGAATCTATTACCAAATGGAACGGTTTAAATACAAGAATTTGCGCAGTGTAAACTTTATAGGCCAAAATAATAGTTAAAAAAAGCCTAATAAAGCTGAAGCAGAAACGTAAATTAAGATTACATATAGGTGAACCAAGAAGATAAGAGGTTGGCGAAAGCTTTCCTCTTGATCCTTGCAAGTATGGTGTCTCGAATCATGCGGTCGATTTGACTGAAGACCTCAGCAACTGTTGCGGAGCTATTGTTATGAAGTCTTTGGTTCCTTTCCCTCCAAAGAGCATAGATCGTGGTATGAGCAGCTAGCTTTTTGAGGGTTGATGAGGTTCCCGGAGATTTGGTTGATAACCAAGTGATTAGGACCTGCCACTCAGCGAATAAATAAGGGTGCTGGCCTAATCTTGTCAGGACCATGAACCATACATGCATGGGAGTTGAAGTCACAATGCAAGAATAAGTTATCCCTGGTTTCCGCATAATCGCTGCACAAGCAGCTAGCAAGCATCAAAATCGGAGACACCCCAAACCAGAAGTTGAGCCCTCAATGGAAGTCGGTCCGATCCAGATGACACACCCAAAAGTTAAACGCATGTTTAGGCACATAGCCTTTGTACCAAACAACCTGATCCCAGTCAACTTTGTTACTGGATGGCCTAAGATCTTTCCAAGTGTTCTTAGTGGAGAATATTGTTCCCGGCCTGTTTCCAACAATCCAGTGAAAGCAATCTTTACCTTTAATCTATTCAGTCCACGAAATACTCATTAGCCCTTTAATATACAGGTATACATGGTTTTGGGTTCTAACTCACGAAACCGGATCTGAACATAAACTCACCCAAAATTATTTAATTTGGGTTTGATTTAATATTCTCAACATAGGACTTTAAATTTTCTAAAACATATGCACAAATTTAGTTTTTAATCATTTTGATACATTCTTCTTAATTGAAGACATTGTTTTAAGCACATGTAATTTGTGTTCTAATTGTTATACTAGTGTTCACGTCATTGTCGTACAAAACTAATTCAATAATGTGCACATGTGAGTTGTAGATGATAGAGAAAAAAAAAAAAAAAAAGGCATGGATGTTGTTAAAACCAACTGTTGAAGCTTCCACTTGTATCCTTTATGCTGAAAACGATATTTTAACATGAAATTTATTCATAATTGTTAGACTTTTGGGGGTCGAGTTTGATGTATTTTGTCAAGAGTATCATTGTTCATATAGTACCAAATTGTTTTGATCATTTTCTTGAAAAATAAACACCATTTCTTGAAATTCATTATTGTAGTCTATCTTCCGTCGTCGTTTTATCTTTGACTGACTTCAATTTTCTTTGGTTGCCGTCTTCGATTTCTTGCTTGAGAGACTCCATCACTTTCTTAAACTCATCTAACGTGATATCTTGAATCTCACATTCTTCTGAGCTTCCAGGCCATTGTAGACCAATTTGAATCTCTTTGAACTTTTTGAATGTCTCCTCCACTTGCTTATTAGGATCTCCTTGAAGGTAATGGATTATAGTCTGAGAGATAAAAAAAGACATTGATAAAAAGAGAAAATATAAATGGAATTTAAGGATTACTATGACTTGCCTGGTAAAGAGGACGTCTTGCATCTGTTATGACTTCATCCTCTAAACACTTACATTTTGAAGCCTCTTCCATGTTTCCCTATTTTAAAAGGAAAAATCATTATAAAGATGGTGAACAAAATCTTGTATGTGAGTATTCAAGAAATGAGATTAGAGAGCGAACCAAGTAGATCAACATCTCCACAAGCAACATCTCAATCTCATAAGCCTCTTGCCCTTTCTCTTCTTTTCTTGCTTTCTCCAATGCTTTCTTCAATATCTCCACTCCTTTTGCTTCTTTCCCACTCATTTCCATCTTCACAATGTCTCTCTGGAAGAGGTTAAAGAAATTGGGTTTTATTATAATATATGAACAAGGAAAAAAAAAAAAAACATTTGTATATAAACAACCTGAAGCAACCCAAAGTCCGGTTTTTCCTTGGAAAGCAATGCTTCAAATTCCATCTCAGCATTCGCAAGGGACGAAGTATCAGCACGATATGAGTGTAAATCAAGCAATCTCTGCAATGCTAATTTCCCTCCTCGGATAGCTCCCATTGAAACAGATCTTGAGAAGCTTCTCTTATCTCTTTCTGAAGAAGCCTCCTTATTCATGTTTTTAACATTATCATCTCTTCTTCGTTCAACAACACTTTTACCGTTACTTTTCTTGATGTCTCGACCATTTTTTTCGTCTTTCTTTCTCCATAAACCACGATTTATGTAGCTCCAAGCAACATAGGCACCAGCAAGGACGAATACGGGTGCAACTGCTGCTCCATATTTGGTCTTCATGATGAACTTGTTCTTGGACTGATTCACCATATACTTTCCTAAATTATCTCTTTGTCATATATTAAGAATTTCTCTTCTTGAAAGTTTCTTTTATACACAAGGAGAATTGGATTGCAAATGGAAGCGGAAAGCATTCAAGTTATTCTAATGTTAGTCTTGTATCACAGGTAAAGAAGTTATAATACTTTAATTAACCGAGGAGACACAAGACCAAAGAATATATATATACCGCATGGGTATTTCCAAGTTTCCAAAACTTTGGAAAAGGATAATATTTTTTAATCCTAATCTAACTAAAACTTACACTAATCTTGTAAAATTTGCTACAACCAGATCAAAGTCTCTAGAATATTAAAATAAAAAGAAAGAGCATTTATCTTGTAATTTCGAAAAGAAAAGATACCAAAACAGTAAAGCAAATATAGAAACCGTACCGGCCATATACGTACTTGCTTGTTTAAGCAAAATCTTTGATGCCTTTCTGTCAGACTGAAGTTACTTCTGTCTGAAGCAACAAATTGATGCTTTCCTTCACAAGCCCTAAAACTCTCAAATGTTCCGGTCATGTAGAGAAACTAGCACAAACAAAAATTTAAGAACCAATCCCAACACAAAGATCAACCCTATGCAATAAAAATCCATTACTTTTAGTTTTATTTACTCAAAAGGAAGAAAAATGGCTTCTACATTTCTTATAGGCCATACTCAGACACTCACACTTCCTTTCTCTGATTTCACCTCCACACATAAACTAACTCTTAGATCTCAAAACCGTTTTCTTCGTTTCCCCTCCAATGGTGGTCGAAGTGACCGTTTGTTCATCAGATCACCAATCACGATAGCAAAATCAAAGAACAAAAGTGATAATTACGATGATAAAAAGCTCTTAACGCCGTTAAAAATGGCGGCGGGAGCATCCCTAGCACTTGCTTGCGCCTTAAGTATCTTCGGCTTAAAGATAAAGAATATGAGCTACACCGCCGCAGCAGCTGCGCATCCAAGTGCTGCCGACATGATCATATCCGGGAAGCCGACCTCAGCCGTATCCACTGCCTCCATGAATCCTTTGCCGGCTAAGTTCGCATTACGGTCCCTCTTTGAAGTGAGCTCAATGCTTGCTTCGGCTAAACCTATTCCTTCTCAAAGACCATTCAATCTTCACAAGCTCCCTTCTATGCCTTCAAAGGAAGATATTGATTCCATTAAGGTACAGTATGCAAACATATACATTTTTTAGTGGCGTGTGAATTCTTGACCCTTTAGACTATCCAGGAGTGCTGAACCATCACAAACGGATTTATTCAGTTTTTTATTATTATTATTATTACCCAAAAAAATGAAATCTAACAACAAATTAAAGTATTTAAAATCATGAATACATTCTTTCTTTTTTTTTTTTTTTTTTTTTTGTAAAAGAAAATAAGAATACATTCATACAAATATATGTTTCGTCTATATATATATATATTTTATATACTATTTTGTCTATTTTCAGTTTTGTCTTTATCTTCATATTGTTAATAATTATATATATATATACAGTATGTAGAAAGTGAAATTATGAAAATATCTTGGAAATTTTTACAATTTCGACGTGGTCAGATTGTAAGGCGTTTGGAATTTTATCTCTTCAGTAATAAGACGTTTGCAAACCAAAACAAAACCTTAAAAAAGTTATAAAAAAAAAAAAAAAAAAAAAAAAAAAAAAGAAGATTTGACACCATATTCGAGTTATTTACTTCCAAATCAATCCACTGGATGGGAATTAAGCGTGGTATCAATCAATTCAAAAAATAAAAATAAACTAAATGAATTTAAAACTGGGGGAGATATTATAGATGGAGGCGGTGCGGAAGATGAAAGAAGGAAAATGCGAGGAGGCGGTGCAGCTCCTTCGCGACGCAAACATGCGATACAAAAATGAGCCTGAGGCCGACTTTAACGTGCAAATGGCTCTTGTTGAGATTTTAATATTATTGGTAATATCTTTATTTTCTATTTTTTCATATAATGTAACACGCATGCAACTGGTCTTCTTCACAGTAACTTGTTCTAAAATGATATATCTCATATTTTAAAATTCTTGTCTATATATGATTAATGGTTAAATTATTTGGAGGATATTCCAGGAAAGGTATCAAGAAGCTGCTGAATATAGTTGTTTAAATGATGACAATGCTCAGATTTCTGATGTTCGGATCCCTCTTTATAAGGTTCGTTAACATAATAATTAAATCTCTATATTAATTTCATAATCGAATTTTGTCGCAGTGTTTTTAGTTGTTGACATTAATGTCGTTTTTTTAATTACAGGCAATTATATACACGATGCTAGACAAAGATACGGAAGCCAAACAGTGTTGGAAAGAGTTCAGAAAATCTATTGGTGAAGGATTTGACCCTTTCAGTTTCGAAGATTGATTATCTCACTTTAGTTGGAAAAAATTACTCTATTAAAAGCATGTTGTCGTCCCTTAAAAACATTTTAACCCCAGCGGGAAATTAAAAAGATGTCCGAATGTCACAAAACTATATTCACACTGTTATTCATCAGATTGTTGCACTCGCACATAAGTATTGAATTTTATTTAATGCAATATATTTGAATTTTTTTGGCCGAAAGGTATCACAACGAGTTTTTTTTTTTTTTTTTTTTTTTTCACAATACTGAGTAGGGAAGTTTACTTAAATAGTACAGATTTTAGATAAAATGACTAGAATATGTCAAATCTTTTTTTTATTACTGTAATAGTTTTTGCTACCCAAACAGTCCTTATAACCAAAACGTTATTACAAGAATGCCATTACTATTTATTTCCACGTCAGCAAAAAACAGGCGGGACGCCTACGTGTCACTGAAAACTGCCTACGTGTATTATGAAAGTCTGCCGCTGATTTACCTTTATTATTGATGGCCGACTTATGTGACCGGCTGACTTATTATCATTTTAGCTGATTTATATACATTAATCAGCGTTATGTGACGGCACATTTATTAAACTTTTTCTGATTTATGAAAATTTGGCTGACTTATATATAAACGACACGGCTGAGTTATATTCTGACGACCGAGTTATGAAATTTTTGGCTGATTTATTCCTTCTATCACCGCTGAGTTATACTCTGACGACCGAGTTATGAAATTTTTGGCTGACTTATTGCTTTGACATGGCTGATATATTGAAATTCAGCTGACTTATTTGGCTGATTTATTTTAAATCGGCACACTTATGAGGACTTTTGTGGCCGATTTACTATAAATCTGCCATTAAATGGCCGATTAACCAAAAAGTCGGCTTAATTACGGCTGACTAAATAGCACAAAAATAATAACTGAAATAGTATGCTAATGACGACAGATTAACTCGATGTAGATGCTGACTTAATTTTTTCACCTGATTTATGAGTTTCATTGGCTGATTTTTATAAACTATTAAAATTACTTAAATAGTTTTTTAGTGACGGCATACTTATTGTTTTAGTACTGGCTGATTATTAGTGGCTGATTTATAGATTCTTTTGGTGGCATATTTTCCATGTCAGCAATTATATTTACATGTCAGCAATTACTTCAGCTCCAAAATTAGGTTTATTCTGCTGACAGTTAAAAATATGCCACATAAATATTATTTTAAAATTTTAATCTTATTAAAAATGTGAAAATACATGAAAAATGAAAATAAAGACAAAATATACAATTAAATTTTTTTAAAAAATCTTTTCTTTTTTCTCTTTGTAATTTTTCCTAAATGTAGAAGTAACTGATACTATGGAAAATTGATAAAAAAAAAAAAATCTTTTTATTTCTTAATTTTAAAGAATAACTTATTAAAACAAAGACCACATGACCAACCAAAATCTGACACATAGACTTTTATTTTAAATTTAAATCTGAAAAAAGTGAAGCCCAAAATTAGGGTAAAAATAATTATTTACATGAGCGAAATTGTAAAAACATTATTTCCTTTTTTCTATAAATTGTTTTTTATTAATTTTTTTCACAAACCTAAAATATCTTCCATCAAATTTATCCCAATAAAAATATGACACAAAGGATTTGCTTCATAAAATTAATTTAAACATATATATATATATATAACACAACTGATTCAAATTTTATATTTTTAAATAAAGATTTTAACAACAAAACACATAAACAAATAAAGATTTTAAATCATAATATTTTAATTTGCTAAAAAACATAAAATTCATTTTAAATAATATTAAAAAACATTGTCCAGCTGACAGTTGTGATTCATGCTCCTATTCTGCAATAGAGTTTTCCCTTCTTCGTAAAGTCTAAGCGGGTACTTCTCTGCTCTATTAAAAGAATTCATCTGCAAACAAAACACATAAATCAGCCATTACATATTTCGTAACTCAGCCAGCAAAACAAATAAATCAGCCATCATAGACCCTAAAATCATAAATCAGCTATAATAAACTAAAACCTGAAACTAATAAATCAGCCTTCAAAAACAATAATTCAGCCATCAAAAACATCTAAAGCCAACGTTCTCTTTTCTTCGCCATCACACAACAATTTGAAAAACTGTGAAAGGTATCCTGATTCCCGAATTCGTTCTAGCAAATTTGAAAAATTGCCCAGTCCCTTAGTCACTACATATGCAACCATAATGGGACTTAGAGTCTCAAAATCTAGTTCTAGTTCTTCCTCTACATCAATTTGGAAGAGCTTATATGCTTTATCAACCTGGTTCACACTATATAACCCTTTAATAACTGCATTGTATATCTCAAGATCAGCTATGTACCCAGAATCCATCAGATCCTCCCACAGATCACAAACACACATCCATTAAATCTCCTTTTAAGCAAGAAAAATACATAATTCATGTGGATCTAAAACTAACAAGCATCTACGAGAAATATTGTTTTTTTATTTATTTTTTAAGTTGAACCAGTCGAATTTCATTTTTAAAAAAGGTTTTCTCACAATCAAACAACGAAAAGCTATGAACACAACTTCAGAACATGAGATGCAATTCCAAAAAAAAAAGAGGGTTTGAAGAAACTGAAATCAAAATTGACTAATTGAAGCCATTAGAAACAAAGGGTAAGAGACAAAATCAGACCTTTCGCTAGTTATGAATCCAGAATTTCAAAATCTAGGGTTACGTTACCCCAAACGACGGACTGTAGAAGCACGACGGAGGCCATTTGATTGGATGAGAAACGATGGAGATTTAGCGATCGTAGGGTTTGAGGACGGAGACGAACATAAATGTTTGGCTGCTGCGTGTAGGGTTTATGACCCCTTGCGGATTTAAGGTGGAGGAGGTGAGGCGGAGGAGACGACGCATATGAAAGTTTTTTTTTTCTTTCAGATTTGATTTGGAAAGGAAATTGAAAGGTTCTTTATTTTTATTTTAGTTTAAAAGAACTAAAACTGTTTTTTTTATATAACTATAAACATTATTTTAAATAATACACTAAAAATAAATCAAAATGGCATAATCGTGATTATTAGTTTTAAACTTATTTTAAAGGACATTTCCTTAATCGTTTATCTATTTAAGTAAATAACATAAGATTTCTGCTATGGCAGTCATTTCACAATACTTGTGTGTTATTAAAACTCTGAAAATAGAGTACAACCACCGGAAAAAAACCGGAAACAAAGCCTGCAAATTCCAGTTAACGAACTTCGAAATCCCAGAAAACAAAGCCAGCGAATTCATAAAACTCCTGGAGACAACAGCCCCAAACATGGGGAACAGAGGATTACAAACCTTAACAAAAGCTGACAAAATGCCACAATTCCTTAATCCTTTATGCACCACCAACACTTTTCCGAGATCAGAAAAAGGGCCTAACTAGATCTTCAAATCTTTTTGTCCTCTCTTGGAATAGGTAGTCTTCTGAAGTTGAAAGCTTGGGCTTGCTAAAGTTGGCATGACGGGACCTCAAAAGAGGCTTATCACAACGAGTTTTTATAATTAGTCTTCTTCTTTGTTACTTTTGTCTTTTAAATTTTGTTTTTGTTGGCAACACAATTTTATTTTTCTTTGTTAAAGACAAAGTCTCTATGTTCTCAAATACTCCCTTCATTTCTAATTGTTTGTATTTATAAGATTTTTACACATATTAATAATATATTATTTTTTGTGATTAACAATTTTCTATAACTCTAAACCAATAGAATTCAATTTTTTTTTTTTTTTGAAATTTACAATTTATCATCAATAATTAATAAATCATGCATAGAAAACATAAAAATGTAACCTTTTAAAAAAAAATTCTTAAAAATACAATCATTTAGAAATTGAGGGAGTAATATATAGGAGATATTGTATATATCTTTTAAATAGAGTATAAAAGTAAAATCTATAAAAAATACTATCCAACAAAATTTAATTAATAACATTTAATAATTATAAAAGTGTTTCACAAAGTTTGGGCTTAAATCGGTGAAGATTCTTGAAAATGGTGTGCACTCAATCACCACCGAGACAGCTAGACTAATCGGGATTCTTGTATATAGAGACACGATAGCTCATTGTATATACACATACTTTATATCATGTTTACGAATCCATTGTATCAAGCAAACTATGTACAGACTCAGCAGATAAATGCATTTCCGAGGTATAAGGGTCTCACCGCCAAAAAATAAATTCTAGCAGAAAATATATATTTATGTAAGTATACGAAAATATGACTGATCGATAATATGGCTTCCTCCAATAATCCGACAGAAATAAAGTGTATCCATATATAAAGGGAAGATTACTAGAATGACTTATATTTGAAGGAAAATTGCTAGAATGACTCATTTTTTTTTTTAATTACTAGAATGACTTACATGTTATTTTTAGGGGTTTATATGACATAAGTACCCCTAATAAGCTGTGTAAGGAAAAAAATAGTTTTCGAAAATGCCATTAATGAATTAATTCTCGCGTGTCAATTATTTACAAAAATGCCACTGCGTCTTTGTTATCGCACACTTATTTTTCGCAGAGTTATTTTTTTTTACCGCAGAGTTATTGGACTAACTTAGTTACCGCACAGTTGTTTAATGTCATGGCACACTTATTTCAATATGCACATTTATTTTCCTTTACCGCACAGTTATTGGACTAGCTTGGTTACCGCACAGTTGTTTCAAGTCATGGCACACTTATTTCAATCTGCACATTTATTTTCCTTTACCGCACAGTTATTGGACTAGCTTGGTTACCGCACAGTTGTTCAAGTAATGGCGCACTTATTTCAATATGCACATTTATTTTCCTTTACCGCACAGTTATTTGACTAGCTTAGTTACCGCACAAATGTTCAAGTAATGGCACACTTATTTCAAATTTGCACATTTATTGTCCTTTACCGCACAGTTATTGAACTACATTGGTTACCGCACAGTTGTTAAAGTCATGGCACACTTATTTCCATTTTGCACATTTTTTTTCCTTTACCGCACAGTTATTGAATTAGCTTGGTTACCGCACATTTGTTTAATGTCATGGCACACTTATTTTCATTTTGCACAGTTATGTACTCTTACCGCAGACCTATTGGACTAGCACAGTTACTGCACACTTATTTACATTACTGCACAGTTATTTCCATTACTGCAGAGTTATTGGAATATATTTGTTACCGCACATTTATTACATTTACTGCACACTTATTTCTATTTGCAGAGTTATGGACTAACTTAGTTACCGCACAGTTGTTTTACGTTATGGCACACTTATTTCCATTTGTACAGTTATTCTCTTTTACCGCACAGTTATTGCATTATCTTACTTACCTCACAGTTATTGCTTATTTTGGTGGTACACTTATTGTACTCTATTGTGGCAGACTTATTGTTAACGTTGTCGCACACTTAATCTAAATTTAAGACTTAATAATTTTTATTTTTTTTCTTTTTTTTTTACTCTTTTTTATTTTAAGTTTTTTAATATGTTATATTTTATAATCATATATTTTTAATATTTTATAATTATTTTTTTTAATTTTTAATATATTTTTAAAAAAATTTAGTTGTTATTTTTATTTTTATTTTTATTTTTCTATTTATTTTTTATTTTTAATTTCCTTTTTTATTATTTTTTTCTTTTAGTTTTTTTAAATTTTTTTTTTTTTTTTTTAAATTTTTTTTTTTTTTTATTTTTTTTTTCGTTTTTTTTATTTATTTATTTTTTTTTTAATTTATTTTCAATCTATTTTAATTTATTTATTTATTAATTAAAATATTTGTTTGTTTCTCTTTTTTAATTTTTCTATTTTTTTACTTTTTCCGTTTTTATTTTTTTATTTTTGATATTTTAGATTTTTTTTAAAAAAATTATTCTTTTATTTTTATTTTATTTTTATTTTTATTTTTATTTTTATTTTATTTTATTTTAAAATTTTTAATATATTTAGAATTTTAAAAAATAAATCATAATGGCAATTTCGTTATTATCTTAAAAAGGGTAGATAGCAATGTCTTTTAAACAAAAATCTAGATCCATCTCTCAAAAGAAGTCATTCTAATTATTTTTTATAAAATTTAGGTCAATCTGAGCAAATTTCTCGTATATAAAACATAAAGCATGCTATCAATAGTAGCACACATTCGTACGTATAGTAAGTAAACATGTACTTGTGTAAACGTTCAGTTGTCGACGACTCATCGTGTTTAACACACTTCAGTGACCATTTTGCTCACGTGTCAACAGGGGATCATTGCAAAAAATCAAAAACAAATCGTCAACCAAATCTTATAAAACGAAACATAGGATAATAAAGGAAATCTGACTATATATAATTACATGCATGGAACTCTAAGGAAAAGTCTGATATTAAACGTAGTATATATGACGTACATCTGGAGATTGAAATGTATAGTACATCTACGTACTCATGGGCAAAACTATCCATGAAAAAAAAAGAAAAGAAAAGAAAAGGAGATGAGATATGTGGAGAATGGAGAGCCTCATGTATTAGACACGCCGCCGTAGACCTCCGATCCACGCGTTCAATTAACATCCAGGACATTTTCTAAGGAATCTTTCTTTAACATTTTTCATCTATTTTGAATCTTTGATAAACTAATTCTTTAGGTGTCAATCAAATGCGAACTCGTTTCAAAATCATCATCTTGACTATGTGTATGTGTAATTTACGTGTCATTTGACTATGTTTCTTATATGTATGTGCTGACAAAAATAATAGTTGTGTATGTGTTTGTGTAATTCATTATTACAGAACCATTTATGTAGTTGTTCTTAATTTTATTATATGGATAGAACTGGTTTATCTGTAAATCCTATAATATTAAAAAGTAAACCTATCCAGAAAGATCATAGTATATGATTAAAATGAAATATGAACAAATTAAATCCATATATGTGCAATTGTGCACGTACCATTTAGAAAAAATTATACACCTACTTATAAATATACAATATTACATTTGTTTACCAATAATATGTAAAAGACTAAAAGTAGACATTCTTTCAACTTAAAGAAAAAGTAAGTTTTTTTGTGCAACCTTGGTACCTTATGTTAATTGATCTGATCCTCAAGCTCCATTAGAGGCAGATGAAATACAAGAGTCTAGAACTGATTTCACAAGAGAATCAACCACAACATTGTTCGAGGGAGAAACATAATTAATAAAAGGAAAAATGTGAAAACAGAATGAAACAGAGCGAATATATAAGTAAAACTCTTTGTAGTTCTATAGAATGACTTTCAGAAATGAGGAGACGAACAAGGTCTTGACAATTCGAGTAGCGAGCCAATGGAGAAATGTCAGCTTTTTGTGCTGCAAAAGTTGCTAATTTGAGTGCCAAAGCTTTGCCGAGATGGGCGGAGGTGACGAAGCTTCGTAATTTTGTGCCTTGGATGAGGATATTCCCCGACTCTGACTTGATGATCCAACACATGCCACAATGTAGATTAGAGGCTAACCATGTCACGTCAGAGAAACATGATTTTGGAGAAGTGAAAATGGGAGGAGGCGGCCGCGTTTTAAAGGCAGCCTCTAAGGTTGAAATTAAAGTAAGATTATTTTATCTTGATCTTTGTGGCAATCTACCAAGCCACATCTCATAAGGTCTTCTCATTCTGAAAAAGCATGAGAAAAGCTAAGCCCTTTTCGAAAGAACGTCAAACTTGTTTAAAAAATATACATGCAAAATAATAATATTAGAGCTACCTTTTCAACAAAACAAAATTGTTTTAAGTCATCGAGCACCCATATATGAGACCTACCAAAAAAAATTTAAAGACCATTTTAATAAATTACCGAATAATTATTTTTCTTTTTTTTTTTGGTCTAAAGACCGAAATAATTCTACCCCAAAAATATATCTATTTTTAATATGATAAGTTTTGTTATGATCATGAGTAACTTAGATGCAGAAAAATAAAAGATCCTACTCTGTTCTCATCAACAAACAATGATTTACTTAAAATGATTGCACCGAAACTTTTACGCTGGATAGTTGACATAAAAGACATACGAAAGTGTAATTATGTTCCAAAATGTCAAAGGATGAGCATATTGTTTAGAGCCTATTGTTTTAGTCATGGTAAGTGATGTTTTGTTTTTCAATGCAAAAAGACAAATTAATACATTTCCTTACTTTATTTTTAGAACATATTAACAATTTATATAATTTGCTTGATGATTAAATATAAAATCGTAACTAATCAAAGAATATAGATTCATTTTCAACAAACTTTTGATTTTAAAAATTTTAAATGAATTAAACAAGATAACTACCAAAATAAAATAACCCCATTTTAGTATAAAGGGTTCCAAAAAAAAGAGTTAAAAATTTAAAATAATTAAATAATAAAAGAAAAAGCATTTAAAAAATAAATGTGGACTAAAAAAAAACCTAGTCCCTCCCAACACACACGCGACTATAAATTAGTGCCACCCTTTTCACCAAATTCATTCTCTTTAACAATCTTTATTCTTCCGAAAGAAAAAGGTTTTGTAAAAAAAAAATCAATAATACCATGGTCGTGTTGTTACAGCCAGTCACTTTTGATACCGACGTCAATGTTAACCGAAAATGCAAACCGAGTCCGGTTTTAATCCCGGTTGTGGACTTAACCGACTCAGATGCCAAAACCCAAATCGTCAAGGCATGCGAGGAGTTTGGGTTCTTCAAAGTCGTCAGCCATGGGGTCCGACCCGACCTTTTGACCCAGTTGGAGCAAGAAGCCATCAACTTCTTTGCTTTACCTCATTCTCTCAGAGACAAGGCGGGTCCAGCCGACCCGTTTGGTTACGGTAGTAAACGCATCGGGCCCAATGGTGACATGGGCTGGATTGAGTATATTCTCCTTAATGCTAATCTTCACCATGCGTCGTCTTACAAAACCACCGCTATTTTCCAACAAACCCCTGCAAGTTTCAGGTAAACCAAAACCGATCCTATGTTACATGAAACCACCATATGTTAGTTCTGTTCTTTTCTTTTTTTGGTTAATGTTGTTCTGTTCTTTAAAAGACAAAAAAAAGGTTTAAAAACAAAATTGAAATGTAACAGAGAGGCGGTTGAAGAGTACATGGAGGGGGTGAAGGGAATGGCGAGCAAAGTTCTGGAGATGGTAGGAGAAGAGCTAAGGATAGAGCCAAAAGAGAAGCTGAGCAAATTGGTGAAGGTGAAGGAAAGTGATTCATGTCTGAGGATGAACCATTACCCGGAGAAGGAAGAGACTCCGGTCAAAGAACAGATTGGGTTTGGCGAGCACACGGATCCACAGTTGATATCAGTGCTGAGATCAAACGACTCCGAGGGTCTACAAATTTGTTTGAAAGATGGAACTTGGGTCGGTGTTCCACCTGATCACTCTTCTTTCTTCATTATTGTTGGAGATACTCTTCAGGTACCCTCAAATCTTTGCAACTTCTTTTTTATTTAAAACCTCTTTTTTATCAAAAAAAAAAAAAAAATAGTTTTTATTTATTTATTTTGTTTATAATTTGCTAAATTGGGGAATTGCACATTGGATCATTTCTCTTTATTTTATTAGTATATAGGGTTTTAATAAAATAAAACTAAAACTATTATTCATGTTATAATATATTAGAATTTATGAAACCTTTATATTTTCCCACAAATGTTTTAAAACTTTTTAGATTCATTGCAATTTTTAGATTCAAGATTTCGAATTCCATTTACCTATGCGACTTGTATGATCATAGATTAAAATTCAAGAAGATTCACATAGACTAGGATCTAAAACATCTATTTACGTTTCTACGATCATATATTACTCTCACGTGACAGCTGGTGATCAAATATCGTTAGCATGCATGATGAGCATTGGGCATTTATGAATCTATAATTATTATTTTTTGTCCTCACCTTTTGAAACATTACCAATTAGGCAATTACCACCATATTATTGGTTACAACACAATTTTCATATTTCTAATTCTTTTTATTTTGTTTTTTTGGTTTTGTAAAATTCTTATATTTTGTTAGTGCTTATTGACTATTTGCAGGTGATGACTAACGGAAGATTCAAGAGTGTGAAACACAGAGTGGTCACAAATACAAAGAGATCAAGAATATCGATGATCTACTTTGCAGCTCCTCCGTTAAGCGAGAAAATTGCACCATTGTCATGTCTTGTCCCAAAACAAGATGATTGGCTTTATAAAGAGTTTACCTGGTCTCAATATAAGTCTTCTGCTTACACGACTAAGCTTGGCGATTATAGACTTGGTCCTTTTGAGAAACAACTTCCATTTTCCCTACCCAATGTTTGATTTATTATAATATATATATTTTTTTTTTTTTCCCTTCTCATTTTAATAATTTAGTTTATAAGTCCCACCGAGAAAAAACAATATAGAAAATAAATAAGTAGTGTTTATCTCTTGTATCATTTTACTAGTTTCTTGTTTTAATAATGTTGGTATCATTTTGTCTTGTAGTAGAGGTGATTGAAGTCATATATATATTATTGGTTAATAAAAAACGTAACAACAAGAAAAGAAGTTATGAAATTTTATGGGAGTCTCTAAAACCTAAAAAAAATTACGGTAGTTTTTTAGGCTTGTAAAATGCTTAAGTGTGATTGAAAAAAATGATAGAGATTTTAAAAAGTTTGTAATATTTCATCTCCAACTAATCACTACGGACAATCGTTTTCTAAATGACTTATTGATGGCTTTATTTTCTCGTAAATGGCCTCAAATATTTTTAGTTTTCTTTTAGCCCTTCCGCAGTTAACAAACAAATCTTATAACTTTTTCAGTTGTTTCTTCTGTTGAGGCCCGTATAGGCCTAATTAGACATCTCTTAGGGGTCGAAGAGCATTTTATAAGCCTTCAAATCTTCTAAAAAGCCAAGTCCATTATCAAAGAAGAACATAATCAAGAAATATCTGAATAAGACAGGTAAATTTCTGGATTTTTACGTTGTTGTTTTCACTTCCGTACACGTATAAGTAACATTTTTCGTGTTTGGCATCAAGAAAAAAGAAAAAAAAAAGAAAGAGGCAAGTAGCAAGCACGTCTTACGTATGCCCGAGTTCTATGGGTTATGGCGTAACTGAATCTTATTATAACCGGCCGTATTAATAAAAGCAAGCATGTAATCTTTGTGTTTTTATTTTAAAGAAAAATTTGACAGCATATCATTTTTTTGTTCTTTGTCATGATTTGTTTTTAAATGTAGTAATTTGGCACAAAACTATGAATAGAACACTTTCACCTTGTGAAGTTCTTCTACTCATGCGTATCAAGATAACATTTAGATGGACACGATAAAGTTGTTGAAGGCTAATCAAATCTTCTTTTCGTTCATAATATAAGACGTTTTAGCATAAAACACGCATATTAAAAAATTACTTTTATTTTTAAAAAACATTATTTCATATATAAATAAAAATAATTCAACCAATTAAAAAAAATTGCAAACTATTATTAGCTCATAATATCCAATAAAATAAAAAGTACATAAAAATACGAAAACGTCTTATATTTTGAAATACGACAAAACTTTTAAAATGTCTTATATTTTGAATGAATATTGTATCAGATTAAAAGCGAATATAAATTAAAAATAATAATAATTCATTTTATGTTTTTTTTTAGTTTATTGTAACCAATGTTGTTGTATTTCCTTTAGAGCTCATGTTAACTTCATAAAAATCATTTTTTTTTTCCTTTAGCAAAAAAACTTTATAAAAACAATAACAAAGATGTTTTAAAAAAAAAAAAAACTAAAAAGATAGAAATAAAAGCTGCTGAGAAATCTGCATTAAAAATATACAATACAACAATTTTTATGAAGCTATAGAAAGCAAGAAAAACTCCATGGATCTGATTTGGGAAATGTATTTTTTCCTTTTATAAATTAAATAAGAATAATAGATTTATTTCTATATGACAACTATTATACAACAGAGCAGCACGTGCTTGTTAGTTGATGTATGTTAAGCGAGACCTATTGTTCAACTCTCTCCATCCATCAGACTTCAGACATACAGATATTTTTGTTGTTGTCCTTGTCGTCTCTCTCTTCTTATAGCTCCTTTCTTCTCTCGAGCTTGAGATCCATCAAAGATGGCGACAGATGAGCCTTCACTCACTCGCTGGAGCTTTCTGGTAAATTCGCCTCTGTTTCTCACTCTCTCATCTGCTCTTTACATTTGCATACTTTTTACAACTACAGTTTGCATCAAATGCAGCCACTAACAAAACTTATGTCAAATCTAATAGTTGAATGATCCAAATCCAAAGTCAAACTCTTCAAAATTGCTTTTTTTTTTTTTTAGAATTTTTTAAACCACCGGAGAAACCGAGGAATTTGCTAAGACCTGTTTCGTTTTCAACTTAATTTTCGAATTCAGATTAGATTTTTTTTTTTTTTTTTCTTTTTCCTTACACAAAAATGGTCACTTGAATGGCCAAGTGAAGAACGAACCCGTTTCGATTTCTCTGAATTCAATGCAATGAACTTGGAGAATTGATCGATTTGTTCAAGAAAATCTGTGGTATTTATTAGGAATTTAAAACGTTTTATGATGCCAAGTTTGGGAGGAAGAAGCTACCAGAAGAAGACTCGAACAAGGACCAACCAGAAGATGGATCATCCAACAGTACCAATGGTCATGTCAACAACGACTCTTCCCAAGTCACTAACCCACCTCAGGTATGCTTTAAGGATTGATTTTGTTTTCCTTTCTTCCTGGAATCTGTCAAGTGCTTAGAGCTGTAATGGTGTGTGTGTTCTTATGTCCTAAGATGATCAAAGTTTTGTGATTTTCTGATGATTGCAGGAGGGTAACACTGGCTTGGCCAATGGCAATGTCATTCGCGAGAAGCCGTAAGATCTATTGTTTCTTTTTGCTTTGTGTAGTGAGGTTTTTTTTTTATTGTTTTGGATCTGAGGAATGGTTAGCATAAGCTGACACATGACAAGACAGATTGGTATATTACAGTTCATTCCCTCTAAGAGTTGTTCTTGTGCAGGAAAAAGTCCATGTTTCCACCTTTTGAATCTGCAGAAACTCGTACTCTCGCAGAGAGTTTGAGTAGGTAAGTCACTGTGGTTCCTGATACATTTTTGCTTTTGGCATAACGTTCTTGTGTTTTTATTGAAAATTGGTGTGTGTGTTGTAGGGATATCATCCGTGGGAATCCAAATATTACGTGGGAAAGCATCAAAGGTTTGGAGAACGCGAAAAAGTTGCTCAAAGAAGCTGTGGTCATGCCTATAAAATACCCCACGTATGTTCTTCATTGCTATCTCAAGCCTTATATGCCAATGTTGGTAACTTGTAGTTTGTTTTTGGTTCTTGAATCTCAACTTTTGATTTCAGCTACTTTAATGGGCTACTATCTCCATGGAAAGGAATCCTTCTTTTTGGTCCACCTGGTACTGGAAAGGTGCGAATGATTCTATCTCAGAATGTGTTATTACTCTGAGAGTCTTGTATTGAAAACGACCCATGCATAACAGTCTTATTCGTCTTCCCTAGACTATGCTTGCAAAGGCTGTTGCTACAGAGTGCAATACAACATTCTTCAATATCTCAGCCTCATCTGTTGTTAGCAAATGGAGAGGTAACATCTTCTTCACCTTTATTTTACTCAGAACCATGAAAAAAAGTGGGAGTCGGGCATCTCGATATCTGTGTTTTGATGTTTTTTCAGGTGACTCTGAGAAGTTGATAAGAGTTCTGTTCGATCTAGCTAGGCATCACGCTCCTTCGACTATCTTTCTTGATGAAATCGACGCGATCATAAGCCAACGTGGTGGTGAAGGCCGCAGTGAACATGAAGCAAGCAGGCGTCTCAAAACCGAGCTGCTCATTCAGGTAAAATTGCTGAAGAACCCTTATCTGTCTCACAAAGTTCATTATCTTACTAAACAGATGGTTTTTTTTGGGTTCAAAATTTGCAGATGGATGGGCTACAAAAATCGGATGAGCTCGTATTTGTTTTAGCAGCAACAAATCTCCCTTGGGAGCTAGATGCAGCTATGCTCCGGCGTCTTGAGAAAAGAGTATCCTTTTTTTTCCTTGGTCTTATTGAACAAAAACACTTCTATTATGATTTCCCTTTGTTTTGGACTCAACTAGTGAAATCTTTAGATTCTCGTACCTTTACCGGATCCGGAAGCAAGAAGAGGAATGTTTGAGATGCTCCTGCCGTCACAACCAGGCGATGAGCCATTGCCTCATGATGTGCTGGTTGAGAAATCCGAGGGTTACTCAGGTTCGGACATTCGAATACTTTGTAAGGAAGCTGCGATGCAACCATTGAGACGTACATTGGCTTCTTTGGAAGACAGAGAAGACATTGTGCCTGAAGATGGTAAAATCTGTTCTGAAATGAATCCGTCATTGGCTTAGAAACTTCAGAATCTTTTGACATTGTCAGTTTTTATTGTTGCAGAGTTGCCAAAAGTGGGACCCATACTACCAGAAGACATTGATAGAGCTCTGAGCAATACTCGACCATCGGCTCATCTGCATGCCCATCTCTACGACAAGTTCAATGATGATTATGGTAGCCAGATTCTCAAGTAAAATTAGGTGAAATATATATACATATATGTCATCCAGAAGTTGATCATTATTTGTAAGGAACCATCCTCCTCTAGAACTTTTGTTGGTTTTTTAATATTAAGAATAAGAGCACCTTTGCTTTGGGCTCCACTTTCAGGAAATTATTTTCATATTTTGGAGCCCATTTTTTTGGCTTCGTGATTTTTTTGGCTTCGTGATCTATGAATGATGAGAACATCGGAGTCTCTGTTTCACTGGTCGTCTTACATGAAATGTCGGTAAAAGGAGGTGAGAATGTAACAGAAATGTGACTAAAGCAGTAAATCTATTGGTGACCAAAATTTTAGTATGCAGTAGAAAACGATTAAAGAAGTGTTGAATACGAAACAGCAGTTTTCACTCAGTTCTCTCCGGGCCAGATTTTTCTTTTTTCGACCGTTTTCTTGTTCTCTTTCTTGTACCGCTCTCGTCGTCTTTCTTTTCCTGGTAATCCAAACAAACAAAAAAAACGAACTGTAAACGATTGGGACATTTTTTTTTTTTTGTAAACATAAAAGCTCTCAAATCTCTTAGGTTACCTTTTGTGCACCAGAGTTTGAATCGGCTTTGGATTTGGATTGAGGTTTCTCTGTATGGTTCACCTTCTTTTTCTTGCATGAAAGCGGGTTTGGACCCTGCAAAGTTAAAGACAACAATGTTAGTTTTTCCATTGCTCTAGGACACACAAAAGATGGAATAACAACGAAAAGACCACTAATATTGTGAAAGTGTACAAACACCTTTGCTCTGTTTCGCTTGAATTGAGGTCTATCCTTGACACCAAGTCCATTTCTTGTAGAAACCACTCTAGGCTTTTCCAAGTGTTCATTTTCAACTGATCCTTCTTCTTTATTAGAAGCTAAGATTCTTGCAGTCCGTTTTGCCATCATCTTTTTTTCTGTCTCTGTCATATTTAAGCGCTTGTTTTCAGAGTTTTTGGCGGTCTGACGTTGGAAATCAGAAGGTTGATCGATCAGCAGTATGTTCCTTAAGCCAAACACAAGAGGAACAATGGACTCCTGAAAAGAAGCAGAGCGATTTAAACCTCTTAAACCTCACAGAACATCCATCCTCTGAAACAAAAAAAACTCTGCTCATCAGGAAAACTAACCTGCTGAAGCTTTCTCCTAAACTCGGCGTCCTGGGTACCGAGAAAGAAATGCTCCGAATTCTTTATCCCGATTACCTCTGACAAACACTCGTCTGCTGTTTTTGGCTCCTCGTGCTCACATCTATAAGTGAAGCAAATCAATTTCATATACATTGTACAAAATTCAGGTCAGCCACATATAAAAATCCTCACTTTCTATACAGTAAAGCTCATCTATATAAGTTATACAAATCAATTTCATATACATTACACAAAATCTAGCCTGGAACTTATAAAAATCCCCACTTTCTAAACATTAAGCTCATCATATATAGAAGTTATACAAAACTCAGTTCAATGCCTAATGAATCAAATCAAAAAATTCTACAATCTAATAACACCAAATCCAACAAGACCAATGGACTCATACACAATCTCATTAGTTCGACACATCTCCTAGCTAATTAAACCAAGTAAGATAGTGAGAAAAAGAGAAGCTTACGTTGCTGTACTAAGCATCTGGGCAGCTTCAAGAGATTCAGCAAAATCTTTACCCAGTTTCTGCAACTCCGCAACAACACATCTACGAAACAGCTCCAACGAAAGCATCATAAGAATTATGTAAATTGATTTGAGCTCGTGAGAGAAGATAGAGACAAAAGAGATAGAAACCTGGTGGTGAAGAGCTTGACGGGACCTCCAAGGAGCTCGGAGATAGCAGTATCGGCGGGTGTGATCTCATTAGCAACAAGATGGTGGATGAAGGTGCCGTCGCAAAGAACTTTGAAGGGCTGTCGGAATCCGAAACAGACCGTGAAGAATCTCACGGTTCTCCTGTTTTTCTTCTGCCTCTTCACTCTCATCTTCTCTCTTAGATGGTGATTTTCAGAGGCGGAGACGCTGGCGGAATTAGGGTTTTAGAGGGTTTTTTTGTTCGGTGGAGTTAAACGCTGACTTCGGGAGAGAAAAGAAAACTTATTTGTTTGGTTCAGTTTAGAAATTTCGGTTTTATTTATTGGTTTGAGAAATTCGTAGGAACAATGAAAAATAATTATATTTTAGAGGGAGATGTGCTAATTGGCAAACTAACTCTCGTGGGAAATTTTTTTTATTTTTATTTTTGGCCTAAAATTTAAAATGTTTACAAAATACAAATTCAACTCAATTATACACTCTCAAATTTAGAAACTGACGGAAAATCAAAAATCTTGATTATATTTTTTTGTCTAAAAAAAATTCGTAGGAGAGTTCAAAAACAGAGATAGAAAGAATAAGAACGTCATTCTTATTCAATAGGAGAATGAAGCCAAGGCTAAATAAGATCTTCAATGCTCATTCCGTGTCATATAAGCCTTTTCTATGTAATTCCTCGAACGTGCTCATATGCTTTTACACCTCTCTTCGTGACGATTAGGATTTAGAAATCATACCTTAACTTGTGTTCTGCAGATAATTGTTCTTCTCCTGAATTTCATTGAACGTTGAGCTAAGCTGAGAAACATCAAAGATATATAATTAAACCTCACAATGCTACAAATCATTATATTAATCCAAAGCCAGACACTGGCTTGTGAACCACATTCAAAATGTTCATGTTTACCTCTTTGATTCGGATTCTCAGGTTCTCGACTTGTAAACGTTTCTGTGATCTGAACCTCTCGACATTTCGCATGAACTCATTCATCTCTGAGCATTTCAGCTTGTAATACTTGTCCCTCTCTTTGTCAAACTCTTTAAGCTCTTCAACCTCACTCTTCAGGGTCCTATACTCCAATCAACGCATTGATTGATACAATATATAATCATCAACAAACCAAGAATCGAGAATAATCAAACCTCAATTGCTGTATAGAGCCGTTGTGTTTGGAATCGAGATCTTGGATGCTAGATCTGAGAATCATGATCTTGAGGTTTTGTGCAGCTATTTTTTGGTCGAGCATCAAACATCTACGTTCAATGGATTGTATACTTGCTTGCTTCGATGCTAACATCTGTGATTTGTTCACTTGTATCTCTTTCTCCGCCTATCAAACATTAGAATCCACAAATTTCAAACTGTAAAATCATCATCGAGAATTGATGCTTTCTCTGGTTTCGCGCTTACTGATTACAGAGAAACGAAGGTGCTGACGAAAATTACAGAGTATGATCCGTCTGATTAATTCGCCGAGAAGCTTGATTTCAAATTAAAATTAAAATCAATAGTTCATCAATCAGAGATATTAACACTTGGAATGAAGCGATTCTCTTATTTTCAGTAACTAGTCGAAGAATCTCTAAATCACCAGCAACATTGAAACTCTCGATGATTCAATGGTACGAAAGAGAAGATAGAATCGTAATTGTTGGTTGGTACCTGGAGAAGACTGAGTCGTTGGTTTCTGGTGAACTCCATTTGATCTAGTCTCTCCTTGAAAGCTGCAGAAAGCGCCATTGCTAGAGGGAGATAAAGCTTGATTTGAGAGAGTGAAAATTTTGAAATTTGGAGACTGGATTAGGCGTAGGCGTAGGCGTAGGCGGAGTCGAGTTATACTGTACTTATGAAGGAGAATGCGCACACTTACTCACGACCCATAACATTTAAGAGTCCAAAACTAATAAGCCCACGAAGCCTTTTTCAACATTTTCATAACTGATTTAAGTTCACAAGTCTTAACTCCTAACCACTTAATTAGACTAATTAAACTGTATTATCTTAAATTATCTAAAGTATTACTCGGCTACCACAACAAAAACCACCAGAACCCAAGAATTCCTAAAACTTCAAGTATCTTTTTACAGTGTCCATTAATGTATGGGTAAGTCATGGATAAGCGAGATTGAGAGCAGAGTAGATTCAACAAGGAAGAAGCTATTTCGTGCGGATCAAAGAAGACACAATTCGTCCCAAAAAAAAAAAAAATAAGAATCTTAATCGTATGGATAGATCTCGACTGGTTTCTTAATAATACTTTGCAATAAGAAGAGAAAAAATAAACATAAGCATTCAAAGGAAAGAGCACAAATCAAGGCAAACTTTTAGAAGACGAGAGAGGTTGTTTACACAAAGGATTGACAAATGAGGGCAAACAAACAAACGAAAAATAGATCGATCAGACTGACTTGATCGCGGTGGAGGGATCAGGATCGGAGGTATCAGGAGGATTATTTGGGATGAGAGGAGCACTAACACCTGAGGATGTATCCACGTCTTCGTCGTCGGGATCATAATCGGGGTTTAGAGATCTGTCGATGGCTTCACGACCTGTCTCCAAGCAAGGCTTACAAGCTATCTCTATCGTTATCCATCCCAATATTATTCCGGCTATTACGATCACCGCGCTTGTTATCGCCGCCATTAGATCTCTCTCTCTCTCTCTCTTCTCTGATGCCTCTCCGACTCACAAAACTTGGGACTGTATCATCACCTTTGAATTTTTTATGGACTCAGGGAGTTAGATGATCATGAAATGTCAACTATGCCCCTTTTTTTGAGTATATTCTTTTTCGTCGGCAAGGATTATGAATAAGCTAATTACAATCTTGCTAACTTACATTTATAACTTGACGTAAAATGAGTAACTATTGATCAAGACGTAAATTATTCAATTCGTAAAAAAGTAAAGGTTGTTGTCAACTAATGTTACAGAAGGTTTTTGGTTTGGTAGTTTGGTACAATAATGTTGCAACCAAAAAAAAAAAGGGGAAATTGTATATAAAGGATAATTTTTTTTGAGTTTGTCCATATACACTTTTTTTTGTTAATTGTCAATCATGTCAAATCTACCCTTTCAGATAGTTTCAATAATTTTTTGTTTTTAAAAAGAAGTTGTGAGTTAAAAAAGGCAAGTCGTGTTTAGTTTAAAGAAATTTTGTTGATGTTAATTTCATATTAAATGTGTTCTAGATTTTTTAAAATACACGTTCTGAATTTTGTATACATTATAGAAAGTTTAGATTAAGTATTCTACATACTTTTCATGTTCTACGGAATTTAGAATTCGTCTCTATTCTACGATCTTTAGAATTCAAATTAGCTATATGTTATACGGAGTTTAGAATACGTATTCTGCAGGTTACCTATATTCTACAAAATTTAGAATACGTATTCTGAAAGTTACTCTATATTCTACAAAGTTTAGAATACATATTCTACGAATGTTAGAATATGTATTCTACAGTTTGGTCATGTTCTACGAAATTTAGAAGATGAATTCTGCATAATTCAGAATTTCATAAAATAAGGAAACTAAATTGTATATATTTATGGAAACCGAATATTTATTAAATCTTTAACATAAATGTCTAAATCTATTCTAAGAAAATTGAATATTTACTAAGATTATGTTCTACAGAATTTTGAATTCATATTCTACTTAGTTTAAAAATAGTTTTAATATAAAATAAGTTGGTTACGTTTTTCTTAAGATAAAATCGTTTTTTCATAAGTTGGTTATGTTTTTCATATTGATTTTTTGTATCCCAGAGATAAATATGCTGGAGATTTATGTAACATGTGGTGTATGGAGATGATTTGACAACAAAGAGTAGATATTTGTGATTGATAAAGAAAAATATGTGATTAACATATTAGTATTTGTTAATTTTTTATTAATTAAATTAATAATTTTTTAAGAAAGGTATATATCCAATTTCTATTTTTTTATTTTCATTTTTCATTTTTTTTTTTGGCTAACTTTCTTCATTTAATCAAATTAGTGAATATTTTAATTTTTAAAAATTAAATAAGATATTCAAGGATATTTTTAGATTTTAATTATTTAAAAAGTGTAGTTGGACAATGTTATACAAAAAAAGTGTATATTGGCAAACAAAAAAAAAATATATCCTTTAGAGCCAATTTTCCTGAAACTAAATAAAATGTTTAAAGTTAAACCGAAGAATTCAAAGTTTCATTTCACAAGCATTTTCCATCCAACAACATAAAAAAAAAAGACAGTAACAAAACGTAAAAAGGGTAAAACAAAACACAGTCGCCGTAAAAAAATAAATTACTGGCAGAGTTGTTCGACGGCAGTGACGATCTGAGCTGGCTGAACAACCGTCCATTCCTCCAATGTACCGGCGTAAGGAGTTGGAACATCCTGAGAAGACAAACACATCACCGGAGCATCCAAGTAATCATGGAAGTTCTCGTTTATCGCAGCTGTCAAGCTTGCTCCAATCCCTCCCGTTCTCATACATTCCTCCACAATCAAAACCCGGTGCGTCTTCTTCACCGAGTTTCCAATAGTGTAGAGATCGAACGGCTTCAACGACCTAATGTCGATAACCTCTGGATCATACCCTTTGTTCACCAGCGTCTTTGCAGCCTGCATTACATGGTACCTAATAATACAAGTACTCTATTAGTTCTGATTTGTTTCAATTTCAATGAAGAAGAGATTTTGGTTGTGATTCAGTCAGTACCTCATCCTTGAATACGTCAGTATCGTGATGTGTTCACCTGGTCTGACCATTTCTGCTTCTTCCAGATTACAGATGTATTCTTCGTCCGGGATAGTCTCCTTAAGGTTATAGAGCAGAACGTGTTCAAACAGAATCACGGGATTCTCGCTTCTTATTGCGGCTTTCATCAATCCTTTAGCGTTGTAAGGTGTTGAGCAGGCCACCATCTGGATCCCAGGAATTGACTGGAAGTAAGACTCGAGCCGCTGGGAATGCTCGGCTCCGAGCTGCCGGCCCACACCACCGGGTCCACGGATTACAACAGGGATAGTGAATTGACCACCGGATGTGTAGTGAAGCATGCCGCAGTTGTTGGAGATTTGGTTGAAGGCTAAGAGTAGAAACCCCATGTTCATACCTTCGATGACTGGTCTTAGTCCTGTCATGGCAGCTCCAATGCCCATACCAGTGAAGGCATTTTCACAGATTGGAGTGTCGAGAACCCTGAGATCACCGAACTTATCAGCAAGGCCTTTGGTTACTTTGTATGAGCCTCCGTAATGGCCTACATCTTCACCCATGACACAGACATGTGGATCTCTGTCCATCTCTTCTTCTAGACCTTCTTGAAGAGCCTCGAAAAGCAATAGCTCATGTCTACAAAAGTTTTATAGCTAAAATTAGCAATGCTAATTTTGAGGCAAAACGCATAACATACAGAGACAAGAGCAAGACATATGCTACTTAGAACAGTGGATGCATAAATGAAAATTCATATGTAAAATAACATCGCATGAATTTTTAGGCGCTGAGGATGCAGATACAGATATTAGATGTAACATCATTACATATGAAACACAAGCGTTAATAATCAATTGAAGGGATTTTTGGAGTCGTTCAAAGAGATGTGTTTCATGGAAATGGTATAGTTCGTCTGCCAATACAACAGAATTCAAAATGCTTGTAAGAGATAAACCAATGTGTTTATAGGGGAAGGAGCTAAATGCTTGAAAATAAAAGCTTTCACCCTAACCATCTTAAGATAGATTCTTTTCTCTAATCATCTACACCATGATAACCATTTTCAATGGAAAAAACCACAGCTTTGACGACTACCACTTGTAGAGACCCCAAGTATGGTTCTTTTCAACAGAGACTCTTTACCTAATCTAGAATTGGCATTGATCACTGATCAGATATGACACCACATTTGCATAATCAAACATTATGAATCTAATGGGAAGCTTGTTAAAGCAGTATCACAGATCTAATGCACTATAGAGAGAACTTTCTCAAACAATTAACATCTATTATAATGGTTCAAGAGTCCAAAAGTACAAAATCAATGCATGAAAAAAAAATCAAACTTGTTAGCATAAGTAACAAAAAGGATACAGAACATACCCAGACTTTGATGAGGTGGAGCTAGCAGCAGTATCCGCCTTCGTCTACAGAAATCAAGACCTCATCAAAGATCCATTGTAAATTCTTGAAGACGACAAGGAATTAACAAACCCCAAATAGAAAAACCCAATATTAAAAACACATACCACAACAGCATTTGCTATCAACGACTCAGAGCGACGAGCTATAAGGTTAGAACCAAAGCTTTTATTAGTCCCATCAGATCCAGCCACAATGTATCTCTTACTCCTCACTACATCCAAAAAAAAAAAAAAAAAAACCCAATTCATTACAAAATTAGCTCTTCAACACGATACCTGAAAACAGATCGTTCACCCGAAATACCTGAAAGAGAAGAGCGACAAGGAGCTACGAGTTTGTTGGAATCGATTGAATTAAACGGCGACAGAGCTGTTGCAGCTCCAGCTCCTTGGAGTATTATTGCAGACATTTTCCCAGAAATTCAAAATATTCTGAAATTAACAAGAATTTTTTCTAGGCAGAAAAATAACAAATAACAAAGTGTTTGTATTTATGATTTATGCATATAAACAAAACAAAAAATGGTGATAGAAGAGAAGAGTGGAGAAGCGCGGAGAAATCGAAGAAATAAAAGAAAGCCGTGAAAACGTGATTTTGCTCTATCGCACTTGAATTCTGGTAGAACCGGTTTAATCCCACTTGGCACAGTGCGGTTTGGTTGCGGTACAATGACCTTTAACTCAAAACTGTGACATCATCTTAAGAACACGATGGGCTTGCTTCGAAAATGTTCACAACTCAACATTGGAATATAAAGTTCGTCCTAATTAACTCTGTACTAATGCTGATTGGACATAGAGCTCGAGGCCCAAATGAATTCAAGGCATAATATTAATATACACTCCTAAATCAATTTTAGCCATCAAATTCCTTTAACTAGAGTAATAACCCGCGCGTTGCGCAGGATTCTAAGACCATCTGCATTCGTCACCCCCTTTGGGGTGTCTTAACTTTTTTTAATATTTTTTTTTTTGTTGGACAGGTGTCGCCGTACGATTCGGCGCGCTGGAGATACTGGGTCTTGCGCAACACCCCGTGTCTTGCACTGTGCGGACACGTGTCGCGCCGCGATTCGTCCCTGCAATAAAATATTAATATATTTAATATTTAAAACAAAAAAAAACGAAAAAAAAAAAAAAAAAAATTGGAAGACACTCACCCCGCGGGGTGAGCAATGTGGATGCTCTAATAAATATTATAAAAAAAATTAAACTATTTATATATATAAATAAATCATTAATTATAAATAAAATTATAAAGCTAATTCATTATTTTCTACGAAAATTAACATATTTTAAGGTTAAAATCATTCGATTCAAAAATATCCTCAAACATGTATTTTTTTTATCACAACATAGACAAAACTACATTTTCACTCATGATAAACTACAAAAATTATGTGTCACCCCTAATTGGATGCTTTATTGTGCAGCATTTGAGTTTGTATTTACCTATTATATACTTGTTATTTTTAGTGTAAAATTTTAGAATCTTTTACTTAAAATATGAAGACTATAACACTTTTAATTTTTGTAAAAAGTTTAGATGTTTCAAATAATCCAACTCTAACTTTTATGTTTATATACAATATTCCAAAAAATATTGGTGTAAATATTTATATTGTTTGGAGAAAGTTAACTATCCTTACTCTATAGTTTTTTCACACTCAATTTGTTAAATCCTTTCAATACTTTGATTACTAACATTATATTTTAAGTTTTTTAAAAAAATTATTACCCATTTTAGTTAATTATTTTTATAAATATTTTTAGATTTATTTAATAAAAAAATAAACATGTATTTAATGAATATTTTAAATTATCTTTAATTCAAAGAAAAAATTTGCTTACATATATTATAAGTTTATTACATTTGTGTTATTATTGTTTTAATTTACATTATTATTGAATCATTTACTTGTAGTGGTTGTGACTTGTGCCTATATATAATTTTTCATTATTTGGTCTTTCATTTCTTTATATTCTAATGTTGTTTATATAAATTTTAATTAATTTTATCTTATCTTTGTGTTCATTTCTTTCTCCTATTAATAAAATCTATAAAAAATATAATTACAAAGTGTTTTTTTTTATTATCATTTTAATACTCTTTTTCTTACTTTCACTTCTTTTATTGTTAAATATCTTAATACTCATTAACTGCTATATTTAAATAATGCTAATGAATTTTTTTAAATGTAATTAATTCTTAATAAAAACATAAAAATAAAAAATATTATTTGATGACATGTTTTATTTTCATTGGATGATTAAGATGATAATGTGGATAGCCTCAATGGAGAGAAAACTCTCTCATTATATATATGATTTGATCTTTATCGATCGATGAGAACAAATGAATTATCCGTTTGGCCTTGTTCTGCCTCACATCACCACCACATGTTTTATCGTGTGTTGTCTATGCAGATTGAACTTATCTCCAATCTTGAGATTTTTAAAACCTCTTCTTTTTTTTTTAAATTATACTTGGAAGGTTTGGTCTATCAGGACTTTTTTTCCATCAAAACTTGTCTATAAAATTGGTAGACTTGAAACACAACTACGCAGGATTGGTTGATTTGGTTCGAAACCAAATTACAAAAGCTTGGGACTGGGGCAACATTGTTAAAAGGGCGCTTATACAGAAGATTTAATTAAGATCAATTTGGTGGAAAGTAATGTAATAATCCGAAAGATAAAACGTGTTACCATTCATTTTGTTAAGTATTTTTGCAACTTTTGTTTTCTAAGCTAGGACCACAATTTGCTTTAAGTTCACTATAGAAAGGCCAAAATTTCAAAGGTATTGTGAAAACATGAAGTTTAAAGTAAGGTTGAAAACAAACAAATAAATACTTTTAATTTTTCTTTTATAATAATAACATTAACGTTTTCATTGCGTTTATATAAATTTTTGTTATAATTTGTTTTCTTAATAGCGACAAAAAGTGTCTTTTCATAATAAAAAAAATCTGCAACACGTTACGAAAAATGCATGGCTCATTTTTCGATTTTTAGAAAAATATATATTGGGACTGGGAGTTTGATAAAAGCCACTCCATTATGAACTATGAATATTTGGGAAAAAAATACACCTAGTTTCATTTAGTGTTGGAAAAATAAAAGTAGTACATTAAGGAATAAAAATGAAAATTTAAATACTTCATCTGTTTTATAATATAAAGTGTTTTACAAGTTTTATTATGTTTTAAAATATAAGATGATTTTGCTTTTTTATGTAGTTTTTTACTTTATTGAATATTGTACAGCAATAATAGTGTGCAGATTTTTTTTTAATAATTAGTTGAATTGTTTTTATTTATTAATTAAATAATACTTTAAAAAAAAAATTAAATATATGTATTAAATCAAAATATCTTATATTTTAAAATAGAAAAAGTATTTTTAGTATGTATAAAAAAATGTAAACAATACTTATCATAAAACACAAAGATTATAACCTATAACTGGAAAATAAAATACCAACAAAAAGATAAAATATAAATAATTTACAAGTGTTTATCCTTTTTATTTAAGAGTCCAATATTATTACTTTTTGTTTCTTCCAACAACCCCAATAGAGTTTTTAGGAGGATTTCTCTTAAAATATTGTTTTTTTACCTTAAGAAACATGAGAATGGATTTACAAAAAAAAAAAAAAAAAAAAAAAAAAAAAAAAACTAATAAAAAAACGGAATTTAACAAATAAAAACACAAAAATCATTATACACGTGGGGGAAAATGAAGAGAGATAAACAAAGCTGTGTTCTGTCCAAAAGTTGGCTGTTCTGTTTCCAGCTTCTGTGTCTCGTGTTTTTCTTTGTCCTTCTCTCTCTTTGATCCCGACACATACTCAACACGCACACACAGACACACATATATAAATAAATCGAGTACTGATACAATCATCATCACCATATCATCAAAAACTCTACCAGCCTTTTACTCACAATTAAGAGATGGAGATGCAAAAGACTTGCGACTTGGAACTTCGCCTTCTTCTTCCTTGTTATGATTCTGATTTCCATAGCTCGTAAGCCCCTCTCTCTCTCTCTATCAGCACAATCCAAATAATATATTATTATATCCTATTCTGATATTTTCTTTATGTCAAATGATTTTGTAGGGTGGAAGAATCAAGCAGCAGCTCTGAAATTCCAAAACCAAAGCAAGAAACTCAGATTCCAACCATTTTCTACAACGGGCAAATGTGTGTTTCTTCAGAACTTACCCATCATCAGGCAAAAGCTATACTATCGCTAGCGAGTAGAGATATGAAAGAGAGAACATTATCATTGACAAGTTCATCAGACGGTTCAGATCCTCCAATAATCCCAAACAATTTGACCAGATATCATCGTCAAAAGGCCTCTATGACGAGGTCTCTTCGGAGTTTTCTACAGAAACGAAATGATCGGATTCAAGCAACTTGCCCTTACTACCATTCCCGATGACACTCTTTGATTTGATTTCAAATTTTCTCATTTTTGGCTGTAACATTATCCGATTATGTGTGTGTTTTTTCTGTGTTTCTGATGGATTAATTTATATAGACCCTTGATTAGCTTTAGAGTTTAAAAGTTTAAAAGTTTCAGTATTTCCAATAAGTTAATTGGGGCCTATACGATTTTTAGGTATTTTAAGTGTTTAAATGACACAACAAATTTTTGCCTATAATCTAGTAGTATAACATTATAAAATGTCATGATACAAATTCCAAAATTTTCAAGTTTCATCGATAAATTCAATGTTTAAACTACATCAAAAATATAGATACAATAAATTATTGATCATATCAGGTATTATATATGCTGGCAAAACAAAAGTCAGGTATTAATGTCATTTTTTTTAATTAAATATTTGATCATTTTGATAGACATGTACTTTATTCAACTAAAACTTATAAGTCAGGTACTAATGTAATTCTATCTATTAAATCAAACAATATTTGATCTATTTGATCACTTTGCGTGATAGCCATATACTTATTCAATTAAAACTTATAAATTCATCGTTACGTATAAAAAAACTATACAAAAATTAATAAATTTTGTCGATTAAATGATAATTGGCAACGGTTGCCTAGGACAGTCTAAATGCTACCTATATCCACCTAAATTATTTCATAACAAAATTATCTAGCAAAACAACTATGTCAAAAGTCTGCAACACGTCAATAAAGTATATCAAATGTTTACAAAACATAAATAAAAAGTTTGTCAAAGATTATACACAATCTTTTTTTTTTTTTATGAAGATACAACCTATAAATGAATATTTAAATTTGAACCATGTAAACAAATAAGTTTATATGTAACTAATTCAAAAGAGGTGGGGAAAAAAGACATGTGGTTAAAAAATATAAAAGAAGAATAATAATAAACGTCCAAAAATAGTAAAGATAAATGAGAAAGTGCCACAAATAAAATAGTTAACATTTAAAAAAAATTAGTCAGACAAGTTAAGATTACTTATAACACTTGTACGATGAATCTTAGACCAGCCGCCAACGTATGAGCTCACAAGAACTTCGCTATTGCCACGTTGCAGCTTTAAAAACAAGCTGATAGTCAATCTAAACTTCTAGTTTCAATTATTCTATGATATGATACCATCTGATATATACATATTTTGGCTTGTTATGCTACAAAATGTTTTAATGTCTCACTAGAGTAATGAATTTACATGATGACAGAACAAAGTTGAGTGATTTGTCGATAACTGCAATAATTCATGAAAAATTGACTGCATTAATAGAGGTTCGAAAGATTAAAATAAAACTTGTTTTGTTTCTTTGACTCTGGATAGAGAAACGGATAAACTCGGATCAATCGTTTTGATTGAATCCTAAAAATCTATTTTATTATATGTAAATTTTGATTCATTAGGTGATGGAAGAAAAATTTCATTTTTTATAGTTACGTGGAAGCAAAGCTATCATTAATGTGTTGTTTTATTTTACTTTGTTGTGCTGTCAAAACGGAGGACACTTTTTCTTAAATTGTACATCTCAAAGGTAACCTAATGTAATGTAGAAATATAAGAAAAATGATAATTTACAGATTTACGTTGTTGTCACATGATGAGGTGTCGATACTCAGCAAGTCAGCAGTACCAAGCGGTCCAAGCCTCTGTACCTTACCTTACATATTTTTCCAATTTGCTTATATCACCCAATATTTTAAAATTTTGTACCTATCTCAATACACATATAAAATGCAATGTACGTTTCAGGTAAACAAAAAGTAAATCAAGGATTAATAGTTGAATAATACTTGCAGAAGATGATTGGGCATTATTTCCACGTAACTCGAAGTTAAATCACCATAACACGCCAAGTCACGAATCGTGGCGGCAGGATTTATTAGTAAGAGTGTAGTTGTCAAGGGTGAAATAGGAAATTCATAAGCTCAATAATTTAGATTCATGATCACAAATTCATAATATAAAGAGCTCCATCATGACTAATTCAAAGATCAAACACACTACACCCTCAAACTCAATGCCCAACTCATCACGAGCTATCTCTCAAAATGACAGAAATGCCTTCGTACCTTGCTGAAAACCCTAATTTCGAGCCTTACAAGCCTAAGAAACCACACAACTTGTACTCTTCGTTGCTACCGATCCTCTTATCCATCATCACTTACATTTTGATCTTCCACGTTCTTGACGTGTCTCCTTCTTCGATCTTCAACGACACGAAGATCTTGTTCATCATCTCCAACGCGCTTATCATCATCATAGCCGCGGATTACGGTGCATTCACTCATAAAGAGAATCACGACTTTTACGCAGAGTACACGACCGCAATGAGAAGCGTCGACGCAAGAGAAAACTCGGGCTTTTTTGTGGATGAAATCAAAAACCGTGAAAAACAAGAAGAAGTAGTGGGAACCAAAGATATACCGCGTTATTTGCTTCACAAGGAAGCGGAAGTTCCTGAGAAAACCGTATGCGCCGTGAGCGAGAACCTTCCAAGAAACATTGCTATCGGAAAAAACGAGCCAACGACTGAGCAAAACATTCATATAACTGCTAATAAAGGAGAAGTTTGCAACGCAAGAAAACTGGTGTACCATAAACCGTACGGAAGAAGCAAATCGGATAAGGCACGTGGGTCGATAATAACCAAAGAACATCGTTTTCAGGAGATCAAAGATAGACCTAAAAGTTACGATCGAAGCAAGTCGGATAGCTCGAAATGGGTGGTTGTTCACAAGGTGACGAAGGATGAGGAGGCGACAGAGAAGTGGGAGAATGTAAGAGAAGAATCGGAGGAGTTCTCAAAGATGACAAACGAGGAGTTGAACAGACGAGTCGAAGACTTCATCCAACGGTTCAATAGAGATATTAGACGACAAAGCTTTGTCTAGTTTATTTAATTTGTCGTAATACGGCAAATTTAGTCAACCTTTTTGTGTCATTCTCTTTTTTTTATGTCATTGTAGCATTAGTTTTATTGTTTTTACTATGCCTTTTTATGCATTTTTCATTAGAGTTGGTAATGAGATCATGGAGATAATCGTTAGTTTATTTGCAAAAGGTTGAACGAAATGAAAATTAGATTTTTTAAAACGAAATTGTTGCCGACTGTTTGATAAAGTAGATGGAGAGTGAAACATGTTTAACAAAAAAAAAAAGAAAAAATTAAAGTAGTTTTCAACTTACAAAGTGTTGTCACCTATTTTTTCATTGTCATTTATGTAAGGTAGTCAACAAGTACGTAAAGTTTGAATTGCGCAAGAGTAAAAACGGTTATTTTGCATTTATACTCCTATGTTTTGTGTCTTTTATATTCCTAAAAACTTGCGAAGGAGATAAGATTAGCACAAACACAATATAGGTATGAACAAGTGTAGAGTGTATCTAATCCTTTAGGGTTATGTGAAATTGATTTTCAAATCTTTCTTCTTAGAACGTATTGATTTGACCCCATAAGCGGGATCACCACCCCATAGCATGTTGCCGCCAGAACCCCGTATTTCTTCTAGACAATCTCCTAATTGTTCCAGAGCAACTAGAAAAAGATTCTTTAACCAGAAAGAATTCAGTTCAGATGTAGGATACCTATCCAGCTCTCTCGGATCCTTCCAGGATTTGATGAATGTTCCTATTCTGTTTTTTTCACCACTGGAGCTCCATTATTGAAAGTCTTGTGTTGATTTTGAAACTTCTATCATCCAATTTTGATTTGAATATTTAATGTTGTTAGTTTCTTGGTGCATCAGAGCCAACAAAAAAAAAAGAGACATTGCCTCTGTTATATATACTCTTCTGAATGAGATTTTACTGTAAAAATTACTAATCAAGGATGGATCAGATGAACAACTTTTTATGACAACGAGAAGTATGAGCATGAACAACTTTTTAGAGAAAATAAAACTATTGGAACACTCTAGTTGTGACCAAAAAAAAAAAAAAAAAAAACAGGAACACTGAAGAGTATTGTAATCTCAAATGAGCCAATCATTGTGCTACAAGGAGTGCCACGTGTTTGGATGTCTTTTTGGATTATCCAATTACATAAAATTGAAACACTTTTGTAATCTAATCTCACCAATCACGACACAAAATAGCGCCACGTGGCAATAACCCACCTTACCTTACCATGCTTCTTCTTCGTCTTCTCCTTCTCCAGACCACCCAAAGGCCACATCATCTCTCTCTTTGCTCATTTCCACCATGGCTGCAGCACTGAGCTCATCTTTCTACATTTCTCCAAAGAAACCTTCATGTCCACAACAAGCTCAATCCACAACCTTATCCACGAAATCCACCTCCATCAAAACCACTCTCCATAGCCACCCTCTCTTCTCTGTAGCCGATCAGACCGTAACCCTCCATATGAAAGAGAAGATCCTCTGTCTCGAGCTCATGGGAATTGACTCAGGCAAAGCCCTCTCCCTCAACCCATGTCTCTTCTCAGCCTCCCTTGACTCCATCGAATCCGTCCTTCATTTCCTCCAATCGAAAGGAATCTACCCAAATGACCTCCCAAGAATCTTGGGAATGTGTCCTAATATTCTCACATCCGACATCAGAACAGAACTCAATCCTGTCTTCATGTTCCTGTCGAATGATCTCAATGTCCCTGACAATGGGATCAGAAGAGTCATCAAGAAATGCCCAAGACTCCTGATTAGCAGCGTAGAAGACCAGCTCAAGCCTGCTCTTTTCTACTTGCAGAGACTTGGTTTCAAGGATCTTGATGCTCTTGCTTACCAAGATCCTATCTTGTTGGTGTCTAGTGTTGAACACACTCTCATCCCAAAGCTTAGGTAAAATTTCATTTGTCCTTTTCTTTAATGTTACATGAGCAAAGAAAGAGATCTACGATTAGTGTTAGTAAGGACTAAACTTTACCATTGTGATGTATTTATGTTTGGTCAGATTCTTGGAGAGTATAGGATTCTCAAGATCAGAAGCAATTGGAATGATTCTTAGATGTCCAGCTCTATTCACATTCAGCATAGAGAACAACTTCAAACCAAAACTGGATTACTTCATGAGTGGGATCAAAGGAAAACTGGAGAGTCTTAAGGAGTTTCCTCAGTATTTTGCATTCAGTCTAGAGAAAAGGATAAAACCAAGACACTTAGAATCAATGGAGAGAGGTTTAGAGTTGCCATTGTCATTGATGCTTAAAAGCACTGATGAAGAATTCGAGCAATTGCTTCAACACACAAAGCCCACTTCAGTTGCAAATGTGTAATATTAATAATTGTAAATGTCGGGAAATGTCACTGTTTATTGATTGTGTTCATAGGTTTTTAACATTTGGTCTCTATTTTAACTATAAATCTGGTGTCGTTTTCTTGTATATAGTTGAAAACTATTGCTCAATTTTAAGATATACATATATTACCGGCAATTTTGGCTTACGGATTGTATAATATAAATGATTTAGCGTGGCTAGAAAGAATGGCTATAGTATGATTGGGCTTAGAATGGGCCTCTTGCTAGGAATTTTTTTGGTTTGCTTAAGATATTTTTTTTTTTTTTTTTTTTTGTGTGGGTGTTTTTACAGGATTTAAAATTAGAAAACATATAACACTAAACCCTAAAAAAGAAAAGCGTTCGTACTTGGTCTGGGTGGAAAAAAAGTCTCAAAGTAAAAAAAAAAAATTAAATGTAACATTTTTTTTCCATTTTCATTTTCATTTTCATGGCTGAGGTTCGACTTCGTCATTTAATAATTTGGTAAGTCGGCTGCCTTCTCTGCTTCGACTTGAGTTCTTCTATTCAGATTCACAAATTTCGCAAATCGAACAGAGTCGTTTAGTTTTCTTCTCCTCTGTTTCGATCCGATTTTAAAAATATGATATTCTCGAGATGTGTTTCTCGTATTTCTTCCAAGTTTCTGAAAAACCGTAGCTTCTATGGCTGCTCTCAATCTCTAGCCTCTCATCGTCTCCAAACCCTCCTCCCTGATCAGGGTCACTCTTGTTCTGACTCTACACACAAGGTAATTTTAACATTTTCATCTTTCGTCTTATGTCTCTTTTACTTGATTAGGTTTTCTGATGTTTAGTTTTGTGAAATAATTTGATGTGCATGGGTTTTTATTCTGATTGTTCCAAATTAGTGTTCTGAATTTTTTTTTATTAATAATCGTTTATGATCTGTTTTTAGTTATCCTGATTTTTCTCTAATCATTGACCAACCACCATGGAGATTGTGTTTATAGAATGAATAAAGGTTTCGTTTTTATATTGCCTATCTGTTATTTAGGGACTTTGTGGAATTTTGTATACCAATTGAGAAATTTCCCCTTTTTGTCTGGAGTTGGAGAATGGAGTAATCAGCTAAAGCTTGTGTTTTCTTTCTAGTTTCTAATAGTGTACCACATATAAGAAAAAATAATTCCATTGATATTTCATGGGTTCCTATTTGGAGATGTCAGGGATGTTTTACCTCTGTGTATGTGTGTGTGTGTGTGAGGTAATAAAGTAGTTGAAACGGATATTTTATGTTATATAGAATTGGTGACCTAACCAATGTGTTATTCTTTGTGATGTTTTAGTAGGGTTACGTTTGCAGAACAACATATTCATTGAAATCTCCGGTTTTTGGTGGTTTTACTCATCAGCTCTATCACCAGAGCAGCTCCTTAGTTGAGGTTTGAACTTAGCTCCCTCTTTTGTTCAATTACGATCCTCTTTTGTTAAACTTTCACCTAAACTTTGATTTTGGACATTGCTTCACTTGTATAAGAAAAATATGTCAAAACGGAATTAATCTCACTGTTTGTCACTGATCTTATCGAGTTGTTCATTTTTTTAACCTTGATTTATTGCTGAAGTTTTCAAATGTCTCCTCTTTTTTTCGACTGCTGAAAAGAGTAAGATTGTCTTTTCCTAGGAGGAGCTTGACCCGTTTTCGCTTGTTGCCGATGAGCTATCACTTCTTAGTAATAAATTGAGAGCGATGGTAGTTGCCAAGGTAAATGGCTCTTTTTATCATTCCTTTGAACTCTTTGTGTTCATGTAGGTGCGGCGATTTGCTGCTAGATTTTATGTTCTTAAGCTAATATCTTTTTTCTTTTTAATCTAAATTCTGCTGTTCAGGTTCCAAAGCTTGCCTCTGCAGCTGAGTACTTCTTCAAAAGGGGTGTGGAAGGAAAACAGTTTCGTCCAACTGTAATGACCAGAGTCTCTTTTATGTTTCCATATCTTGTCTTCATCTTCTGAATCATTTTCTCTCTCGGTTTCATTCTCTGTCTGGTTTCATGTTTGTAGATTTTGTTGTTGATGGCGACAGCTCTAAATGCACGCGTACCAGGAGAATTAGTTGGTGAATCAGCCAGTATAGTCCCAGCAGAATTACGCATAAGGCAACGGAGTATTGCTGAAATCACTGAAATGATACATGTGAGTATCTATAAGTTTACTTATAACATTCATTAAAAATCAAGATCCAGCATCCTCTCTTTTACTGTCAATTAGTAATGCTTGGGTCATTGTACTGTAGGTAGCAAGCCTCCTGCATGATGATGTCTTGGATGATGCCGATACAAGGCGTGGTGTTGGTTCCTTAAACTTTGTAATGGGTAACAAGGTACTCACTTGACAGTAGCTTCTACTTTCTAAGACATGATAAAAATTGTGTTTTGGTGATTCTGCTGCAAATAGATCTTAAGATTACCATTGACTTCCCGTTGTAGATATCGGTATTAGCAGGAGACTTTTTGCTCTCCCGGGCTTGTGTGGCTCTCGCAGCTCTAAAGAACACAGAGGTAATAAAAACTAAGAAACTTGCCCCTCATTGGAAAGCTTGTCCAAGAAATCGCTATTTTTCTTTCATATGATTCTTCAAAACTGTAAATCTTAAATGGTTTCTCTCGTTTATAGGTTGTATCGTTACTAGCAACTGTTGTAGAACATCTTGTTACCGGTGAAACCATGCAAATGACTAGTACAACTGAGCAACGTCATAGGTAAAAATCTTCTTCTCTGGTCAGATACAGCCATATAAAAAGTGGCTACTCAAGTCTTTTATGCTTCCGAATTATATTTGAGAATCAAAACAATGGTCGATTTTCCCGTTAACCTGATTATAGAGGCTTACTATATCACATAATAATGATTGTTCATGCAGCAAATATGATTTTTTTTTTTTCCCATGGCTGCAGTATGGACTACTACATGCAGAAGACATATTATAAGACAGCATCGCTAATCTCTAACAGCTGTCAAGCGATTGCCCTTCTCGCTGGACAAACAGCAGAAGTTGCTATTTTAGCTTTTGAGTATGGGAAGAATCTGGTTCGTTAAAAACCCTCCTATCATCTTCTGAAAATGGTGCCTCTGTTACAGCTATTTCATCTTTGATTAGTTTCTATTCAGGGTTTAGCATTCCAATTGATAGACGATGTTCTTGATTTTACGGGTACATCTGCCTCTCTCGGAAAGGGATCCTTATCAGATATCCGCCATGGAATCATAACAGCTCCAATCCTCTTTGCCATGGAGGAGTTTCCTCAACTACGCAACGTTGTTGATCAGCTTGAACAAGATCCAACAAATGTTGACATTGTAAGTTTGAAAGAAACAAATCTCTAAAAATCTCTAATGTTTTCACCGTCTCTTATATTATATCCCATTTGCAAAAAACTCAGGCTTTAGAGTATCTTGGGAAGAGCAAAGGAATACAAAGGACAAGAGAATTAGCCATGGAACATGCGAATCTCGCAGCAGCTGCAATCGGGTCTCTACCTGAAACAGATGATGAGGATGTCAAAAGATCGAGGCGGGCACTTATTGATTTGACCCATAGAGTCATCACAAGAAACAAGTGAGGATAGAAAAAGTTTCTCGCATATACATCAAACATCTTCATAACATGATGAGGAGGTTTCAGTTTCATTCCATTCCATAAATAGGATTTTGTTTTTGTCCCATTCGTTTCACGAAATAATTTGTTGGACGAGTTGTGGTTTTCATTTTAGACAACGTAGATGGGAAAATAAAATAAAAAAAAGTTCAACTATCTTCCATTAAAAAAAAGTCAAACTATGATGGAATTCACAAATACAAAATCCGGTTTAAGGATCAGTCTCCTCTTCAAAGTCCATGAGAAAATCGGTTAAGTTCTCAGAATCATCCACGGCCTCGTCCAGAGACATGCGACCTTCCTTCTTCGGTTTAGGCTGTTTGAGAAACCAAACACATAACATCAACACACAGAAAGTGGCATACAACTATTAAAAAAAGTGGCTCAAGTTGAAATGTGGCTGTTACCTTGGCATTGCGAAGCTCAGGAGTACTCTTCAAGACACTCCAGTTCCTCGGCACTTTCTCGTCTTTTTCTACATCTGCATCATCTTCCTCGTCCTGTCATAAAAGTCCAGAGATGTCTCAGATCAATGATAACATCAAGAAACTATGAAGAAGAAGAGGGTATGATGCAATAATCGATGATACTCACATCGTTTTCGCCAATATCAACAGCTTGTGCCATTGCATCATCAATTTCAGGCACCTACATTCATACAATTTATTAGACAAATAAACTCTGAAATATCTCAATGAGAAGAATTGTGTCAAAGAGAATGAAAGATTGGTTATTCCACCTCGAGCTGCTCGGTTTTCTCTTTCGCTAGTAGTGATTCATGCATCTCTCTCGAGATGACTTTGCCATTCTGATCAAATCGAAACAAAGAAAACAATCAGACCAAAGAAAGAAAAGGAAAAGAATTTGGAGCAAAGTAGACTAACAAACCTCCTTCAGATAAGAGAGCATATTTGGTGTTGGCTCATGAAAATCAGGTCCTCTGAAATCCATTACCGCATCGGGATCTTGAATGTAATTAATCGTCGGATAAACTGGATCCCCGCCCCATACTGCAAGGAACAGAGAAAGTTTAAACTAAAGTTTAAATATATATCCATGATGAGTTAGTTTAATAGTTAAGAGTATACTTTGCTTAATTTGATCCTCCCTCATCCGCATTGCCAAAGGATCTCTCTTGATCCTAATATCAGTTCCCATCATTATCCGGTATTCTCGATCCGTTTGATGAGAGAACATCTCAATCAGTTGTGTGTTTTCATCTTCACCTGTCTCTTCAAAATGCTTTTGTACAGCTTCTCGTGAAGTGTCTCTCTTCCATGCTTTTACCCATTCAGAATAAAAAGCCATTGGACCTTCTTTTGCTAATCTCTCTCTCTCAGCTTGCAGCCTGAGAAAATGAAAACTCAAAAAACAAATCCTAATGAAACATATCTTAACTAGAAAGTCGTTAGATTAAGATACCTCTCTTCCTTGAAAAGATGCCGTCTTGCTCTATATAGAGAAGTTTCAGTGAGTGTTGGTTCTTCCCCATAAAGCTTCACTTGTCCTGTCTCTGCCATTGCCTTGAGAAAAACCTACAACAACAACAAAAAAAAAAGCATAATAGATCAAACGTTGGAGAAAAGAGGCACATGGTTGAACTTGAAATAACTGTGTAATGACTCACCGTTTCAACATCAGGACGTCTTCTTTGCCATCTTGACCATTGTTCTTTCTCCGGTTTTCTCCAGTTCCACCACGACTCATCGCTCGTGAGTGTCTTTTCAATTTGTTTCTTTTTCGTAGGATCAATGAAAGGATGTGGCCTCCCAAGCTTTTTGTCTAATTCAAAACCATTCTGTTCCTCTTCTTCCCTCTCTAATTCATTGTTATACACAACAAACCCGTTGGAGGACTCGTTTTCCTCTTCTTCAGAGCTATCCTCAGAATCCGATACTTCATCATTCGAGTCAACAGTCACATTTTCCTCAGTTGCTTTCCGATTCTTCTTTCTCCTACTTCCAGGATTTTTACCATATGAAGGAAAACTCGAAGATTCGCCAGCTGGTTTAGGAGCTCTAGCAGCTCTAACCCGGCTCGAAGTTCCTTCAGGCCAATAGTCCTCACCTGGAATACTAGCCCGAGCCCCGGATGCTGGCTCTAGTTTTCCAGAAGTAGAATCCATATAACTATAGTAAGGAGCCCTCTCAACAGTCACATACTCATATCCTTGTTCACTCTTTTTAGAGACTCCTTCACTTGCATCATCATCATCTTCATTCTCCTTCTTGCATTTGATACAATGTCGCAATAACCGATCCCCAGAAGTAATCCCAACATGTAATGTCCTCATTGGAAATCCGCATTTTACCCGCCTCTACATGTACAAAACAAACTTTTACCAATTTGACATCTTGAAACAGGTAATTTTCTCTAAATACAGATAAGTTCAGAAATCAAAAGATGAGACATTTGATATATAATAATATGTCTAAGAACTAACCTGTAAAATATAATTACTGAGCTTTCCACTTTCTGTGCATAATTTACCTACCGGAGAAAAGAAAAAAAAACAACCGGAATCAGAATTGAATATGGGAAAACTGAAAGTGGATAAAAGAAACAGAGCTGATGAAACCTCGGTAGAGCCAAGTAGTGGTGGTTGATATTGCCGCCATTACACTACACTCTCTTCACTTCCACCACTGTATAATTTACATAAACTAGTCACACATGATGCAAAAAACATTCGATACAATTATGCTTAGAATCAATATTAACAAGCACAATAACAAACCCAGATAAGACAAGTCAAAATTTCCAATCTTTAGACAACGTTTCATTCTCGAATTTGAGAAGGAAAAAAAAACGAACCTTTCTTTGTTTCAGCAGGAGATTATGTAGCTAAGGATTTTTTGATTATCTAGGAGAAAGGTCGAGCTCTCTCATGGAGGTTGATTTTGAAAGGGTTTAGGCTTCAAAAAGTTTTACAATTTTTGAGTTTTTTGGGTTTATCCATTTATCTCCTGAGTATAAACAAATTGAAAATTCTCGTTAAGGCGAAATCTGTAGTTTTCCCCGACACACGCGCCGGTGTTAGAAGGCGAATTAGTGGGGAAAGTAGATGGGCTTTATATTGTTTTAACATTAATGGATCTTGCGAAACTGAGAGCTTAAAGCTTCTTGGGCTTGGAACAAAATATTTACAAGAACAAAACAAGACCATTGGGATGTTTATCTCATTTAGGGGAGAGTTGTAGACCTTTGCCTTGTATATCTCCGACGCAGAAACACTGTAAATTAGTCTTCTCTCCGTCATAGGTACGTAGGCTTCGTTCGAACTTCGAACCCACGATATATGTTTTATGCTTATGCTCCCAAAAGAATGCTACTAACATTCAACACCATGTTACGTGTTCAAATATTAAAAATCTGTAGACAGTATAGATATTTATTATGTAGCTAATTTCACGTTTTTTTTTTTTTTTCAATATATATAATACGTTTTTGTTGTTGGATCTTCAGTTATATATATGGTCTGCACTAAGGGGGAAAAAAGAAGAAGAAGAAGAAGAAGATTTGGAGCCAATGTAAGTGGAAATTGGCTAATGTGCTAATGTGGTCAGAACCAATATTAAATGGGTCTGACCAGACACATCATAGACATTACGGTATCTACCACAGGCCTATTTTAACCTAATATATAACCTGTATATTTTACTACATTAATAGTGCTTAATTTATTTGTTCAAAATCACAAAACGACGATAATATTTAATTTATAGGGACCAAATACATATTAAAAAAACAAAGACTAATAAATAGTTTTATTGTTTCTGAATTCTGGCAGACGTAGACCACGTAAGACTATACCACAAGGTCTGACTAGGCACAAGTTTCGGTGACCCGCACGCGCCTAACGTCACGTTTCAACATTGAACTATTCGTGCAACGAGACTGGTCTATGCGGCATCGTTTTACTCGACTCCTCTTCCTCTGTATTTGTTTTGTCAACCTGCATTTTGTTTATTTTATTTTTATTTTTGGTATAAAAAAAAAATAAAAAATTGATTTTAAGTGTATTTATTTTTTTGACTGCTAGTAAATAATAACATTAGAAACCTCATAAGCTTATAACAGTAATTAAGGAAGGATACTATGGATATATTCATATATAACAGAAAAAGAAAGCATAACATGGGTGGTACTAAATCTTTTCAAGCTTTTAGTTTTAGAAAAACGAAGGGAAAAGTTATCTCAAAGCACTAAAAAAACACTATAGTTTGGTGCTTTTTTGTGACCGTTAATAAATGAGTGGGCTAATTGTCAACCTTTTTCTGCGACATAATTCACTTCCACAAGTAATTGGAACAGAATTTCACAACTGGCGACGTCTACTGACCGCCGCGTGGCACCTAATCTTTTAAATATATGTATAGATGGTGTAATATTGTGTGTATGTTACATACATGTGTATAAAAGCGATGAGAATAATTTGCCTCGATGGGTATTTGAGTAGATGATGTGGACATGTCATCGGCATTTAGGAAGAGAGACATGCATGCATACAATGATACAAACAAACAACTAACAAATCTCAATGTATGATCGAGTCTTCGTCGTTTATAATACATACATTTAATAATACGTACTAGTATACGTAGTGTATTGTTTGATTAATACATTTCCAACCATGCAAATACTCAATTCCAAAAGCTATACACATCGTTACAGTTGCAGTTTATTTCGCTAAGTTTCTAGCGGATTCGATGGATTTATGCCTAAGAACTGTCGAAGTTGAGTCCGTCAGACAATTAAGTGGTAAACTCTTCTTAGTATTCATACAAATTAGCAGTACCGAAAACGGAATCCTCATATTTTTACCACAATTAAATTTTATTATTGAATTACTTAAATTACATTTTTTGTTAATGTTACATAGAAAGTTTTCTACTTGTTATCCATCAAACTATAGGGTCGAACCTGGGTTAATAGTATAAGAACTGCTGTTATCTTATTTCTACGAAAATATGTTTCCTTTGTTGATTCTCCCATGTTATTGCATTATGATTAAATTAAACACTAACATGATATTACTAATGAAATAAAATAAAGGAGTGGTGGGGGCAGAGAGAAGACAAGAACGGGACAGTGGCATAAATCAGTCTGGTGAAGCTGTCCCTTGTGCTGTTGGGTACATCCCATGTGTTGTCACACTTCTCTTCTTTCTTTTATTTATATTAATTAAGATCTAACAAATCATGTTATTCTATGTTTTCAATTATTAATTACCATTGTTTTATACTCGGTCACTAATTTTTTTGTTCACAAGCTTAGTCCGATGATTCAAGAAATGGTTATTTAATACACATATAGATATACCCGATCACCTACTATTTGAATTGTGTATTACTGACTGATTATACAAGTTATCAGCATATATATATATATATATATATATATATCAGTTATAAATTAAATAATGTCTTTTGCCTATAGACAAATTTCAAGTTTAAAGATAGACCATAGATAGAAATGAACAAGCATTATTTATTTTTATTGGATCAGTTGGTGGTTCCAGTCTTCAAATATGTGAGAAGCTATTGCAGCTAAATCAAGTTACAAGTGGTATTAGCCATACTTCTACACCAATGCTGATGATAGATACATTTTGTTTTTCTCCTTAGATTTCCTTAGAGCCAAAGATTTTCCAAAATATATACACAAATGAGAAATGGATATTTTTTGGAATTTTGGGTAATTGATATAGTAAGTCAGCAACTGCACAGGCATTAGGATGCATAAACGTTTCATACAAGGTTTAGTACATACAAAGAAAGAAATGAACAATTTATTTAGCCTTGTGACTGGTGAGTCACTTTAGTGGGAAGAAAGTAGAACAAACTTTTTTACTAGTATCATGTACTTTTACTTACAGTAAAATGAAAAACTTCTTTCGAGTTGGAAAAGTATTCCATTCACTCACAAATCACACCCAAATGTGTTAATTTTGTATGTGTGTAAATTGAAAATGTTAATAAAATATGTAAAAATATAACTCTAATCATCAATAAGAAAAGGCAAAAACATAATTCAGTTATCCAATAATTGTATATTTGAAATACTATAATTAATTGCATGGGAAGTTTCTTGGGTCCACGTAGGCGAGTGAGAAGGGAATAATGACAAGTTACAAACCTCGGTTTCTGCGAGAGAAACACCTCTCCCCATAAGAAGACTTTGACTTTTGAGTTTTATGTTATTTTATTTTTTTTTCAAAGCGCGAACAGTAAAATCATCATTATCTAGTTATTTTAAGCTCGTGGTAATTATTGTCACAAACTTTAATTATAATTAACAACAGCACGGTAATCTTGTGTGTGTGTGGTCCATGTTTACACATTTTAGGAGAGACAAAACTTCTATGCATGTCCAAAACAAGTTGTATTGAATTGTCTAATCATTGAAATTTCAGCTTTATTATTTTCCCTTTTTTTTTTTTACTAACAATTATTAGTCGCTAGGCCATTTTCACGGTGGTGTGCTTAATTATGGTGCTTCTAATTATGAAATAATCATTCCATTTCAGTTCCTAAAGCTCTTGTTTTTCTCCTTACATATATATTCTGTTATTCTCTGGATTGGTAAAATTCATACTAATGAGATTATTTTTGTTCACATCCGGTCCAAGTCACAAACTAATATAGTAACAAAAGCCTCGTAATTATAACATCCAGTATTAAGTTACACTTATTAGTTTTATACTCCTTATTGGTCACTATGGCACAACAACAACAATGTTGGTTGGTTGGTCGAACAACGTACTAACTTCATTGGAGCAAGTACCTATATTGTTTGTGTTACTTATAATATAGACAAAACCATCTATCTAACCCTCTCTTTTTTCTTTTAGTTTTGTTTAGTTTACACTCTTATATTTAATGAACAATTGGTGAGCAGACAAATCCTCTTTACGCAATCCAAACGCCAACGGCCCTTTTGTTAGTTTCTAGATTGTTACATTATAAACTGGATAAACTTGGGAACATGTTTCAAACATGCCCAAAAATTCTAGCTGAATTATTCACCTACTCTCCAAACTTCACACTCTAAAATACATCCTCCGAATATTTCGATGTTGGATAATTATAACGCTTTGATTTTTTTGTTTTATTAAAGTGATATTTTGATATCAAGATATATTGTATTCAACTCTAGTTTGTTTAGTAGCCCAAACTAAATTGGTTTTAAAAGTAATTTTATAATCTGATGAAATGATATGTAACGTCTATGGTAGGCGGTCAAATGAATGCATCTAATGAAATCGAATAATATCATTAAACAAATTGAAACTTACTTTAGTTAAACCGATGTACTAGAAGAACGCGTTTCATACGTTACCCGTCTATAGTTTCTTAGTTTAAAATCAGAAGACCCAATCAAAAAAGCAGAAGCGAGAGATCATGTCACTGGTCGGATCTAGTAAAGCAGATTCCTACCCTTATGGATAACGTTTATTTCTTCCTTTGTTGACATTCAAAAGACCCGTAAAGGTTAAAAGTTAAAACAAGAAGCAAATATGACTTCATGTGCAACAATTGTCAAAAGACGAATCTTCTTTTCTCTTTTTTTTTATACCCGTCGAACTAAAAAGTCTAGGCGTGACAAGTTTTAATATTAAGTAATTCCATTTTTTCATTGCGGTGTAAACAAGTTTTTAGTCTAAACGGTAAGAAATTTTGACCAAATGGTCAATAATATAATACCATACCAATTAACTGTCGCTATGCTGTTAAATATTTAAGTCTATAGATGTACCCCAAGTTCCGAAGAGTTGATAATGATGATTATAGATAGATTCATTTATATTTTAATCAATTTTTTGTACAAATCGCGTTTAAAGTCAGCTAAGTTTAATATTAAAATTAGATTAACGAACAAAATTAAAATTAAGGCCTGACTTTTTTTTTTTTTTTTTTTTAAGGACAGCTTCGAGGGAATATGTACAGCTAAAACAGCTATCGTCACAAGACAGTCACCAAAAATTCTGGCACCGACTTGAATCGACCACCACGTGGCGCTAATCTTGACCGTTCATTTCAAAAGTAATCGAACGCCGCTGGTTTGCTACTTCTACCACCGAACGTTGCTAGTTTCTTCGGCTTCTTGACGTCAGAGGGAATCTCCGGCGGAGTGAGAGTACGGATGAGCGCAAAGTTAAGACCTTTGAAAAACGGGTGTACTTTGACCTCCGCCGCGCCTCGCCGTGACCCGAGTCGTTTGGTCGGATCCTTGTTAAGCAACCCCGAAATCAAACTCCGAGCGTGAAGCTCAAACATCGTCGCCGGCGAATCGGTGGGGAAACTCAACTGTCTTTTGACGATGTTACGGAGGATGACGTCATTGGTCGGCGCGGCGAACGGAGTCCGGCCATATATCATCTCGTAGAGAAATACTCCAAAGGCCCACCAGTCAACGGCATTCCCATGGGACCCACCTGAGGCGACTTCTGGTGCCACGTATTCATGCGTACCAACGAATGAACCGGATCTGGCGGTAACCGGTTCAGCCACAAAGAGACGGTTCGGTTCGAGCGTTTGCACTTTTTTAGAGCGTAAGACTCGGTGTAATAGCTTCGCAAGGCGAGTGAGTCGACGCGGGGAACGAAGTTGGTTATTCTCCGGTGACGACGAGGAGGATTCAACGGCTGCGATTGAATCGGAACATAAGGAAAGATCAAAATCCGAAAGCATAATATGACCGTCCGATCTAACCAAGATATTTTCTGGCTTCAAGTCTCTGTAGATTATGCCCAACATATGTAAATATTCTAACGCCACTAAAACTTCGGCAGCATAAAATCTGTGACAAAACAAAACAAAACAAAATTAAATTATAACAGACAAATTATTTATGAAAAACAGACAAATAATTAAGGTAAAATAGAAAGGTAATAAAATAAAAATTCACTATTAAAATAGTTGATGGGTCCAAAAAAACCTCTTCCTAACAATTCAAAGAACTGGGAAAAACCCGACATGATAAGAACCGGTCAGTTCTTGCAGTACAAGATACCAAAAGATGTACAGAGTCAATGCATGCAATAAAAATCCATATACATTGCAAGAAATGATAATTATTTTAAATTATTTAATTTTTTTTAATAACTTTAGTTGTACTATTTAGTTTATATAAAAATAAAATGAATATTTATACCTGGCGGAGGAAAGGGAGAATCTGTGGTTGGGTTGCTTGTGACGGAGAGAATGCAAATCTCCACCGGAACAATACTCCATGACGATGCAAGAAAAATGAGAAGCTTCAAACTCTGCGTAAAGAGTTGGTAAAAACGGATGGTCCAGCATTTTCAATATCGTCTTCTCCATTTCAGCTCTGTGCATCTTCTTCTTCATTGCAAGTGCTTCTTTATCAACCACTTTCATCGCGTAATACGAGCTCCTGCTTTCTTCTTCGTCTCCGGCGAGACGGCATAAGTACACGGTCCCGATATCTCCAGCTCCGATTTTACGCATGAGTCGAAAATCTCTGAAAGTGAGACCGTGTTTTCGTCGCCGTCGGATCTGTGAGTAAGCGAAATCGGAGGACCGGTGCGGTTTGAGAGAGAGGACACTTTCTTCCTCGGGGATAGTGGCGGTGGTTGAAGGCGGCGCGTCGAATGATAACCGGCTGAAACTGCTGCAGCTCTCAGTTCCGGAGCTGATCGGAGAGTTTGTCGTTTCTAAACTCATCTCACCGTCTGATTCTCGTAACATCGCCGGAAAATTGGAAAAAGAAAATCTGAAAACAGAATCAACAGAAGACTGAACGACAGAGATGCAACAGAAGATAAACTTTTTCAGTGGACATAAATTTGATCTGCAGAAGCTGTAAAATTTAGGGTTTATGATTGAGAAGAATCAGTTTTGCAGAAGTTGAGAGAGAAGGAAGGAAGAAGAAGAAGAAGAAGTGACGAGTTTAGAGAGAGGCGAGAGAGTTGGTGAGGGGTATTTATGCGTATGAGGACCGTAACAGTAAAAAGACGTTTTTTTACTGTGGTTAAATTATGTAAGACCAGGGTTTACTTGATTGCACTTTTCAACGCGTGGGAAAGGTAAACAGAGAAATGAAAAGAGGATTTGATGACGTAAGTAGATATGGCACGTGTGGGACGTTGTCACGTGCCTCAAGATGTAGCAGTAGTAGCTTCTCTCCGGCCATTGTTTTTTTTTCTTTTTCCTTTTTCCTTATTTCCTCCAAGGATATATAATTAGGGGTGCAAAGTTGCACATATGGATTGCTTTTTAGAGACTGATGATTCATTTTATGGGTTCAAAAATTATGACATATATAGATTTTATAGAGTTAATCCTGAAGATTGATATAGGTTAGAATTTAGAAATACTAATTATTCCTACAACGATTGAAATTAGTTTGTGAAACTTGAGACGGTCTTCATTTCTGGTTTTCTTTATAAAATTGTGTATGAGTATGCTTTTGGTGTTGATGTGGTACAATGTGTAAGATATTTGTGTAACGAGTTAATGAGATGGTAGTTGTTATTATCATTTTTTTATTCTGATACTAAAACAAAATTGTACCGTTTTGTGTTGGACCCTCTGTATTTATATCGACTAAGGATATATCATATACCTAATGATCATTAAAGACGATCCAAAGGCTAGAAGGGACCCAACCTGTACTAGGATGTTGTTGGCTTTGTGTGGCTTCGTATTATGGTACGTTCCAAGTTTTGGATTTGAATCCAATATATTGTTTATGTTAGGTTCGTGTTTTGTCAATTTAATAACGTAAATCTGACATCTCATCTCGCTAACTTTTGTTTCATCTTGTGTCTCCTTCTAAAATATGTTTGGCTACTATACATATACTACATATCGTATTACTACTAGTGTTTTTTCTTTCTTTCTTTGAACCTTTATGATACGGGAATGCAGCTAGCCGTAATACTCTAAATAATTGTGGACTGATTACTGTAATAACTTTTTGATATTCGATTTACATTGATTTATTTATTCCACAAGTTGATTTAAACCAACTTATTCCGGTTTTAAAAACTAATTTGGTTATATTATAAAAGTATGACAAGTATTCATATGCGCTCTAGAATACTTTCCCAACTTCAACTTCTGAAATGCGGTAGAGAAAACGAATCACAACAGTTGAAGAAGTATCGATAACGCTTGAAAGTGTTGAATATAAATGAATGGAAAATAAAGAGGAAACGTAGCTTAAGTTCCATGCACAATTTTAAAAAAAAAAATGTTTTCTTTCACTAGCCATAAAAAGGACAGACATAAATATGCACAACAGAACGCTTATGATTCATTTGGCACATAAATAAATACAGGGCCCCCCTCCCTCTCCTTAGCTAACCTAAAACACGTTTTCTAAAGAAATAGTAATACAAGAAAAATATTGTCTTTTTGAGTTTAATATAATAATAACAAAAATAAATGTATTTGATTTAGTAGAATCATAGTTTTTAACTTTTTAATGATTATGCAGTTTCATAGGTTTCTAACTAAAAACAAATTGGAAATAGTTTGGTTGGTATTGTATATTACTTTAAATTTCGAAGAACTTCATATAAGATTCACAACACTAGTTTTTGAAATTAATGATGGTCTTTTCAATCAATTTTGAACCAAAATCCCTTTTTCCTCGGCATCCTATATTTGGATCGCTCTATTTGAGACAAGTATATAAGCTCTGATACTTATCTTATTTTCATGAACTTTTGAAATAAACTAATTTTTCATTAGTGGACTAATCCAAGTCTTTTCATATACTATTTAAGATATGAAATTCCTAACAATATTTTTTCTTGTAATTTAAACATTTATTCTGGGGTTGTAGATCTCTTTCCCTATATTTTAGTTTGTAAATTTACGAAACTTAACTTAGTTATACACTAACATCTTTTTATCTGTTCAATTATTGTCTACTACAACTAAATATTGAAAAAGAAGAAGAAGAAATTGATTGAAATGTCGAGAAAATTGTTTGATGTATGGTGGAGGAGGGACAAAATCGTAAATAACTATACCAGCCAAAGAGGCAAGACACAAAAATGTAACTCACCTCTGGACTGGTTTAATAAACCCAGAAAGTATTCCCTTCCTCGTTAGTTCCTAAAGACAATAACTGTTCCGTTACTATCTTGTCAAACTCTTAGCCAAGTGTTTGGTTACTAGTTTAACTATATCCTAATCTTGTACCCCTAACTTAAACTATATATCGAAATGACTTATGTCTTGTACGTACTATATCTTGTGGGGTCAATGTTTTGTACGGATCAGTTCCCCACGTTACTCCAATTATTTCTCCCTCGAATCTTATTTTCAAGCTTAACAGATGATTTAATCCGTTAGTTTTTGTTTTAAAATCGTAATATATATTCTATTAGAAATGGATGATGTATATTGTTAATGAAATGCTTAACATCGAAAACAGAATATTAAAGATGGGATCATAGAGATATGAAAAGATTAACTAAAACAGTGTAATTAATAAAAGCATAGGATGTGAGGAGGACAGGCGGCAACATTTAGGAACTGTGGGTCCCATTTTCTGACGCGACAGCTTTTGGGTCCAAACATAAATTGGAAACTAATAAATTATTTATTTGGTTTGTAGTTAAGGACAAATAAAATAATAAATCCCTGAGCCTGATGTATTCATTGATGTTAAAAAAAAAAAGACACCAGCTACGGAAAATCTGTGTAATTAAAATAAATCCTGAACTTTGTAAAATTTGGGCAGACTATTGTGCTATTGGTTGTTTCCATGTGATGCAGCGTATTTATAATAAAATAGTAAATACATAGTCTATTGGTATTTTACCAAAAAAAAAAAAAAGGAAGATCTTGTAATAAAAACCCAGATACTGTATATTCGTAAACTCAGCGTATTGAAATGATGTAGATAAACCCATAAACATTAGTAACACTGTTAAACACTTAAATGTGACATATACTATTTTGAGGTCTATATATTATTTTGGTCGGTTGGCATAATTTAATTGATTTGATATTCTAGTGAATATCCCAAATTGCTGGTGAGCAACACACAAGTTAAATAAGCCTGTCAACAACAACAAAAAAAAGAACACACACAAGTTAAATCAACAAACAGAGTAATATTATGCAGTTTCTATATATGGCGGTAATTAGTCAATATACTGATTCTATAAGTTGGCTAAATCATGCATCTATTTTTTTTTTTTTTTAAGGGCAACTAAATCATGCATATAGATCTACGTGACTCCACTCAATCAAAGGTTTTTGAAGAATTTTGAGCTAAGTATGTATTATCTTCTTGGATGTTGGTTAATCCCACTGTAGTAATAACCAATTTCCATTTATTAGTGCTTAAAGAGGAACTATTCTTGGAAAAATTAATAAGCTTGGTTGATCATGTGGTTTGCTCTTCTATTGTTCCCTTGGCATAGAATGTGGGTTCTTTGTTTTATTTTTATATTCATAAGAACTGTGGGGGGTTTTTTTTTTTTTTTTAAATTCTTAACATTAAAAACTAAGAATTAGAAACTGGAACAGACAAGTAAAAAAAATCACAACTTTTGCATGTAAAAATTGATACAAGGAAAATAAAATGCAAGGAGAGATAATGAAAGAAGAGGATCTTCGAATCGGATAGAAATCAAACGGTTCCAAATGGTTCGGTCCAACTGCGCAATACCAGCCGCTGTAGCCTGTAGATGAGGCACGAGATTGAAAATTTAAAATTATGCTGTTTCGCCTCTTTCTACACTAAGTACACTGTAGCTTGCAGGAGTAGTCTGAGGAGAATCTGAGAAAAGTTCGGTGCATTATGTTAATGTTGAGAAAAGTTCGATGGTATTATGTTTATGTTTTTTTTTTTTTACCTTTCAGGCCTTTGCTTGTGCGAACAGAAGCATTAATGGGGCCGAATCAGATTATATATGCTCAAGAAAATGTAGTGGAAGCTCGAGTATGAGTTCACTCGGTCATATGGAGTCATGGTACGATCAAAGTGATTTTATGTACCAAAATTTGTGTGAAAATATTTGAACCAAAAAGTTTATGACTATTTTTTTTTAATGAATATTTCTTCCCTAACCAATTTAAAAATACTATATATATATATTTAAAGGCAAGAAGCAAGGCCCCACGAATTAGTTAAAGAAAGTTGGGTGCCATAGAAAAAGTGCAGCAGAAAGTGTAACCAATATTGATAGTTTATATAAATATAAATAATTTTTTTATAGACCAGCTCCATATCGCTATAATTAGTTATATATATAGTACATATGCACTGCATAAAACTTGATTAGATATGTCATATGAGTCATATATATATCTACATACTTAAATAGTTGCATGCATAGATACTTGATTAGATATCTCATATATGTATGTGCAGAGGCGTGACTAATGTGTTATCAAAAAGGCAATTGCGTTAGGCCCCAAAATTTTAAGTATATTTTAGGGCCCCAAAATTTTTAAAATTTTAAATATATTAGTAAAATTTATATTTTAATACTATTTTTAGTTTAAAATTATATTTCACATATTAAAAATACTATGAAATATTTGTAATATTTTAAATTTTAGTATTTTATAGATTAAAATAATATTAACTAAAAATAGATTATCAAAACATCATTAAATTATTTTTATAGTTCAAGAATATTTTTATAGATTGTGAAATAGTATTAATTTTTTCAAATTTGTATAAAACAACATGTAAAATTTTAGTTATTCATATTTTATTATAAAAAATATACTCACTCCATTCCTAATTATTTGTATTTATAAGATTTTTACAGATTTTAATAAATGTGCAAAAAATATAATTTTAACCTTGTATTTATTGAGCAACTATTTTTTGTTAAAACAAATAAAACAGAATTAAGTAGATGACATAATAGAAAATATAGTTAAGTTTTCAAAAGCGATTGAAAATCTTTTTGAAAAGAACAAAAAATTCTTAGAAATATAAATAAATAAGAATGAAAGACTTATAAAATAATTTTTTTTTTTGCCTTAGGCATCTTAAACTCTAGGCACGGCTCTGTGTATGTGCACATATAAACAAAACAAAAAAAGACATGGCAAGTGAGATTGCTTGTGGGCATGTCAAAACCTTTGAGAATGAGAATGATTAATAGCATAACAGATACATACATACACACTACATATGCATTTATAAGAAAATAGGTAGACTTTTCTTTATAAATCCATATCATGTTTTTTTTTCAGACCCATATCACGAAACTTGTTTGGTATCAATTGGGAAACTAACCAAATTATTTTTTAATCAATATCAAGAAGGTCCACATCATCGGCTAAAAATGGTCACATGGCATGTGTGACATTGTTATATATCTGGAATTTGGCAAGAGTTAGACGAGTAGGGTTTCAAATACCATGACAATGATTTAATAATTAATTAAGACGGTGACTCTTTTTCTGTTTAGTCTTCACGTTTCTCCTTTTTACAATATATATGTTAAAGAAAAATACATATTATATTTTAACCAATAATTTTATGATAAATGGTTCTATGAATTCGATTGGTACGTTTTATATTATATTATTATTACTTACGATAGAAAATACGTTATATTATTCACCTGATTTTTTTTTTAATAGATGGTCATTGTTAAACTCTTAAGAGTATTGCGTGTAAATCAAATGCGTGCTTATTGTAAATGTGTCTATCCATCCTTTTTCTTGCCACAAAGAGATCTCTTAACGATTTGGTTTAGATTTTATGTTGAAAACAAGATTTATAAAAGCGTTAATCAATAATAATATTAGTAGAGTTAAGTAAAGGTAAATCCCAACATCTGAGATTGTGTGGACCACATGGCCTATAATACTAATTTTAAGCACCCTGGATATGGTCTATACTAAATCCAGACCATACTGTTGGCATCTACTTCAAAAAAATAAAAATATCTACTTCGATAAAAGAAAAAAAGAACAACCCTATAATTGACAACATAATCTTTAAACCGTGCTGGTGACATATCGGTAAACCCTAATTGTTTTAATATTCGGTCTCTTACTGATCTTTCAAGATTCATCCATGTGTGAATAAGTAAGCATTTATCACAAATTATGCGATGTGTTTCTCGCTGAATCTTTGGCGCTTCTGTAGATTTTACATTTAGCAGATTCTATTAAATTTACAATAGTATGTACAGTTGAATCAACTTCTTGTTATCAACAACATCTATTACGAACGTAGCACCAACACTAGCACAAATTAATAAAGTAGAAATCATTCGATTACTCTATTACTTTTGATTAGATTATCAGTCAAACAATTTCATTGTTTTTAACTCTCTTTTTTTTCTCGGTCACATGCAAAAACTCTCTTTTTACTTTTTAGTTACAGAAATAAGGTGATTTGGAAGGAGTATTATAGTACTCTCTCTCTTCCAAATCAAGAAATTTATTTTTTTAACAAAATTATCATTTAATATTTTATTTAAAATTTATTTAACCAATCAAATTTTAAATTTTGCATAAAAACTAACAAAACATGTAATAAAATGGAACAAAAAATGGCTAAAACTTCTATTAATTTGAAAAATAAGGAGAATAAATAATAAGTGTAGTATTGTGCTTTCCCAATACTATGCATGTCAAATTGTTGTTCAATACATGTACTAGCTAGAGCCTAGAGGTTATTTCATAACATACATGCTTTCATTTATAGTATATATTCCTCTATACTTTAGATATGATGATATATCAACAAATGTTAAAATTTCTGAAAGTTTTTTAAAGTAATAATAATTGTTGCTAGTAAGTCGGACGGTTTTAGCACAACGGTAATGTTCAAATAAATTAAATTTAGATCAATATATATCTCTTACAATCCGGAAACCAGAATTTTTAATATGATTTCTTCTTAAATGTTACTCGTGAATTGTGATTTTTAGGCTTTATGTTTAGTGCTTAGAAAAAAAAATTTAATTTGTATTTAGATGATTTTTTGTGAAAGGGGAAGAACATAAGAAAACTTAAAAGTAATCGAACGACAAAATAAAATAAAATTAATAGTAATATACTTATACAATTATATATGCTGCCAAAATATATATACTTTCCACTTTTTTGGTTTTGTCGTTTCATGAGCCCTCTTTTAATTTTTTAGTAAACCATTAGCGTCAAACTTTGGACGGAAATTATTGCATGAAAAAGTGGATAGACAGGGTTAGACTTACTTTTCCACCTTAATCGTCGAGCTAATCACGTTTTAATAATTCAGCAAAAGAAATAGAGACAAATAATAAACCACTTTCCTAGAAGATCAAAATATATCTACAACATAAATATATACCGTAGGGAAGTTTAACTACGTAAGGCGCTCGGGAGTTATTACTTCTCTTGCTGCTGCTGTTTGTTCTCTGTTGTTGTCGATATTTTAGTAAGTTAAGTAGTTATACAATAAGATTATATATGTTAATGAATTGGTAGTACGATTTTAATAATCGTTTAACTACAAAATAATCAAGAGGGCAAACCGGCCGCCAATATTCCCGCTGCCGTGGTAAGCCGACAAACGGACAAAATGTGTTTAGAAAACAGATCGAATTATAATGACATTATACAATAAATATATATATGGCCAAATAAATGGTTAGATCTATATTATTTGAAAAAATCGTGGCATCAACGTATTCACCACCAAACGAACATAACATATATATATATATATATATATATATATATATTTAGATATCTCAAATGGAATACGTAAGTACAATAATAAGTTAATAACTAACGCAAATGATAGGGAGCACTAATTAAAACCTGTAGAAGCATGCAAACTTTGTTTCCCATAGATATTTTAAAATTGGAAAGAAAGAAAAAACTCGTTACGATATATAGTAGATAAATAGACCCTATTAGAGTATATGATAGTCGTTGTAGACTTCTAGCCAAAGGCACCTAAAATTGGAAAAATCATAGAGAATCCAACTTTTGCCGTTGGAATTCTACAATATGCTTGTGATTTAAGAAAAATATTTTAGCAAATTAATTGTTAATTTTAATATATTATTACTTCCTCCCAAAACTGTTGACATTGTTCCCATGTCTCCTCCAATAATTTAATCTCTCTTATGAACATATTATAAATTGTTTTCACATCAAACCAATAGATTCTGCCGGGCCATTACCCTTTATGTTATAGTATATATTAACATAAATAAATAAATCTACAAAATGTATAATGTCAACAGTATGTAGACGCTGTCAAAAACATAATCAGTCTTGGGTATGATGTAGATTAAAATTAAGAACCATATATGTAAACTATAATCTGAACGAGATTTGATTCAGGAGATACGGAGATACAAGTTTGCATCTTTGTGTAATTAGCCATTAAGTGTTAAATCTTTTTTTTTTTTTTGAAACAAACATGTATTAAAGCTGGTTATGATTAAATATTTTGAACTTATAATCAAATCTCTTTTGAGTATAAAGTATCAACTACATCTACAGTTACCGGGAAATGTCACAAGTGAAAACAACATAAACAAATCTCAGTTTTATTTTGGTAAAATGATTTATTTTTTAGTGTCAGGAGGGAATTTTCGGATGCCAAAAGAGATAAATTATAGAATCACACATTTTAGTCTCCTCGTCATTCAATTAATTTCACCAATTTTAATCACATGATGTTTCTTTCACAATTTTTCACCGATTCCATCATTTTTTTTTCCACACGTTCCACATATAAATGCCCCAGTGGGCCTAGTGGGCCTTACTCGTTGAGATGCAATCTTCTGTCAGGTGAAGCCACAACCTTATCCGGAGATAAAACCCAATAATCACTTGACATGTCAGCAATAAGTAACCAAAGAGAATCCATTTATGTGATCTCCGAAGCCAGAAGATGCTCGCTTATGTGGATCTTGATTTCATTTAAACGAAACCGCATAGCAGCTGAAAACTAATAAAAGGAAGTTAGATCAAACAAAAAAAAAAAATTCAAAGAAAATGGCGAGCAATGTGATGACTAATACACTGCCTCAGTTCAATGGTCTGAGAGCCAGCAAGATCTTTATATCCCCAGTTCAAAAATCGGTTTGTAATTCTTTAATTAGTTAAAATGATTATATTTTACTAACTATAAAAATAGTTAATGTCGTGCAATTTATGTTGAAATGTTATTCTTATAAATCTAATTTATATGGTCCTTTAGGGGACGTTCTTTTTTATGTTAGAATTAATGCAACAAATTCTGAAATGTTTTATTTTATTTTTGTACTTCCTAGGCTAGTGTTCAACCAATGAGACGCAAGGGAAATGGAGCATTGGGTGCAAAATGTGACTTCATTGGTTCATCCACAAATCTGGTAATAAAAATATATTTCAGGAAATTAAAAACTGATCATTGACATTAAGTAAGTACTAATTTAATGAGCTTTAAAAAAGAGTAGTAATAAAATGAAAACGGGAACAGATAATGGTGACGACAACAAGCCTGATGCTGTTCGCGGGAAGATTCGGTCTGGCTCCGACAGCCAATAGGAAGGCGACAGCTGGACTAAGACTTGAGGCGAGGGACTCGGGTTTACAAACGGGTGACCCGTCCGGGTTCACACTCGCAGACACCTTAGCATGTGGTACCGTCGGACACATCATAGGCGTCGGAGTTGTGCTTGGTCTTAAGAACATTGGTGCTCTGTAATGTCTATTGTGTCTTATGTTATTTGTTTGTATATTTTATATTTGTTTATATGAATCTTATCTTTCGTTACCGAATAAAACTATATAATCTAAAGCAAAGTTATGGACGTCAAAAAAGAAGAAGCAAACTTATCGCTTATCACAAATTGCAAAAAATATGATTTCAATTGGTTGATGATAAGTTTTGATGATCCATCAATAAACACAAAAACAAGAAGAAGTATATATAACATATCAAAGATTAAACTATAAAGAGAATTCCACAGCTAAGTTAAGCCTCGCGTAAGACTTATCATATCTTCATGATTTTTCTTCCGACACTTAAGAAGCCCATTGTTTTTATTAACTAGGGGTTATTCCGCGCTACGCGCGGGGCGATCATTAAAATTGGATTAAACACAAAAACTACTTATTTCATTAGTTAAGGATAATAGATGAGGTAACTTACAATTGACTGTAGCTGAGGTTATTTACAATTGGCGATAGCAGAACTTGGAGAGTAAGTAGTTGGTAACACGACAAAGTTATAATGTATTTTCCACACAAACATGGGAAAATTCAAATGTGGTTGATGTAGCATGAGAAGAGAATACTTTGACCAAAATTAACACACTCATGCAATGGATAAATTTTGTCAACCTTAAAGATGGATCACACCTATCACAACTAAGATTGGTTGGAATAGTCAAATATTGTAATATTGTGTATATCACTTAAGCATCTCGTCTTTTCAGATTTTGTCAAATGTTCAACTTTATAACTTTGAGTCATTAGGGCTTTCACTATATCTAAAAAGTACCCCGATAATCACCATTTACATCTTCACCACATCCACTGCCACCTTCCTCCGCTTCTCCTTCTTCATACAGTGTGAATCACACGTGCGACCAAACACTAAAAGCATGAAAGATGGCCCGAAAACTATGCAGATTGAAAGGTCAAAGAATCAGCCTACTTTTATGGCTTAAGATCTCAGAAAAATTGGTGAACAAATTTTGAAAATGGGAGAGATTAGGCATAGTAGTTCAACCTTGCTTACTTCTTGGCTTGGACTTGGATCATACCTTCATTGAAGTCCTCATGGTTCACTTGAACGCACATAAAAACAACATCAATAGAGAACCCCCACCTTTAAAAACCAGACCAAACTCCAAATCATAAGCTTACTCCATTAAGAATTTTGTTTCTACTTACCTCTGTGGCATTTCCGCAAAGAGCTAACAGGCCTGCCTCTACCCGGTACTGCTTTCAGCTGACCACTACTAAAACCATTTGTTGATCTTGCAAGCTCCTCAAAGTTAATGTTTGGGTGGACATTCATCTTCTTGGGTGAATCTGGATTCATTCAGTCGAGTTATGTAAGCTTTTTAGCTATCAAGGGTCATGCTTGAAAAATAGGAGAGACAAACGTGCAAAATTCTGGCTCTTGCTTCTTCTGTTGGGTGTGGGAACTTTATCTTTTTGTCAAGAGTATGATGAGAACATACATTTGTTACCTACTGACTTAATAATTATATATGTTTTCACTTTTGTTTAATTAAATAGTGTCTTGTTACCAATTAAACATGAACGTGAAGGGATGTGTTATGAATTAAAACTCTTTTCGTTTCACCACTATATTTTCATTGTTTGGAACTCATATTTTCCTTCCCAAATACATGTGAAATAGAGTGTTTTCGATTCATAAATAAAGTACCAAAAATATGCACTATTAAAGTCAATAGCACTATGACTAAACTGTTATATGGAAAACAATTTGCCCATGTATAAAACCATTCATACTATCCCAAGCATTCTCTTTGATTTAATCCTTTGTCATCTCGTTGAAAATATGTGATCCTCTAGAAATATGTAATCCTTTTTACCTCCCATGTGTAGCCCATTCGTGCTTTGCCGCCATTAATATTCCTTGACACACATTTTAAGAAATCATAGGTGGTTTAACTTTAAAGGTGTATGAAAAAGTGGTTGTAGAAATATGATTTGCTAATTAAATCCAAACTTATGAAATCACTTTCCCCCAAGCAGATAGAGAGAGCTCCTCATTAGAATCACAAAGTGTAGAAAAAACTCTAGAATGCAAAAGAAAACAAACCTATCAGGAGAACCGATAATGATATAGAAAATATGTTCTTGTTAGTTACTTGTAGTCACTTTACAGAGGGGAAGTTATTGTCAAGATAAGGGCCATGGATGATTTAATTGAGATAAAATAAGATGGTTAAACAGGGAAACAATAAGATACAACTAAAAAGAAATCAAACTTTTTATCAGTAGACACCATACCATCTTGGTCAGCTTAGTGTCTCTGTTATCACATGTTTCATAATTAAACTGTCAGGAGTTTATATAGGCATCATAATGCATAGTGGTTTGACAACATATCACATAATAATTGTATAATCTGTTCGTTAAAGCTAATTCACTATTAGCAGGAAATTTCTTTATTTCAAGACTTCTACTATTCCAATTAATTATAGGCAGCCCACCATTACTTAATTTTTTGTTACTACACCATCACGTTACTTGTTGTTTTTCACATCCATTAGGTATGAAAGATACATACAGTGAACGTGTAAGCTTTTAAACTATATGTATAGAAGTTTAAGTATTGTCTAACCCAAAAACATTTGACAACTTTTTTACACAATCAACCTCTTCAGAACATTAAGATCAAAACACAATGTTTCAACTTGAGAGACATTCGAAAACCCCCCAAATGTATGAGATACCAGTAAGAGTCTTAGTAAACCTTGAACAAATACTTTATATTTTAGTAGTTAAAACTTGTCATTTTGGTAAGGGTATTTTCTTAAAACTGAAAGAGTAAAAATAATTCAACCTAATTATAAATCTAAACATTCAAGCATGCTCTTTTTCATTAGCCAACTCCTACCAAACAAAGACGGCGTAGAAAAATTCAACAACTTGAAAAAAAATCAACGTCAGATTGTTGTGAAAACGAAGACAATTAAATGTTACTCCCTCCGTTTCATTATATAAGTCGTTTTAGAAGTTTTGTTGTGTTTCAAAATATAAGACGTTTTCGTATTTCTATGTAACTTTTTACTTTATTGAATATTGTGTGACCAATAATGATCTGCAGTTTTTCTTTTTAATTGATTGAATTGTTTTTTTATATATATTAAGTAATACTTTTTAAAAGTAAAAGTAATTTCTTAATATGCGTGTTTTAGCCCAAAACGACTTATATTTTGAAACAGAGGGAGTACAATTTTAAAAATGCTTTGATGCTTACTTCATCCCAGTTTGCGTTGCTGCTGCCTTCGATAGCATCTTCACCACCATTCTTCCAATCCCTGTTGGGTATTTTTTTTAAAGAGGAGTACATAAAATCAAAATTTAAAAGTAAGCAAACATGCACCGTTTTCTCACCTTTCTCGTTCACGTGTCTAACTTACCTCGAGATGCACTCACCTTTATCGAAAATTTCCCTTTGCGTTCACCTCTTCTTCTGATTTGGTAGGCGTGTAAACCTTCTTATTCATCCGGATCGCCGAACTTCAGTCTTGATGGACACTATCCACTTAATACTACATACACAGCAAAACAAAAAAAAAACAATAGTTTAATGCCGATACATGAGAGTAGAACAACAAATATTCAATATATGGATCTGACATTGATTTGAAAAAACCCATACATATATCTTACCTACGGTCATTTGAAATTCTCCTGCGTCCTGCCCAAAAGGCGTTGTATAATTTGTAAGTGAAAAGCGTTTAAGAACTGAAGTGGGAATAATAACACTGAAACCATAAGTTTCTGAGGAGGTGAGAGGGCTTTGAAACCATGAATAGCCATGAATAGGATATGAGAGGACTTTGAAACCAAATAGAATGTGCACTGTGGGAGGCGATAGGTTTAGAGGTGAAACTCTGTTTTAAGGAGATTTTTTAGTAGACGTGTTTAGCAGGAGGGGAAGAGACGTTTGAGATTTCTTATAGCAAAAGATAGCTTCCTTGAGCTGATGTGGCAGGTTGTAAAAATAATATGGACGGTCTCATACAAAATATCTGACGTGGAAGCTTACAGAAAGAGGAACATTTTTATGTGCTGATGTGGCTTCCTCTAAGGTATTTTTCATTTTGATGAGGTGGACACGTGCTGATGTGGCTTCCTCTAAGGTATTTTTCATTTTGATGAGGTGGACACCTCCATAAGCTTCAAAACCTATCTTTTATTAGTGGTAGATGTCTACGAATTAAAAAAAAAAAAAAAAAAAAAAGTCTACGAATTGATTCAAATCTTAACTTACTTTAATTGTTTTATTATGTTGACTACTTCGTTAGGGCTACAAAGATTAATTTCACCACTTAAAAATTACAACGTTTTCACCTCCGGTTTATCGGTCTCAACCAAGGACTACAACCATATCGGTTTACAAGTACTTAACCATGGTACAAAGATTGGAAAGCATAAGCATGTTGTGCTATTGAATTTGTCCGCCACTCAATTACATTCGTGGTATCTGAAATACAAAAGAAAAAGAGATCAAAAGATGATACCAACGCTCTGATGTCTTGTCAATAAGGTTAACAGCTTTGTATCCCAAATTCCAAACGCATAGAACTGCCAACACTCTCTCTTGAAGCATCCGTTTTAGAAAGCCTACTAATACATTAAGTTATTTTCCTTAGCTAAAACTTAACAATCAAATGCAATTAAAAAAAGATAAAAGAAGTTGAATCAAACACCAAACAAATTGAAAGAATACCATAACATAATTGTTACTCTTAGTGGAGCCCATTGTTTACGTTGTATGACTAATAATTCATTTTTATTAAATTTTAACAGTAAAAGCAAAATCTGTAGCTGAAACAAAATTTGTAGCAAAAATCGTTATTTAAAAAGGGTCTAGGAAGATTTGTTTTTTTTTTCCCCTTTCTTCAAAACATTTGTAATCGTTAGCTGAATTATAATTCTGGATCACGGTAATTATTTTATCAATAGAGCTCGTTGTATAAAATATATTAAACAATCCTAATTTCTTCATTGCTATTTTTTTTTTTTTTTTCTTCATTGCTATTTCATTTCTTCAAATTATACTATTACATCCGTTCCTCTCTTTTGGGTTGGCGAGTGATATTTGTGTGTTTGTTCATGTAATAAAAGCAGAACTCTGAAGTCTATGTAGAAAAATCATGAATACATAATACTGGTGTAAGTTTTGGCTTTTCAACTAATGAAAAATTTAAGAAGAAATGTCACCATAAGTCAAACTAGTCCAAATCTACGTTTCATAGGTTGGACTTAATCATCTTATATTTGATTTACAGCTGAATTATCTAAATCAGTACCATTGAAAACCAAGAACTAATTAGGATATAGTTTTCAGTTAACCACCGCCTTTTTAAAGTAAATCTTGTTTTAATTTAGTAAATGAGTTGGTTTCAGTTTTTGATTTTTTCCCACTAAAGGATTTGAACCAAAATCACTTTTTTTTTGGGCATACCAGTATTTTATATTATTAAATGATATATGTTTTATTTGCATTTTTTCTAAGATTAATTAGGATCATCTTACAAAAAGCTTTTCTATGATCTTCGCATATGTTTGTGGCTCAATATATGTTTAATTTTCTCAATTTTCACTCTTTAAAAACTGTATGACCTTAAGTAATAGTTGTAATTTATAGGCTATTTAAACTGAAAACTCTTTATCAAGAAAAAGAAGAGCTTCAAATAGTTTGTGTTGACTCAAATGACGTCGTTCAGCATATGTTTTTGAGTTTGATATGAGATCGGATAGTTGACTCATGACTGTAAGACTAGACTTAATAACCAAACGTTACCGACACGGTTGCTTTGACATGGCTGAAACAAACGTAGACGGGATCATTGGCAAACAAAAACAATTAATAAAATATCAAACAATAGAAAACCGCACTAGACTTATACATATGGTATCAAAATGTATCTATCAAGAAAAAAGTAATAGTTAGGCGAATGAGTATGCCAATAATTCTCTACTTTTTGCATAGATAAATCTCATTTTTTCATTCTGTTGTGGAAAAGTTTACAGTGACGTGGTTGGTTCCGAGCCCAAAAAATCTTCACATATGTCGACGAAAAAGCATATTAGAGGAACGGTGGCTGTATGTGACTTGATATTTTAGTCACTTTCTCTTTCTATTTGGTCAATAATCGTCCCTATGTGGCATAGAATTAAAATTGAAATTGAGTTATAGCTAGCTAGCTATCAAGAAATTTGATATATATATATATATATATATATAAAATTTGTTTTAGAAATTTGGATATCTGATTTGAAACGATAATGACACGGCCGGAAAAGATGGAAGTGACAACTACAACATCATTTGAAAAGGAAATTAAAAACTAGAGGAGAGCCTCGTCAAAATCCATATAAATTCAGAACAAGTTTAATTTGTGTGTTTGGGTCAAATTTCAAAATTAGATCTTAGATTTGGGTTGAAGTGAGGTCTTAGTTTAGAGCTTTTCTTTTTTTCTTCCAAGTTACCTTTCTAGCCAAACTAACGGATTTTGTCATAGTTAAATTAACACAATCTGTCACGCAACTAAATACAATGTAATTGGTGGGTGATATGTTTTTTCTTTTCTTTTGTTCGTTACCATGCATTCTTTAGAAGGTGGGAGCCATGTTGTGCTGAAATTATATTTACCTATTTATAATTTAAATATGTAGATCCTGGCCTGGATTATAGAGAAATAGACTAAATATTATCACCACCCTTGGTTTCTCACCCACCACATGCTTCAATTGCACACGTACATGGCCAACCACCGGGTAAGATGACAGACGAGACAAAAACCTTTGGAGCTTTATATATAGGATTTAAAATATTCTTTTATTAAATTAAATTGCATGCAAAATCAACCTCATATAGTATATTTTTAAGAGTTTTGATGTTATATATATATATATATATATATATATAGTTTTCGTAGATTAACGTGTTAGAAGTTATAAACCTCTATGGAAGAAAAAAAGACCAGTTTTTTTCCGAACACCAACAACACGAAATATACTAAATTAACCTGTTGTGTGAAGAAATTAACGATATCAACGGTGTTAATTAGGAGAAAATATAAACATTGGGTATTTATTTTCATTGCACGTGAATAGCATAATATATAATATATATATTTTGTTGATAAAACGTGAATAGCATAATTGCTTATGTGGAATAAAACCTTTTCAGAAATCACGTGACATGGTTAACCATTTGGGTGTTTTTGAAAATTAACGAACTATAATCGAGGTTAGTTAATTTTGTCATCGTAAAAAATCGAGTTTCCTTTTTTGTCTATGATTTTTTTTTTTTTTCAAAATTACAAACATAAATTATAATTTTCCAAACATAGCACTAAATTCAAATCCCAGTCAAATAACATTGAAGCAATATTCTTTCACTATTTTTAACAAAATGTAATAAATTCTATTTCCTTACAATCAATATTATAGGATACGTAATTGATCAAATATCTATATTTTATTTAATTACTTTGACAATATAAATATGTTTCCCAAACATAGCACTATTTATCTGTATTTTTCCTAACCACAGGTCATAGTTGATTGCATTTTTACTATTAGTAGCTGAATATAATAACCACAGGTCATAGTTGATTGCATTTTTACTATTAGTAGCTGAATATAATAAGAAAATAAGTATTCTTTATTATACCATTAGATACAGTATTTTGCTGAATATATAATAGGAAACTTTTTCAATATTTGAACATAATATATATATAGAATTTAAAAAAAAATGAAAAAATTGAATAATAATATCAATACAGGGAATAAAAAGTTTATTCCAGTAGAAAAATAAAAATGAAAACAAAGGTCTTCCCTTCCCCTTGTCTTCCGTCCATATATTTGGATCTTTGCTTCGTAAGCGGTGACGTCTCACTCTCTTCTCTATCTCTCTTTCTCTCCAAATATATTCTTCAATCTCTCGAAAATCAAAAAAAGAGACTCAGCCCTATATTATATGATTACATAAGATCCCTTTTTGAGTTTCTTTTTTTTGTGATTTGGCAAATCTCCAGGTATAAAGCTTCTCTCTTTATCTGTATTTTGAGGCTTTCTTCTTCTCCTTTTCTCTTACCTTTTCCTCTGTTGCAGCTTTTTCCTAGAAAGTGGGATTCATAGTTGAGTTTTGTAGATTTCAAATTTGTTTTTTTTTTTACGCGATTACGTATTAAATGCAGAGCCTTTTCGTGATAATGATTATGGATTCGTTTTTTCTTTTTCTTTTTTTTTTTTGGCATGGGAACATTTGAGCTCCATCAATCTCATTTATACTCTTGATGATTTTTTGCTCTGTTCTTAATTCTATTGCTTATCACTGTTCTATCAGTTTTATGATTATGCGTCCAATAAATGGATTTAATGCGATTTCCCTCTTTTACGCGCGAATATTAAGGAGTTTTGTTTTTTTATTTCTTCAGTAAAGATTTATGATTTTTTTTTTGTTGCTATGGTCTTAGAAGTAAAAGCTCATTTCCGAGTTCTTTAATTTCTTTGCAGAGTAAAGAATTGGTGTGGTAACTTGTGATGCACTGTCTCTGAAGGATTCTTTAACGTAGGAATAAGAGGAAAAGATGGGGTTTGAGCCGTTGGAGTGGTATTGCAAGCCGGTGGCTAATGGTGTTTGGACTAAACAAGTGGATAATGCATTTGGTGCTTACACGCCCTGTGCTACTGACTCTTTTGTGCTCGGCGTCTCTCATTTGGTTATGTTGATTCTGTGCCTCTATCGTATATGGCTCACATTGAAGAATGACAAGGTGGAGAGGTTCTGCTTGAGGTCCAAATTGTATAGCTATTTCTTAGCTCTGTTGGCTGCTTATGCTACTGCTGAGCCTTTGTTCAGATTGATCATGGGGGTTTCAGTTTTGGATTTGGATGGACCTGGGCTTCCTCCTTTTGAGGTTGCTTTTTACTTTCTTCGTTTTTGAACATTTTCTTATCTTTTAGTTTGTTACTTATGTTTTGCCTTAAAGATAATGTTGTTTTGTGTGGTTTCTTTGGCAGGCATTTGGCTTGGGTGTCAAAGCTTTTGCTTGGGGCTCTGCAATGGTCATGATTTTTATGGAGACTAAGATTTATGTCCGTGAACTCCGTTGGTATGTCAGGTTTGCTGTCATATATGCTCTTGTGGGGGACGCGGTCTTGCTTAATCTTGTTCTCTCAGTCAAAGAGTTCTATAGCAGGTTAGTAAACTCTGAAGCTGTATGGTTTTATGCAACTCATTGTTCTTGTTTTATGGCCTGGTTTAGCAGGGTGAACTCATGCTTCGTTTTCATTGCAGCTATGTACTGTTTCTCTACATAAGCGAGGTGGCAGCTCAGGTTAGCTCACTTCCTTTTCATTGCAGTTGTGTGCTATGTCTATATCAGACTCAGATACATTTTTTTCTTATAACAATTTAAGAGGGTGAATTTTTCGTTTTACTTCAGGTTCTCTTTGGAATTCTCTTTTTTTTGCATCTCCCCAATTTGGATCCTTACACTGGCTACATGCCAGTGAGGAGTGAAACTGTGGATGATTATGAGTATGAAGAGATTTCTGAAGGACAACAAATATGCCCAGAGAGGCGTGCAAATATATTCGACAGTAAGTCAGTCCACATTATTTTTATTCGATCGCCTGGCTAAAACTGTTTAATTGGTAATCAGAATTTGCAGACATCATCTCTGGCCACGTTTTGCACACTCCATTCTTAAACATCTGTTGAAATTTCAATTTCCTTGGTTGGCCACAGAAATCTTCTTCTCATGGATGAATCCCTTGATGACTAAGGGATCTAAAAGGCCTTTAACAGAGAAGGATGTGTGGACTCTCGACACTTGGGATCAGACTGAAACTCTGTTCACGAGGTACTTCTACCACTCATTAAAAGTAAATCTCTTAAAATGTATGTGATTGACATGGTTTTTATTTATTTGTATTTTCTGTATCCTGTTTTAGTTTCCAGCAGTCCTGGGATAAGGAACTACAAAAGCCGCAACCGTGGCTGTTGCGAGCATTGAACAGTAGTCTGGGAGGAAGGTAGAGAGACATCCTTTCTCATCTCTTTTGAGTATGGTTAGATAGTTTTGGCTTTCACTGTGATGCGCAATGTTTTACTGATCTCTCAGGTTTATAGTATGTGTAGGAAGCATCAGAATATTGCTAGTAGTTTAATGTTAGCTGTTCACTTCAGCAGCTCAATAGATTTCCATTTTATTGTAGGCTTTGTGTTTTTGCTGATGAATTATTCTTTGAAAGGAAAAATTAAATCTTCTTGGAAGCTTTCATACTCTCTGACTAATTTAGGACATAGAGGATACACTTTTTTTTTTTTAATTGTAGATTGGTTAGATATGTTTTTTTCCTGGTTCATGATTTGCCTAAGTACTTTTTCGTTTGGGGTGAACTTCATGTCTTATGGGAATCTACTTTTTGAAATCTGTAGGTTTTGGTGGGGAGGATATTGGAAGGTACTTTCTTTAACCTCTTACGGATTTTCCTGGTTCCTCTCTTTTATTATTATGACATTGTTAAAATACAATGGTCACTGGTCCCACATCATGTTGGATAATCTTGATACCTTATGATGTCCTCATAGTTCACATGGTGTGACAGAAATTGAGAAGGAAAATTTGCGTCCTCAATTTTTCTCGGACTAGTTCATTGTAATTTAACATATTTGTTTACATTTATATGCACAGATTGGAAATGATTGCTCACAATTTGTGGGGCCTCTTTTACTGAATCAACTCTTAAAGGTTTTTTTCTTCTCCCTGTATTCTTTTGTACTAGGATGTGAAATATCTGAACCTAGTTGACATAATATTTATAACTTTCATTTTACATGGATTCACAGTCGATCTCATATCTATCAAATGTTCTTGGCAGATTCAGACTCCTGCCATTGTTTCAATTTTCTAATCTGACAACATCTCTCACTTTGTTTGTTTCAAACTATGTGTAGTCAATGCAACAAGATGAGCCAGCTTGGATGGGTTACATCTACGCATTCTCAATCTTTGTTGGAGTGGTATGAAATGAAATCCTTCTCCCTTTCTCTGTCTAATTGGACTCTCCTCCATGGACTTGGCTAATTCTTATCCATAGTAGAGGTCTCATCTTGTGAAACTGACACCTGTCTACTTCTGTATTCTGGGTATAATAGCAAAACGGGATGTTCCTTGATGCTACTATTGGAGTTTGTTTCTATAGAGTTCTCAATATTTGTGCGTGTTAGAGGGGGTACTGACCTTATGTAGTTTAGGGTGAGACTTTTAAGCTACAAATTCATCGAGTGCTTGATGTTGATGACAACCTTTCCAGGTACTGGGGGTGCTATGCGAAGCTCAATATTTCCAGAATGTCATGCGTGTTGGTTACCGACTGAGATCTGCTCTGGTAAATTTTAAACACTTTACTTTTAATTTACTTACCCTGGCGTTCTTCCTTTACCATATGTGTTTTGGTGCAATTTGCTGAATGCCATGATTGCGAGCATCTTGTTTAGGAATAAGTATATCTTATAAACATGGTTTTTATTTTCTACATATGATGCAGAAATAAGTCTTGTGCCAAAAGCACAATTCTGCTTCAGATGATTGACTATGCCCTCTTTTCTCTCTGGAGACATCTTTTTTCAGATCCTTTCATTAGAGAAATTCAATTTTAGCTGTAGTTCCTGATTAGCACTTGCAAGTTCAATCCTTTGCGTTTGTAGTGGAGTAATATTAGCAAGTACTAAATGGACACACGATTTTTAAAATTGTTCTCCCTGTTAATGACTTCATCCTTTTTAGATTGCTGCTGTGTTCCGCAAATCGTTGAGGTTAACTAACGAAGGTCGTAGAAAGTTTCAAACGGGAAAGATAACCAACTTAATGACAACTGATGCCGAGTCTCTTCAGGTGCGTACCCCTATCATTATTATTTATCTAATCAACTAGACGTACTTTGTACTAATTTTTCCCTCTCTGTGCAGCAAATTTGCCAATCACTTCATACTATGTGGTCAGCTCCATTTCGTATAATTGTAGCACTGATTCTCCTCTATCAGCAATTGGGTGTTGCCTCGCTCATTGGTGCATTGTTGTTGGTCCTTATGTTCCCTTTACAGGTCCATACCTTTATATCTCCTCATTTATTTACCTTTATATGTTATTTTGCTCTTCTCTACTCTCCTAGAGGTTACTACTTCTACGTCTCCCTCTCCTAAACTAGTTCTCTGTTTTCTTGAAACAGACTGTTATTATAAGCAAAATGCAGAAGCTGACAAAGGAAGGTCTGCAACGTACTGACAAGAGAATTGGCCTTATGAATGAGGTTTTAGCTGCAATGGATACAGTAAAGTAAGAAACTCTAGAACCATTTTTTCGTGATTCATGGTTATCAATTTGCAGGCAGTTTGTACTAAACCAAAAATGCTTCAGGTGTTATGCTTGGGAAAACAGTTTCCAATCCAAGGTCCAAACTGTTCGTGATGATGAATTATCCTGGTTCCGGAAATCACAGCTCCTGGGAGCGGTATGACTACATCATAGTACTTTTCTTTTTTTGCTTGTATATGGACAGTGTGCATAATTCTCTTGTTAATTTTGATCTAGTCAATCTCCTTACATTATGTTTATATACAAGGACAAATCCAAGTAAATGATCATCATGATGTGCTTTCTTCAAACATTGGATTTGTGGCTGTATGCTGCTATGTTCGTGCAAGATTTTGCATAAATTGCACTGGATGATTTCGAGTTTCTTCTTTTGTTTATTATTAACTCTTGCTTGGTCTTGCCTTTGTTTTGCAGTTGAATATGTTCATACTGAACAGCATTCCTGTTCTCGTGACTATTGTTTCATTTGGTGTGTTCACATTGCTTGGAGGAGACCTGACCCCTGCAAGAGCGTTTACGTCGCTCTCACTATTTGCTGTGCTTCGTTTCCCTCTGTTCATGCTTCCGAACATTATAACTCAGGTGATTTCCCGAATATCGTGCAGCCATGTTTTCATTTCTGGTGCTGGAGAACAGAGTCTTTTGCATTGCATGTGTTTCATGTAGAACTGTGGTTGCTTGTAGTAACTATCGTTGGGTTATCAAATCTGTTGCTAAATGACTTATATTCGAATTTACAAACTGGAGGATATCCTTGCTGATGCCAGAAACAGAAACAATAGTGACACTGAAGGAATTGGATGCTTTAATTTCTAACTCATAACTTCTTTTCAGATGTCCATGCTGACTAGTGTTTACTTGTAGGTGGTGAATGCTAATGTATCCTTAAAACGTTTAGAGGAGGTGTTGGCGACAGAAGAGAGACTTCTCTTACCAAATCCTCCCATTGAACCTGGACAGCCAGCCATCTCAATAAGAAATGGAAATTTCTCTTGGGATTCTAAGGTGCCGCTTGTGTATTCTATACCATGTTCCTTCTTTCACTTTCTCTCATTACCTGTGTCCATAAAAGTTAAAAAATTTTGAGCTGACCATATGTATCTGCAGGCTGATAGGCCGACATTGTCAAATATCAATTTGGATGTTCCTCTTGGCAGCTTAGTTGCTGTGGTTGGTAGTACAGGAGAAGGAAAAACCTCCCTGGTATCTGCTATCCTTGGGGAACTTCCTGCAACAGCTGATGCAATGGTTACTCTCAGAGGATCAGTTGCTTATGTTCCACAAGTTTCATGGATCTTTAATGCAACAGTATGTTCTTTATCCTTTTACTTTTATTTTTCTCAAATGTGTCAGTCACTTTATACACTTAATTTCTTAAGTATTTGATTCTAAGCTGTTCTGAGCCGGAGCCTGATTCTGTATTTTCTTAAAACATCTTAGGTACGCGACAATATATTGTTTGGTTCTCCTTTCGACCGTGAAAAATATGAAAGGGTCATTGATGTGACTGCACTCAAGCATGACCTAGAGTTACTGCCTGTAAGTTTTGAGGAGAACTTTGTGTACTTGATAACAAGGATTTGTCTTGCCTGTTCTCGTGTTTTTAAGTTTGCCTCTTTTTCTTGGTTGATAGGGTGGTGATCTCACAGAGATTGGAGAAAGAGGTGTTAATATCAGTGGAGGACAGAAGCAGAGGGTTTCAATGGCTAGGGCCGTTTACTCAAATTCAGATGTATACATCTTTGATGACCCTTTAAGTGCTCTTGATGCTCATGTTGGTCAACAGGTAACAACTCGCTGGTTCTTTTTGATAAGACTGGTCTTTTTCCAATTTTGCATTTCTTGTACTAAAACCTTTTGTTTCCGGTCATTATGGGATTACTGTCAATCTGAATTCTAAAACTAACTGTTTCAGGTTTTCGAGAAATGCATAAAAAGAGAATTGGGGCAGAAAACAAGAGTTCTCGTCACAAATCAACTTCACTTCCTATCGCAAGTGGATAGAATTATACTTGTACATGAAGGCACAGTGAAAGAGGAAGGAACATATGAAGAGCTATCCAATAATGGCCCTATGTTCCAGAGGTTAATGGAAAATGCGGGGAAGGTGGAAGAATATTCAGAAGAAAATGGAGAAGCTGAGGCAGATCAAACGGTGGTAAATCCAGTTGCGAATGGGAACACAAATGGTCTTCAGATGAATGGAAGTGACGATAAGAAATCAAAGGAAGGAGATCAAAAAGGGGGAAAATCTGTCCTCATCAAGCAAGAAGAACGTGAAACTGGTGTTGTGAGTTGGAGAGTCCTGAAGAGGTAACTTAAACGTTTGGCTTTTGCGCTCTTACTATATGTTTCCAATTTTCCCCATAGTTGAAATATCGTTAGGCATTTCTTCTTGGTCCAACAATGTGTCCATTCATTTGCAGTGTTTTACAACAAACTAAGCATATTCTTTGTGTGTACTGGCTGAACTGTACCTTTGCGGGATATCAAAATGACTTGTCTATTCTTACCATATTCTCAGGTATCAGGATGCACTTGGAGGGGCATGGGTAGTGATGATACTCCTTTTATGCTACGTCATGACAGAAGTATTTCGGATTACCAGCAGCACGTGGTTGAGTGAGTGGACTGATGCAGGAACTCCAAAGAGTCATGGACCCATTTTCTACAATCTCATCTATGCGCTTCTCTCGTTTGGACAGGTATGAGTTATATTTGCTTGATGGATGAGTCATGATATGATATACTCTTGACCGCATACTCTTAATAACATAAATATATAGCTGAAACGTGACCAGCTAAGAAAGATCTTTTATTCTTTAGTTTGAGAAAACAAGGTGGATGTAGAATAGGTTAGTAAGGGCTTGATATTTGTGTTGAGACTCTATCTTCTTGCTTTCAGGTTTTGGTGACATTGACCAATTCATATTGGTTGATTATGTCCAGTCTTTATGCAGCTAAGAGGTTACACGACAATATGCTTCATTCCATACTAAGGGCCCCAATGGCTTTCTTCCATACCAACCCATTAGGAAGGATAATCAATCGATTCGCAAAAGATCTGGGTGATATTGATCGAACTGTGGCCGTCTTTGTTAACATGTTTATGGGTCAAATCTCACAGCTTCTTTCAACTGTTGTCTTAATTGGAATCGTAAGCACTTTGTCATTGTGGGCCATCATGCCCCTCCTGGTGTTGTTTTATGGAGCTTATCTCTATTACCAGGTAATTTACCTTCTAATCGCGATATTAATATAATCAAGATCAAGTGATAGAAAGAGGAACACAGATTATTGATGTTACACATTTTGTTTTAGCCTCCATTTGTGGTGTCTTTGTATTTTGTAACTGTAGAAGTTCGTTGGTTTGGTGCTTAAGCTATCTACGTTTACCTGTTAGCAAAAACCATTCAAATGTGTTGTGTGTTAACCATTTTCCGTATTGCAGAACACAGCCCGTGAGGTTAAGCGTATGGATTCAATTACAAGATCGCCCGTTTATGCACAGTTTGGAGAGGCATTGAATGGCTTATCAACTATCCGTGCTTACAAAGCATATGACCGAATGGCTGAAATCAACGGAAGATCAATGGATAATAACATCAGATTCACTCTTGTCAACATGGGTGCCAATCGGTGGCTCGGAATCCGTTTGGAAACTCTCGGTGGTCTTATGATTTGGCTGACAGCATCGTTTGCTGTCATGCAGAATGGAAGAGCAGAGAACCAACAGGCATTTGCATCTACAATGGGTTTGCTTCTCAGTTATGCCTTAAATATTACTAGCTTGTTAACAGGTGTTCTGAGACTTGCAAGTTTGGCTGAGAATAGTCTAAACGCGGTCGAGCGTGTTGGCAATTATATAGAGATACCATCAGAGGCTCCGCTTGTCATTGAGAACAACCGTCCACCTCCTGGATGGCCATCATCGGGATCCATAAAATTTGAGGATGCTGTTCTCCGTTACCGCCATCAGTTACCTCCTGTGCTTCATGGGGTTTCTTTCTTTATTCATCCAACAGATAAGGTGGGGATTGTTGGAAGGACCGGTGCTGGGAAGTCAAGCCTGTTGAATGCATTATTTAGAATTGTGGAGCTGGAGAAAGGAAGGATCTTAATCGACGAATGTGACATTGGCAAGTTTGGACTAATGGACCTACGTAAAGTGCTTGGAATCATTCCACAGTCACCAGTTCTTTTCTCAGGAACAGTGAGATTCAATCTTGATCCATTTGGTGAACACAATGATGCTGATCTTTGGGAATCTCTAGAGAGAGCACACCTGAAGGATACCATTCGCAGAAATCCTCTTGGTCTTGATGCTGAGGTACTCATCTACCACTTTTATCTATTTGAAGTCTCCCTTTTCAAGTGGTGGTAACTGATTTTCAATCTTTGTTGTTGCTTTCCAATTCAGGTCTCGGAGGCAGGAGAGAATTTCAGTGTGGGACAGAGGCAATTGTTGAGTCTTTCACGTGCGTTATTGCGGAGATCTAAGATCCTCGTCCTTGATGAAGCAACTGCTGCTGTTGATGTTAGAACTGATGCCCTCATTCAGAAGACTATACGAGAAGAATTCAAGTCATGCACAATGCTCATCATTGCTCACCGTCTCAATACCATCATTGACTGTGACAAAATTCTTGTGCTTGATTCTGGAAGAGTATGTGTTTAATTTTCAAACACTCTCTCTTTCAATCTCACACTCTGCTTGTTTCTCAGCTAACCTGTTCTATTCCTATTTGTCAACTCAGGTTCAAGAATTCAGTACACCGGAGAACCTTCTTTCAAATGAAGGAAGCTCCTTCTCCAAGATGGCTCAAAGCACTGGAGCTGCTAATGCTGAGTACTTGCGTAGTTTGGTACTCGACAACAAGCGTGCCAGAGATGACTCACAACCCTTACAAGGTCAGAGGAAATGGCTGGCTTCTTCTCGCTGGACTGCAGCCGCTCAGTTTGCTCTGGCCGTGAGTCTTACTTCATCGCACAGCGATCTTCAAAGCCTTGAAATTGAAGATGATAGCAGCATTTTGAAGAGAACAAACGATGCGGTTGTGACTCTGCGCAGTGTTCTCGAGGGGAAACACGACAAAGAGATTGCAGAGTCACTTGAGCAACATAATATCTCTAGAGAGGGTTGGTTGTCATCACTCTATAAAATGGTAGAAGGTAAATATATATATCATATACATCTCTACAAAGGCTTACCTGAAAATATGATTCTATGTGCAAAATCTTAATCACCAGACCGAATAAATAACGAAAACATCAAAGTCATCTATTGATATTATCTTTAACGCTTACTTTCTGCTGTCTACATTTCCAGGGCTTGCGGTGATGAGCAGATTAGCAAGGAACCGAATGCAACAACCAGATTTCAATTTAGAAGGAAATCCATTTGACTGGGACAATGTCGAGATGTAGATACGTTCAAGTTAAGCTAGGAATCATCGTCCTTCCTGAAGAAATATTTTCTTACCTTAACCAATATTATTAGTGTTAAATCCATTTTCATAAACTTAATTTTGTTCTGCAAAGGAAATCAAACTTTGTTGTGTTCTTGATAAGTAAAGTAGTTGCTAGTATCCTTTGACTCGTAAATGGGATTCTTGAACTTTCGAGAAACACAATAATACCCTTTTCAGATTTGATGATACAGAGGATCTTTAAGGGCTTGTGATGCAATTTTGGAGCTGGATAAAGCTGTAAACATGAGTTTCTCTACACTGGTTCATATACAAAAACCTCAGTACTGTAGCAACAAGAAAGAAAGAACATCAAGAAGCTAAAGCTCCCGAAACCTCAAGAAGGGAATGTTATCTTCTTTTCTTGGGGATGAGATTCATCAGAATCTTGTGATGTGTTGGAAACATCTGTACCGGTTTGTCCATGAAGGGATTCTAACCCGTTGGCAAAGACATTAGCGAGAGCAGTCAACACCTGAAAGACATTTGGAAGGCTTGATTTGAGGTTGTCCAGTGTCATTCTCTTACTAACCTCGACCGAGTTTAAGTACTTGGCTTTCTCAATGTCCACTCGTTTTCTCAAGGCTTCAATCTTGGCTTGTTTGATTGACAACGGATGCTTAGAGCCCAAACTCATTGAGCTTGATGCCTCCTCTTCTATTGCTGATATTCCCTCGAGCTTTATTTCCATCTCAGCCAGTGAAATTAGCTCTCTCTCCAGCCTCTTCTCAAGTTTATTACATTTCCTCCGCAGGTTGTACTCCTCAGCTTGTTGATGAATAACAGATTTGATTGCCATCAGTAAGCTTTTAATGGCCTCTGAAGTTACCTATGCCACCCAAAACAGTTGCATTTGCACATATTAAAGACAGCTTTAAATAGAGCCAAGAACCAGAAAAATACATATAAGTTGCAAGTGATAGAAGAACCTTATCAGGGATCTTTTCAAATACGAGCTGCCATTCCTTGCAGAGCTTACGAGCAGCAACAGGCAAGCTGCTTCTTTGGTTGTATTCAATAGAGAGGCGATCAGTAAGTTGGATCCATGTACAGAGCGTTTTCACGTATTCTCGCTGAGAATTTACTAACTTGCAAAAGCTATTGTACCAGCAAGTGACCTCGGTCTCTAGTTGATTAACTGCTTGCCGTTTGTATTCCGAACTGAGATCTATGCTCGGGTAATCTGGAAGATGGTTCAGTTGCTGGGATATATGAATTTGGACTTGGTGGCACTTGAGCATTGTTTTCCACATATGTGCTAGCCTGCGCGTATTAAGATCAAATGAAACTTCAGAAGCAATATGTGAAAATTACATAAAAGGATTGTTTTTCACTGACATGGCCAGCAAAAGGGTGGTTATTGGAGTTTACCCAGAAGTTAAAGCAACTAGCTGCGGATACAGCTCATCGTTGATCAAGTTAAGCACACATGAGCATGTCGTAGTTATGGAATCTCCGAGACGCTGTATCTCGGTTTCCAAACTCTCCAAAGACAATTGTGTCTTCTCCATCTTGCTCAAATCATAGGTTTCCCCATCTCGTTTTTGCAGTAATGCAGACTTCCTCTCCTGCTCCACTTTGGCAATTTCTTTGTTCTGATCACAGAATTAAACATATAATTTTATTGTTGAATCTGACAGTCGAACACTGAAAGAGTTGGATCAGCAAGCTCTTACTCTGACTAGCTGGTAAAGTTTCTTCTCAGCTGTGTATAGCTTCTCAAGTGTACTGCAGTGAGCTCCAGGCCTACAGGGTTCAACAGCGCCGGTTGCTGCAGTATCTTTGCCCACCTGAAGAGACTTTGAAGACCAGCTCCATGACAATGCACTGAATACCTTTGCGGAGCTGCTTCTCTTCCCTGCGAGCCACGTAAGTATTATAACATGTACAACAAATTGTTCATGATAATGAAACACGAATCAGAATCTGTGGTTGGTCCAACATCCAAAAAGATTAAAATTTTAAATGAAAGTTGAGATTTCTGGGTCAGTCACTTACGTCTTGTTTCCTCGTACCTGAAAGGATCAATAGTATCCCTACTGTTGATGTCTACTATCACAGCTATCTCCTTCTCACAACCCGATGCTTTTAGAAAGTAATCATCCAACTCTCTGATGATTCCTTCTAAGGTCCTCCTGATCCTACAACCAGTCACACCAGTGTTCTCCGGATCTTTACCGGACCAGCTTGTCATCGATGAGTTTTCGTCCATAACTTCTCCCAGCTTAAACTTCAGACGCCGTGGCTTCTTCATGTCACAGCCACCAACAGCCTCTATTTGCTGAACACTTAAATCAAGGCAATTACCACCAGCTTCTTGTTGCTCATCTTCTTCCTCAAACTGAGACTTCGTCTCAGCCCAATTTTCCTCTTCAGCTTGCTGAATTTGTTGTTTTTTCTTCATCCCGATTTGTGTAACTACATTGTCGCCATTTGGATGACTATGCAGCTCCAGAGACTCAAAAGGGTTCCAAAAGTTCCAAGGCGGCAATGGAGGTGGAGGAGTTTCACCTCTTCCATCATCATTAACATCATTCTCTGTAGCAGTCTCTTCCTCCTCATCAACCAATTCATTCTTATGACCAGTCTCAGGCTTTCTCAAATCAGGGCTAAATGGAGGAGGTGGTGGAGGTGAAGGAGGCAATGTAGGAGGCGGAGAAGGAGGCAAAGGAAAACTCAAACCATAACTAGTGTTTTCAAGCTCCAAGGTCTCAGACTCTGTGAATTGCCTAAGAGTAACTCCAGTGTTCCTCAAAGCTCTAAGATAAGCCAATTGTGCATCTGCAAATTCTCCCCTGAACCCTAATAACTTTTTCATTAGCCTCTTTCTCTGTCTACACACTACAACCTTTTCTTCATTATCAATGCTTGAAGCAGCACAACCCATTTCTTTCCCTTTTAAACCCTATTACTTACAATCTCAAATGGAGAATGGCTAAAAGGAGCTCTTTACTTGGAAATGTACAAGACGATTCAACCAAGGCCTAAGCTTTATAACCTAGAGATTCAATCAGAAACAAAAAAAATAGGAAAAAAAAGATTTTGGAGAAATGATACCCAAAGTGCTCTCTTTTTATGCTTTTGGTTTTGTGACTAGTCACTTGCAGAAAAGTGTTGAATGGGATGAGATTACAACTAACTAATCTCCAAATGTACTTTTGAGAACATACCAACGAAGCTCGCTGAAACAGCCAAAAGGAATTGCCTTTACATCTCTGGAGAAACAAAGATGGAAACTTTGATTCGCGGAAACAGCAAGTTCGACAAAGGTCAAAGCTTGGTCCAAAGCTCAAAATCAGTAAAAGATTAACGTCTGCAATTAGAAACACAAATTCGGAGAAATAGTGAGAGAGAACTTTGATTTAGAATAAAGAAAGCAATTTGCATGAATATTTTATGGTTTTTGAGCACAGGTGATACTGACATTGGAACCTGGTACAAAGAAAGAGACATTGTTGAATTTCGCTTTTTAATTTTTTTTTTTTTTTCTTTTGTTTATATATATAACGAGCTTGTTTATTCTTTTTGTTTCAGACTTTTGGAAATTAAGATTTGAAGGAGGAAAGAAACTAGGAAATTTTTTGAAATAAAAGACAATTGACAACTGTAAATAATTTTGACAAAACTATATTTGACCAATACTCGCTTCCTTTTTTTTTGTCAAATACCATTTTACACGATAATTTTCAATTATTTATTCGACCAAAATCATAAAAAAGAGGAAAAGAAAGTATATCCTTTAAAGCGACCAAACATGATCAAAGATTAGGTTGGCCAGCATAAACAGCAAATTAACTTACACAAGAAGGAACTGTTTTGAGCCTAATTTACAAAAATAACAATTTTTAAGAATTAAACAAGAACATATATTACTAATTATCTCAAAAGGTTGGATTTCATGTATAAGATAAGGCATTGGTTTGGGTGGATTTTGAGTTTTCGGACTAAAACGGATTAGAACGAATTCTCTCTTTCATGAAAATAATAATGATCTCTAGGGAGAAAACCAAAGCCTACGCTTATAAATAGTGTGTTGAAATGTGAGACAAAACAAAATACTAGTTTTGAAATTAAAATTTCTTCCTTTTCTCAACTATATATAGTTTATATCATTTGATTATTGATGTTTTCTGCTATATCTCTAAGAGTTCTTATTAATATAATTTGCTTTAAAAGTTTTTTTAATTCCATATTATACATGTATATATGTGTGTATAATATATTAAGAACAAACAAGGGATGAGAGAAAAAGAAAGAAGAATGAACTTTTGTATCCTTTTTCTTTTGGCAGCAGAACTTTTGTATCCTAAAAGGTTTGGAGTTGTAATTATTTTAGAAAGAAAAGTAGATTAAAGGAAAAGAAAGGGGACACAGGTGACAAGATTACACGAGAGATGAGGACTAACACGCATGTTAGCAAATTGCATATAGTGATAAGTATATATCACTAATACTTAATACCAAATATTAATATAATAAGAGTAAGAATTAACACAAAATTAAATATTTAAAACATTTTTGAAAAAATACTAATCATAACATATTAATCTATAAAATGATTACACAAATGAGGATAGAGACGATTAAACAAAAGTAGTTTGAATTTTGGTCTAAATGATTTACTATACAAACTTTAGTATGGTTTTCAACTAGTTTTCGAGTTTCTTTTTATTCTTATCATTTTTATGTTTATACATTTCCGCATATTATTCAATGAGATGTTTTTTTCATAAATATTGATAGATACTTATCAGAAAATGTTCAAAAAAAAAAAATATATATATATATTGATAGATACTACTTGTTGAGCCACATAGGTTTTACTCAACTCAAGACTGGAATGTCTTTTATCTGTCCAAAAAACCTTTTGAAAAAGGTCTAAAGCAAACGAAAGAGGTGTTAGCAAGAAGAAAACCAATAAATGTAATTTAAAAATGACTAAAAAGTGGACTGTAGTCTTTCTTTAACCAGAACAAACCAAACTTAAAAAATGAGTATGTGAAATTGAGTTAAAGTTGGGTTCGTAATGCTTCAAAAACCTGATTGAAACTTAATTAAAAAAACCCCATTAGTTACAACGCAGCTTTGGCTTTCGTAGGCAAATACCACAAGAACATATTGGAACAATGAAAGCAGCAAAAGAAACAGATAGACAATTCCATCAGCAAAGCGTCTGTGATTTTGAAAGGCCACACGGAAAGAAACTTGCAATAGACGCAATCACTCTACATGACTTTCATGTATCGATCTTAAGTAGAGAATTGAGTGAAGTGCTGTTGAACCGCTGAGCAAAGCCGCGGATCACAAGTACTATAACATCGCGGAGATGACGCGAATGCACCACCATGTCTACATTCTCACTATCCACTACAATCCTTAGCCTTCTCTGGTCATTACGAAATGTCTCTACCTGGTTTGATGCAAAATGATATAACTTATAAGACAATTTAAAGATTTAAGAGTCCAGTGATTGTGGTCACAGAAGAAACCACTTACATGGAAAGGAGGAGCGTAGCTTCCACGAACTTCAGTAGTTGCGAAAGACGTCTTTGAACCTGGTTTCACAACCTTTATTCTCTTCCTGTTCATCTCTAACATTCGTCTCTCGAGATTTCCCTCTCCCACAATCTAATCATTAGCAGTTTCATCCTTTTAATAAACCCAATTCGATGAACAACAAATTTATTGTAACACCAGAAGTTTTTTGAAGTACATACCTTTTTTGGATAAGGGTCCTTGTCACACAGCACCTGATTCCAAAAGAACAAAAGAGGGGAAACAATGATTGAGGAATGAAACTTTTCTGCATATTTTGCAAAAAAAAAAAAAAACTAGTGAAGCTAAGAAACCAAAACACAAAGTTAATCTTACCTCAAACTTCACTAACCCAGTTTCTAGTTTCTGCTTCACTTCCTTATAAAGATCAGGTTCTGCAAATTAATCATCAGCGTGAATCCCATTGAATGATAAAAAAAAGTAGTCGTAGCGAGTTATGGTATGCAAACTTGAGGCAATATTTGAGAGACTTGATGACTAGAGTTAGTACATACTCAGAACAACAAAGAACGCAGACAAAGATTCATGAGAATTATGATAATGATGATAACTAAAAATTCTTACCAACAGCAACAGGTTCTGTTGATGCAGAAACTGGGTGACCTTCAACACCATCCTCACGTATGGGTGTATATACAACGACCAGTCTATATCCGACATCATCCACATTAGCTTCATACATCCTTCCTGTCTCACCTACAAAATTAACAGAAATGAATAAAATCCCTAGATGAAAATGGTTGAAACTTTTCCAGGTATTTGGATACAAGAGAACCGAGAATTGAGACTCTTACATGAAATCCTAAGCTTTACTATTTGACATAAAGGAAATAACAATATGACCCAAGTTTTGTGTACCTGGAATTGAGATGAGATCAGGGCTTCCAACCATTGATCTAAGCCATTGGATTTTACTTTTTCCCTCTTTACCACCAAAATAATTGCCACTAACAGCATATAAGTTGGTGTGTAAACCTTGTCCTTCAATCTCCAGCTTCTCTATCCTAGGAAATCCTGAAGTAGACAGAAGTTGGTCACACCTTCACTTCGTCACAGATATTGGTAACAAGATGCAATGGTAACTGAAATGCATAGAAACCTGGTGATATTGGACCAGTTTCTGCATATGCTGGTTCACTAGACCTTCCAAACACATCATGTACTATACATTCACATTTGAGACATCTGCCAATATCCTCAAACCGCACCTTGTATGAGCACGAAATTTCTGAAGAGAGAGCCTCATACGAGATATTATTCCCTGATTCCAGTGAGCGGAACCTGTCACAACACTTGTATGTGAGATTAAATACATAAAACAATTTCTGAGAAAGGTTTCTGTGGCGTCATATATAAAAAGGTGACAAAAGTTAACAAGCAAGTTGCCAAAAAGAAAGCAGATTGGCCAGGGATATCAGACAAATATGATCGGATTTAGAGGCATCAACGCCAGCCAAAATCTGAAACATGTTCATATTATAGCATCCTGAATCTAAACATTTCCTAGTTCCAGTAACTCCCAAAATGTCTCATGCAAATATTTAGCCAAGGATTTAAGGTCAGGTGAGATGTAATATACCATTGGTATTGAATATCTCCTTTGTACTTGCTCCAAACAAGTTGTTGAATTTCAGTCTTGGGGATCACTTGGACGGCTGTGAGAACATCACCCTGTACAGCCTTTCCGGTGAAAGCGAGCATGTCTACTTTTGGAACCTCTATATTGTGATCAGTGTTAGAATTGGGTTGCAAAGAAACCCACCAGAAAATAAAGGAAACAGAAAAGGAAAACATAACACGACAACAAAAATCAATGATCAAGCTTTTGCTAGTGATCAAGAATGGAAACCTGGGAGGATAATTTCAGTTGGCTCAGACATCTTTAGCTCTCCCACTACAGAATCTGAACGAACTGGGGTGTACCTGCAAAATAAGTTGGAAAAGTTCTAAGATTCAAGTTCGCATACAAAAATTAAAACCCATCATGGCGCCTAGATCACTCAGTACTTCGGGACAAGGAAACATTAATAATTGGTACGACCATTGCCAGTTATTCTGATATATTAAAGGGCCCAGACTCGTTAACACATGCCTAAGAGTTTCTTCCAAGAATGAGAGACAAAACGAAAACATTCAAAATTTTAAAACCAAAACAGCCATAAATACATGCATGCTAAAGGAATATATATATATAAGAAATTGATGCTTGTCAAAGCTGCAAGAAGAAATGGCTGTGGAAATTACCCAAACAATATCCGGCAATTGTAATCTGACTCTGTCACCTCATAGGTTTTGGAGTTAGCCTCAGCAATAAGATCAATGGTTCCATCATTATCTCTGTACCAACTGAAGAGACTTGCACCTTCATGGCCACCAAAGTACTCTCCTTCTCCAGAATATGCATCCGAAAAAAGTTTCTTCACACGAACATTAAATACTTCAGGATCAGCTGCAACATTATTCACTTTACGCATCAGCTAAACCTATGGCCTTAAATAGATTGGAAAAAATTGAAAGTTGACAGTTTAAGGAAAAGCTTCAATCAAAGGTGATATAATGATATAGATAATTACCGTAACAAACTAGATTGATGTGTACGATGGTTATCAAGTTATTGGTAACTAAAATGTTCTATTTGATTAGTACAATAATTAGCAAGATAATAGAAAGTGTGGCAATGACTGCACCTGGGGCAACAGGAGAGTTTGTAATCGAAACAACTGGCTTCCCACTTCTCCCATCTACGCGAGTAGGAATCCAGTATAAGACGAGATAAGCCCCCACATCTTCAAGTGATGGAGTATATTTTCTGCAAGTGAATCGAATCATTCACACTTATCCGAAAGATACTAAGAGAGAAATTTGAACACAGTTTGGGAAATATGGGGCACTTACAATGTTCTACAACAGGCAACAACCTCTTCACCAGCGTAGGATATTTCCGTGAGTGCAGATCCATGCAACTTGACCTTAGTTCTATACCAAATATACTCTCCAACACCTTCATGGCCCCCAAAATAGGTTTTATGAGGCACAATTTCTTGTTTCTCACAGCAGTCAGGAACTAAAAGCTCCAACCCCATAGGATTTGCTGTTTACAAAGGAAAAATTGAGGGAGCCGAGATAAGTCAAGATGCAGTGTATACTCTTAAGCTTAAATGGAAATTCTTCAAAAAGTAAGAACAGCGCACCTGGAGCAATGCCATCAGACCTGATACTCCTTGGACTACCTTCTATTCCATCTTCACGAACAGGAGTGTAAATAAGTTCAATGCTTTCCCCGACATCGTCCAGTGATAAATCCAAAAACTCTGTTCAGTGATAATATTGATTAATCTGAAGAAGATTTTTATGAGGATAGCTAGGAATCTGAACTGAAAGGTATTAACTGGACAAAAACTTACCATCACTACTCAATATTTCCCTAATACCATTGCTCTTCACCCTAATCCATTCAACATAGCAATTTCCCTTTATCCTGCGTTGCAAAAGGTTAATTTAGTTGTGGAGTTTTCTATCTGACAATCAATTAATTTTAAGCAACTTTTTAAAGTTTACCCTCCAGTATATGAAGCAACAAAACTCAAGCGTTGCCCTTCAATCAATGATCCAAGAAACTCCAGTGAATGACAACTTGGATGGCCTGTGGAGAAATGAATTAAAAGATAAATCACCTACTTACACCGCTTGTACATGGAAATTAGTACCCCTTTAGATACTGTAAAGCTTGATAACAAATAGGAAGAGAGTATTATACCAGCTACAATTGGTCCAGTTAGTTCAGAAATAACCGTGGGTCCACGAGCCCAGTCATTTCTCACGGGTTCATAAGAAACCGAAATGAAGAAACCAATATCCTCCACTGACAGCAGATATGAGGAAGTAGTAGCACCCTTTATTTCGCATGGAGTACCATCTGAATTAGTCTGCAAGAATATTCATAGATTAAAAAAACAGCTACAGGCATTCCAATTCCATGCAGATTATCGACAGCAAAAGGAAGAAAGTGTTGTTTTTGTGTTCTCAAATATTCAAATACTACCAAAGTACATATGTATATGAGATGCATTCAGGAACCCACCCAAAAAGAAAAGAACAGTCTTCCCAATATCATAATTTTGAAAATTTGGGAAATTTGAAGTTCATTACCCGGAACCAACGGAAAACAGATGCTCCTTCTTCACCACCCCAATATTCTTTTTCGGCAGATAGCATTGTTCCTTCAACAGCAGTTCCAACAACATGAAGAAATACCGCTCTTGGGTTTCCTAATGATTAAAACCACACATAATTAGCAAAACGTTATGGCAAAAATTGATGTGCAATAAATAGCTAAAACATTAGTAGGAAGAAAATGTAAAAGAAAAAGAAATAAAATCATGCTCATCTTAGTTACATGCCTACTCTACTTGTGATGTGATTCTCAGTCTTTGGTTAAATATATATATATGCATCTTGATTATACTTGCATTCCCAAAGTTTGCTAAACCAGTTCAAGCTCATATTGTATCAGAAAATTCCACGATCATCTCGTAGCATGGAAACAACAAGACAATGCAATCTACCTGGACGAACACGTTCCTGGCACATGCAAGTTCTTGCCTCGCCCACAATCCCGTCATCTCTCACAGGAATACATTGAAATGAAATGAATTTACCAATAGCTTCTTTAGTAATTGTATACTGAAGAAGCCCAGAGGCTTCAGGTATCAATGTACCAGGGTGATCATTTTCAGCCTGCGATAGAAGGAGAGAGCAATCAGATGCAACCAAGTTTCCTGAAGGCGACATTCAGAAAAGTATTGTCAACTAATTCTTTACTGGAAATATAAAAAAGATTTCTTTCAGAATTATAAGTTCACATGGATAGACAGAACTTCGTTTCACAAGACACTATACCGTGCCTAGAGCTGAACATAGAAACTAAAGTTAAGACTAAATCTTAGAGGGAAATAATCTGAAGAGCTTGAAGGATATACCTTACGATAATGCCATTCGTATGTGCTTTTACCTTCATGCCCTCCTATGTATCCATAGGATGCTGTCAATATTCCACCCTCGATATTGTCTCCAGTAATGGACAAGAAATTCAAGGTTGGAGGAAGGGCTGCAAGTTATTAAACTCACTAAATCAGTACAGGCACAATAATATGATCATGCCAGATCAAAGACAGTGCAAATTGATCAACTAAACACAAAACTTAGAGCAGGACAATAGTTGGAACTAGATAGCCTAAATATATATATTTAAGGAAAGATTTAACTTACTCTCAATTGCTCTTTCAGATATTACATATACTGGTTCACCACATTCACCATCAGGTGTCATTGGAGTATACTTCACAACTACGTAAAAGCCCACTGCCCCCAAGGGTATACGGAATGACTGGGAAAAAAGATTGAGGCAACATTATGAAATATATTATGTCTTACCAAACTTTACTGATGAGCATTATGCATTAGCCTACCTTTGCCACTTTCGATGTGCTCAATTCTTCAAGGTAATTGTCTCCTTCCAGGATTGAACAACTTGATTTGAACCATTGCACTCTGCTCGAACCTTCGGTTCCTCCTGTAACAGTACCTGTTACAGTGATCTTACTATTCTCCCTCAGTTCGCCAACTATCTTAACATCTGTTACTTTTGGCGGTGCTGCAGTTTCAATTAAAAATAAAAACAAAATGAGCCAAAAATGAAGAGACAAATCCATCAAGTCCAAATGAGCAGTTCTGATGAATAAGTGATGAGAAATCATATGCTAAGCGCTAAATACCAAGATAAAAAAGAGTTGCATACCCTATAACGAGAACTAATAATAGAAGCTAGTTCACAACAGTCATTTGTTAAAGCAAGAAGAACCCAAGAACGATAATCAGTATCTTCTTCCATAATAGAAGAAATTGCCTTCTACAAAATTTTAGCATACCTGGCTTGACTACACCGGATAAAGTTGACATTGGTTCTCCCTCTAGCCCTGCAATTTTATAGGATACGTCAGAATTGTCTATGAACCCTTTATAATTCGAGGCTTTCGTCTAAGTAACAACCTGAGGGAAAAGAACCAGAAAGAAAACAAACCCTCAAAATTTGCAGGTATGTACACAAAAGTGACATGTGTGCCAACATCTTCCTGGGTCAATGTATACTCAGATGTTCCAGCCGATACCAACGAGATTTCTCTGTAATAAAACATCTCTTAGAAAGAGAGATACGATTTGGAAACTGGCATAGGAACTTGTCGAATGCTCTATGCAAAAAAAAATGATCAAGAACCATGAAAAAGAAAGTAGAGATACTGCAGTCAAAACACATTCAGACACTCATAAGGTTCACATGCTAACTTCCTTATCCACCAAGCTCGAAACAGAGGGGAAAAAACAAAATATCTACATGCATAGTTACCCAGTTTCCTTGTTCTTCCGTAACCATTCAAACTTGCTAGGACCTTCCTTGCCTCCAAAATAATCTCCAATCCCCTTTAGAATGCAGCCTTCAACAACATCTCCAGTAATTCTAACATTACTTACAGATGGAGGAGCTGCCACCAGAATTCATAATTAGTACCCCTAAATCCACGGAGTTTAACAGACAGACAACTGGAGTTTTATCTTTTAAAAGATGACAAACAGAAAAACATACATATAACAATCACTATACTCCATGAATCAGTTTTGGCATTCAAGTTAATCAATCTGAAAACAGTTAACTGAAATATTAAACTAATCCATAGATAAGATGAAATAAATAAGACTATCGCAAGCAGAAACAGCTACGGTGATGAATTTGACAACCATTCAAACCAAGCAACCACAGAGACCTTTAAACATTAGTCAACGACTCAACAATGAAAGAGATGAAATCAAAGCACACAGATGACAAAAATATAAGAATGTTGTGACAAAGGAATAGACACTATTTATGTAGAAGCTTTTCATCCACCTGCTTTTACGAACTCTGTGTACTTGTACTGTGGCTCTCCTCTTGCACCTACTTCTGTGACTGGTGTGTACATGAAAACCATACTTGATCCCACATCATCTAAAGATAACCTATATTCCTCATCCTCAGCTCCATCGATCACCACAGGGCTCCCGTTCCACTTTCTCCTCAACCAACTGGTTCAAACAAAAAGTAATCATACCTCTTTTGGTTACTATTCGTAAGTCTATCAAGAATTGGAAACACACAAAATAATTAGAGGCTGCATATAACAAAGGGACAGAGCAGAAAACATGATCCACCTGGTAATACACTTTCCGGGTGTCCCGCCACACCATGCAACCACTGCTTCACCCTTGATAATATTTCCCTCAACTAGTTCCCCATGTAGTTCAAGGCTCACAACTTTTGGTATTCCCTTTCCTGCACAGTAGTTCGCTATGATATTCTAGAGGACACCAGTAGATTGATACGTGCAAGGCACATAAAAATAGAAAACTTCCATATGGGCTATTGTATAACTGAAGAAGCATACCTCGCAGGACTGGTGAAGATATGGCAAATATGGATGGATATTCAGTCTCTCCCATAACAGGAGTACATTCTATCTTTAGAATTTTACCAATGTCTTCATGTTTTGGCCAATAGACCTATTGTAAATTAGAATAAGAATAAGAAAACAGATTCTTTCAACACACATGCAAATGAAAGTATGGCAAGGGAAATTTTACCTCCTTAGTTGCATCAAGAATAGGAACAAAACTAGAGAGAGATCTGTCTGCCACAGACCACTGATATCTCAGGGTTAATTCTTGATCTGTAGCAATAGTACTTTCCTGAACAAGACCAAAGTGACATTGACAGGGAGCTTCTTCAGAAGGTCGGTCAACAGATGCTTCTTTGATAAGATAACCAGAAGGCAACGTATCCTGCCACCTCTCAACTAAGAAGCGAAATGTCGATTCTGTTCACAAGACGATGCAATTATGGAACTTAAGAGTTGAATGCATGGGATTTACGTGTTCCATAAAAGCTCAAGTAGCAATTACATAAATATAAACAAACATCTTATGTACGAAAACCTCAAAAACATCAGTATGGAAGATATAATAATGTTAACATGAGAATGCCAATTTGGTTGACAGTCAACTTTCCATGTATGGCAATTGGTAACAAACAAAAATAAAGAGAGGAAAGGTTTTAATTTTCATATAAAAATCATTAAGTTATTCACTACCATCAAGCCAAAATGAAAGACTATACAACTCTGAGAAGTGATTTCATACCTGCTGCGAGATCAGACTTGCAGAACTCCCAACCTTCTCTGAGACAGAGGGCTGTGTGTGGAGGATAACGCTTTGCAATTGTAACTTCCTCACGAGAGAGATCTAAAGAAAAAATTAAGGTTAACATGGACCAAAGTGACCTAGATAAAACCCAAGGTAAATCCCAAGAAAAAGCTTCCGACTTCTTTCTACCTGTATCAGTAAAAACTTCATTCCTAGATAGATTTTATATATAATCAATGCGGTTATTATAGTCCAGATACAGCCGGTATGTAATTTCTTAATAACAAACTTAAAAACAATTAATACAGATTAATCATTTGTGTTTATCTCCATAACAGGTCCTACATCTTCTCACATGATCTCACAAAATTAGTTACTTGGAAGTCCATATGATGAGTAAACAATTAAACATACCAGTCACCTTTCGCATGAAAGGATTAATCTTAAGGAAACTACAGAACTTAGTTAGTACCTCTGTCATTGAATTTCTTTAAGGTAGGACCTACAAGTAGTATGGATGCCGCTTCCAAATGAGAAATCTTCAGCAATGGATTTTCCTCAACCCGCAGATGCTGTAATAGAGAAAACAAAATAAAATTACAAACTATGGACTTATATATACAACAAATGGGACATCACTTTCTGTTATTACAGGGTCAAACGCCATTACCACAAAAATAAGTACTCAAATTAAACCATCGGTTAAGAGGAGAACTTTTTTCACATATGATGGTTTTCAATCTTTTATACTAGGTAATCTACTATCCCATAGATGTGTTAACTAAAGCAGCACATGCGACCAACTGGTAAGCCAAATAAGAAACGGGTGAAAAAATATATTTCAGATCATAAAGATTCAAACCTCAAGAACTGGTAGATAAGGAAAGTCCTTCAGAGTTGTTATCCTGTTCTTACTTGCTGCTAGTACCTGAGAATTTTTTTTATGAGATGTCTAAAAACCTATGACTTGTACAAATGTACTGTAAACAACCTCGATTCTGAAACAAAAAATGTACCTGAAGCCGGGGCTGGCTTGCCATTGCAAGTGATTTTAATTTGTTTTGAGCAACAGAGAGAAACTAGCATGGGAACAAGAAAGATAATAGTTGGGAAAAGTCAGGAGCAATCCACAAGAAGAGATGCAAGTATGAAAACTTGATAGCAATTATTTGGCACATAGTTGGAGCAAAAGCTTTCTCCATTTCTAATGCTCACCTCCAAGTTTGGAAGTTGAGGCAGACTAGCAAGTGAAGTTATCTGATTTCCAGCAAGATATAGTTGCTGCCCAAGTAATATAAGATTTGAATACTCATCAGATAGCAGTCATGAAGTAAGAATCAAGGACAGAATGGGAGAGAAAAAGACCTGCAGCATTTTGCAATTCTCGAGTGGTTCAAATCCAGGCCCGTTGAAATCATTAAAACTCAAATCCAAAACCTGAGATTAGAGGATAAACAAGATCACAGCTGGTGTGAGCATATAATTGTTGAAAACCAAGAACCCTGAGGATATAAATTTACTGACCTTTACTCGGTTCAATATCTCAATACCTTCCAGCTCAGATAGGAGATTGTCTCTAAGATAGACAAACTGGTAAGGAGTAGAAGTAGAGCAGTAAATAAGTTGAATGGTTGACTTAAAACTTCATATAAGTGAGGTGAGCATATTTAGTGTCCAAAAGATTGTGTTCGTCCTTCTGGGATTTTCCACGCTAATATCAGGAACTCACTAAGAAATTTCAAAAGTTGTTCCTCGTGAAATATAAATAACTACCCCTCCCTACTTCTATTTAAATCCAAGATTGACATATCTACATAAACATCACTGTCGCAAAGCGTTTGCACTAGAACACTGTGAAATTATCATGGAAATATATGTTTACCTCTAAGTTTGGCGACAATTGAAGTCCACCGGAGGTAAGACTGCGGATCCTGTGGCCTCTGAGATCCAATCTCTTAAGCAATCACAGACATACATTAATCAATAACCACAAAAAGGATTGTACGAAATTCTAGCAAGTACAAAGAGGAAAGTGAGTTCTTACCACATCATCACCAGCTTTAAGCTCCACCTTTGGAAGAATAATGAGTCGTGAATCCCGGCTATCTGGGTTAGCTGTTTTCTTCCGTCCAGAGAAGTTGGAACTCCGTTCTAGAGGTGTCGAGAATGACTTTGATCTTATACCGCTAGAAACCGAAGGCGATGATCCAGCAGAGGGAGAAGAAACTTTAGAAACTGTCCTCCCACTTGAGAGAGTAGAATGCGCTCTTGCACTACTGGTCCTGCTGCCACTACTGTCAACTGATGAAGATGGAGCTCTTTTGGAAGACACAGAGACACTCATGGCTGGTCTAGCAGAAGACTCAGGCTTACTTAAACTAGACCCAGTTGACTTTGTCGAACTCCGACTACCTGGTGATACCAATACAGACTTTTTACTCTCAGGAAGGCTTGCTTTGGATACAGTCTTAGCAGAAAGAGAAGACACAGAGCTCTTCCTCAATTCTGGAAGTGACCGCCTTAACGGATCAGTAACTGAGGCAGTACTCATTCGTTTTGGCAAAACCTTAGCAGCAGCACCAGTTGACTTCTCTGTTACTCCTCCAGTGCTATTTCTCCTGATTGTCACAGGCGTAGAGCTTGAGACCCGTAAAGAAGAAGACGCGGTTGGCTTTATCAAATTCGAACTAATGACAGGTTTCTTTTTAGTAGTAGCAGCTCGACTTGACACCACAGAAACTGCAGAAACACTTTCTGGACTTTTGCTTCCATTAGCTGTAGTTGCATTGTCCTCTTTCATTGCCTCTAAGGTTGTTTCCATAGTTTCTTCCTCAGCCTTAGCTGCTACTTCCTCCATGTCAAAATCAATCCAAACTTATTGCGGCAAGAAAAGAAAATCCTGAAAAATCAGAAGAGACGCATGAATGATCGATCAATCATTTCCACTAAACAATTTATAGAAACATAACAAACAAAAAAAAAGGAAACTTTTCTATTCATTACACAGTTTCTCTAAAAAAAATTCGATTTATAGCACAAAGTATCCAAATTACGACGAAGCGCCCAACTAATCCAAGGCTAAGCAGGCATGACCCACGCACACTGTTTGCCCACAATGGAATCGAACCTACGCTGGTACGATTTCTCTGTTTGATCGGGTCCTCAAAGCAGGATTATTAATATTTAAGTACGGACACTAGTAGATTGTCTCAATGCAAGAACACATACAACACGGAGTTTCTGGCTTCTTTCAGCTTACACTGTCGGTTACCTTCTACATTTTTTGGTCATTTTGTGAACAACCAATCCAAAAATAACAATTTTTTATTAAAAGTGAGAGGTTTTTGTGAGTGAAACAGCAGGAAAAATTCAATTAAGTAAAAGTTTTTACGAAATGAATAAATCCAGAGAAAATAAAGTTTCCTCATTTCAAGCAAATGAGCTACCCAGAAAATTTTCAAATAAAAAAATTTTGAATTCGAGGGAAAATTAGAGAGACAAATCAGTAGAAAGACAGAAGAGGGAAAAAGAATACTTACTTCACTAACAAAGAAGTAACCAATAAAATCAAAAACACATTTTCACCGTTTCGCAATAACCACCGGCGAGAATCCCGGCGATAACTCCGGCCGTCGGGAACGAGTAAAACAGAGCAATAAAAGCGGAGACGGAGAAATGTAGATCTAGATGAAGCAGATAAACCAAACGCTCGTCACTGATTTAAGTAAAGATTAGTCTTTTTGTTAGAGCTTTTGGTGTGGAATTAGAATAAAGTGAAGAGTGAAGACGACTAAATTGAGGGAAATTAGCTGGAGAGAGTTATATAATTGGGTATAAAAGTTAAGAACAGTGTGCATGCTCCAAATATACTAATACACCCCTCGTTTATACTTATGTTTCGTGTTTTCACCCTCTTATTTTGTAAAGTTTCATCCAAGTACCCCTCACATACATTTCAGATTTATTGCAAATTATCTTATGAAACCGGACGTTACACCTTTTCGTCGGACTGAAAATAGGATTCGGATTGTGAATTCAATTTTTTGTTTGGTTTGAATTAAAAGTATTACGAAATAAGCGTGAAAAAGTATTATGAAAATAAGCGAGATCATTGTGGATAATAATAATAATAGAGGGGCAATCATGAAAAGTATAATGTTTATTTGTTCTAGAATAAAAGAGGGGAATTTTAAAAAGATAAATAAATAAGAGAATTAGTGAGAGAGAGAAAAGAGTTTGAAATAATAGAATTAAAATTGGCGGAAACCGTAAAAGCAGAGTAAATGGCAAGTGGACGTTTTTCGAAAACTGATGAATTGTTTTTTACCAACGATACTTAACACTGTCTTTGCCTCCAAAAGTCACCAAATAGATTCCTTTTTTTTTTTTCTTTTTTCTTCTGTTATTCTTATCCGAAATTATCACTCCAAATCATATTCTTCGATTAGTTTTGACTTTTGAATAAGCTCCACCTAAAAATCAATCACTGTCACACAATCTTTATAATATAAACTTTTGTTCAAAAATAATTGTATTCCCCATTCCGCCTGCCCAATAATAAAATATAAACCATTAAATATATTCCCCTACCTATAATTTTGGTACTCTTTTATCTTTTTTTTTTTCTGTCAAAATACTTGTTATATCAGTGAAATGAAAAATATCAGTAGCCAGAGTGGAAGATAAATATAAAAGTTAAAATTAAAAAACCCACATTTGTTGATGATGATGATCTTTTAGCTATCCGCAGCCGTATTTAAAGTTAGTAGAACTTGTTGCAATGTGTATATATCCCTGTAGAATTTCCCATCTTGATAATATATGCAATCATCAAGTAATTTTCATATTTTTGCTTAGATTAGTTCTAACAGAAGTCTATTGTCTCCCTCCATTACAAGCCAATGATATCGTCTATGGCCTAGAGATAGAGATAGTCTGCATAGCATGAAGTAATATGCTCTTGCTAGGCTTCCATTGGTGAGATTGTTCTTGCCCAATCTTTTGTGACCTCGGTGCTCATGATTTGTAGAATCCCATTCAAACCAAACCAAACCAACCAATCAGCATCATTATTTACAACTAATCCACCCTTGATCTGGTCTTCTCTATATCTAATAAATTGATAACCAACTTCATCATTTTAACCAAAAAAACTTAAATCATATGTTGTCGTTCACATAAAATTTGGTTCGGAGTTCGGTTTGAATATATTTTTCGTATATAACTAACAAAAAATGAAAAAGAATATAAACATAATTTCAGTTTCTTTGGTTCGGTCAGTTGAACAAAAACGAACTCGGTGCTGATTCCATGCGATTTTGTCTGTATAGTTGTTTTTCCTACTGTTAAAATTCGCTTATGAATATCATCAGTTTAATTAAATTATTTCGGTTCGGTTCGGTTCGGTCTTTATTCCCAATCCAACACAGCGTTCGTTATCCATAAACTCGATGGGGGATATAACTCACTATCCAGAAGAAGGATACATATGATCTGAAAACCAAACGTTAACAATCACTGATCAGCGAATCTCCTTTTGAGTCGTGTGGCAGCAAAGTAGATTCCGCGGCAAATCAAACATCAAATCGAAACATCGCACAAGAAAATTGAAATCAGGAGGAGAAGGTGAAGAAGACAGAGAGAGAGAGAGAGAGAGAAGTAGAGATCTTCCATGGCGGATTCGGACGCAGGAAAGCCTCTGAGAAAAATCTCAACCGCTTTCAAGGAACTAGCGGTCACCGTGAATTCGCCGAGTCCGGAAGTGCCTGTGGCGCAGTTCTCTCACGCTTGCTCTCTTGTCTCGCCTCTCTTTGGTTGTCTCGGAATAGCCTTCAAGTTTGCGGAGATGGACTATGTTGCCAAGGTTTGTATGTTTTCGGCTTCTGAGAAATGGATTGATTTTGAAAAATTGCAGGAGATGCGAGATATTATAGAGATCTTAATACTATATAGTTGGAGGTATTTGTGTAGAGAGGTTTGTGCTAATGACTATAGTGTGACATTTTTGAATTTGATTAGCAAAGTCAGTTTCCGAAGTAATTGGAATCTATCTTCTGAATTTACAAGTTTGATGCAATGTATATTGTATAGTGTTTATTCGGAAAAGGAAACAGTTTTAACACTTGAAAAATGACTGTAGGTTGATGATCTTGCGAGGGCTTCGAGTTCGATATCAACATTGCTGGTAATGGTGGACAAAGATATTGAGGCTAACTGTGTAAGGAAAGCTGGTAGTCATACAAGAAACCTTTTGAGGGTAAAGCGTGGTCTTGACATGGTTAGGGTTCTCTTTGAACAGATCATAGCTTCCGAGTAAGTGTTCGTATGGACTCTCTCTTATGTTAAGTTTTGTGAATAAGTTTAATCAAATGCATTAGGTCGTTCTATGTACAAACTTGATCACCCGAGCCAGTTTGTAGGCGGGTGATATGAATAAGTAAAATAGTAGAAGTTAAAGGAAAATGGAGTCTTGTTGTAGTTCTTTTTATTCTTTGTTTATTTAGTCAAGAGCAGAAGATTAAGTGTATTTTTGATATAATTTGCAGAGGTGATAACTCCTTAAAAGATCCAGCATCGAAGTCTTATGCTCAAGTGTTTGCTCCTCACCATGGATGGGCTATACGGAAAGCTGTTTCTCTAGGGATGTATGCTCTTCCCACCAGGGCTCAGCTACTCAAGATGCTCAACGAGGATGGTGAGTTCATAAGTAGTTGATACTCTCCTAATTGCATTATGTGTTAGATAAACTAGTAACTTAAGTAGTTAGATTCGGTTTCAAGGTTTTCAAATATCAGTTTTCAAGGGTTTAGATTAGATAAACCACACAAACCAATATTTGGCCTGCATAGCTCCTCTTGTCTTAAGAAAGATCTTTTTGAGTTTCACTTGGGCTTTAGAGTTCTTATTTCCCATATTATCTCTCTCTGTTTTGAGATTTCATAAATCTATTCTTTTTGTTAAAAGGAGTTTCTTCTTGATTATGTTTTGAAGGCTGCAATTCGCTGACGATATCTTTATCATTTATTTATGAATCTTTGCAGAGGTGGCGGCTAAGATACATATGCAAGGCTATGTAAATGCATCGGCACCATTAATCACGTATCTCGATAATCTATTCCTCTCCAAGCAACTCGGTATTGATTGGTGAAGAGCCTGAAAGACGTAATTATTACTCTTTAAACCAAAAAAAATAAAAAAATAACTCATGTTCTCATGAATTCATGGAATGTCATAACAACAGCGACAGAAGTAGAGCTGTTGTACACTCTGAATAAATTGATTATAATGTCCTTAGCTTTGTCTGTGGATTTATCTCTCGTGTTAGTACTACACTACTTCCTATGTGTTCATGTAATGTTAAGGTGCAGTCCATTAGAAGAAAGATTTACTTAATGAGTGGGTTAATAACAAGAAGAAGACATAGCTCAGATGTTATTGTATTCCTGATCAGATTCAGAAGTTAAATAGAATCATATGACATTAATATGGGGTAATCATTGAACTTCTTATAGACGACAGAAAGAAACTCGGTTCTGACAATTATATATGGTTTCTAACTTTCTATAGTTCTGAAATATATGTGTAATCAGCATAACCTAAAGATCATAAATATTATTTAGTTTTCGGGAATAAAATGTGATGGCATGACAGAATTGACGATCAACAAAATGTTTAATTTCCAAATTTTCCTAGTTTATGTTATGTAAAAATTTTAAGTTTTCCTAGTTAATGGAAACCTTAAGGACAAAAAAAAGTTGAATTTCCTAATTTTCCTAGTTTCATATTTCCTAATTTTTCATTTATTTCTGAAATCGTTACAGAGGCGGTTGCACATTATGAATAAGTGTGTGTTCTGTCAATAAATGTATTGTCATACTCATAATAACTCCAGAGCTGTTGCACATTATGAATAAGTTTATTCTGTCCTTAGTTTGGTCTATGGATTTATTTCCTGTGGCAATATAACACACTTTCCATGTGTTCGTCTAATGTCGACGTGCAGGTCCATATTTACCCTAGTTAGTTTTCCTTAATGAAAAAAATGTAAAGTTTCCTAATTTTCCTAGTTAATTTCCTTAATGAAAAATGTAAACTTTACTAGTATTCCCGGTTAATTTACAAAAATGTAAAGTTCTGTGTAGACAATACATGTATATATATAGGTAGGTAGGTAGGATAGGAATACTAAAGAAGAAGACACAAAAGTAAGAAAGAAGAGATTTAGGTGTGGTGATTCGGTGAAGAACAATAAAAGATGGATCATCGTTACATCCCAACCATCGTGATTGTGTTGGTCATCATCATCTTGGCTTTTGTATCGTGGTTGGTCTGTTCCAAAATATGTGTCAAATGGTTTCACCGCGAAGAACCTGCTAATGCTGCGTAATCAATTATGTTTTTTTTTTTTTTTTCATTATCTTATGCTGAGAATTTAATTAGATTGGGTAACCTTATAGCATAGCAGATCGATAGCGACTCTGCTACTTATCTTTGTTCCGCCTTTTAACGACGAAGCTTTTTTGCTTTGTTTATTGCTTTTGTAATTCTATTCTTTATATTATATTGCTCTTTCAATAATTTTGTCAAACGTTGCAATGTCACACGTTATACAATATGTCCTATCATCAACCCAACTTTAGGGAAATCTGCAAAAAAAAATATATATATATATATATATATATACAAATTTATTTCATTAATATGTTTTTACTTTTTCATTGATAAAATTAATTAATTAATTAAGTACTCATAAGTCATAACTCAAAGAGATTTAAAACTTGTTAAAATTTGTCCTAAACTTAATGCGTAGTCGGAAGATATCGAAGAATAATAGTATAGAAGGAATTAGAATATTTCTACATCTTAAAAAATGTATATTTTCCATATCTGTTGCATATATTCCTTTACGGTTCTCTCTTGTAACTCTATAAATACCTTTATATATTCATCAATAAAAATCATACAATTCACATATCATACACTCCATCCGACTACGCATTAAGTTTAGGTAAAAGTCCCATAATTATTAATACCCACAAGATATCGAAGAATACGTTTTACAACATTCCAATGAAAATTAATTAGTAGGTTGATGCATAGATTGTGACAGACGATTCATCGCAAAACCAATATATGACCGAGTAAAAACAAAGTATTGTAGACTTACAACTGTTGCACGATACACAGACGGATTAGAAAGTGGTGTACCTTGTGCTTTTCTTTTGTACGTTGTTCGTTTCTTACGGTTGATAAGAGAATGAGACAAGTGTGTTTTATGTTTGTATATATAGAAGAGATAGGGAAAATATAGAGATATTCTAATTCTCTTCTATATATACTAACAAAAAACACTTGTCTCGTTCTATTATCAACTATAAGAAACGAACAACAAAAGAAATGCCTATACCACAAAGCAACAAATAAGCCAGCTGTGAGGGCTCTAAATCTTGACAGCCTCTATTTATCTTTAGGTTATTGAACCAAAAGCAATAACGAGATTATTTATTCAAATACATAAAAGGAATACCAAAATCAACATTTATTATATATATTGTCGATTCTTTCATCAAAGAAGAGCCAGTCGTAAAACAGAACAATCTTAACACTTCGTTCAATGTGATGATTTTGCCTACACAGTTCTAGAAACCAACCAATATCTGACCCATGATCAGATGATTTCGTTAGTTAGGTGAACTAAACAGCAAATGAATCGAACTTTGTCGATCAAAAGTGTTTGTTTTTCAGGACCCAAAGAGAAAATTTCTTCAAGAACCATCTCAGGACTGATTTGGAGAAGAAAATTTATACATACACACAACACTCACATAAATATTAATTCGATGAAGCATAAAAAGTAAAATATCAACCCCACAGACATAAACTTCTTAAAGTATATCAAACGCATTAACGATCTTAAAATGTCCACACACATGCATAAACTTCTCTTATTTATTTATTTATTTATTTATTATTTGTTTAATTTCTTTTATTTTACAGACACACATATTTCAAACGGGAACGTACCACGAAACAAACAAAAAAAAAAAAACAAGACAGAACGTTGAAAAATCACTAGTGAAGTAGTGATCGTCAAGCACACAAGTACATAAAACGATATTGGAGTCTTCAACGCTTGCAGACAGGCTCAAACGCGAAGGGGCCAACAGAGAAGAGAACGTAGTCATATTCACCGATGTTGATTGATTTAGTGGGCTTAAGCATTGCACCGGTGGTTCCATTGTTGAGCTGTGTTAGGACGGTGCATGTCGTCGTTGCAGACGCGGTCTTAGTATTCGTGGGGAAAGCCCGGCACGTGTGAACTGCTTTGGTGGTGAGTTGTTTCGGAGCTAACATGAAGAAGTATCCGTTTTTGTCTGTTTGTGTCTCCATTGTCACAGTATTTTTCTTTGTGATGGTGCATGCAAGCCTTACGGTCGCTCCTACATTGGAAACATTTAATGGATTTTAAGCAATATACGTTAATAATTTATGTAAGTTTAGTATCAACATTTAACTTTGGAGAAGAAAAACAGCCATAAAGAAATTAAAGGACAGTATATATAACAATAAGCTAAGTGGACAAAAAGAAAATTGGAGAAGAGGACTAAAAGACAATTATAAGGATGAAGCCAACTTAGCCAAGTGGTGAGAGAGACTCGACAAATGTGAAATGTGAAATGCAAAAGTATGATTTATTTATCTTTTATGTAAATTCTGAAAAGACATATCTCCTGATCAGGCATGCCCGCATGCAATACATTTTTCGAATATTTGGTCGTATTTTAATTGAAAAGGAGAAAAAGCAAGCAACACAATAAAATACAAAGTGATAAACCAACCTAGTGGACTGTTCCTTAAGTTCTCAGTGCTTCGGAGACATTTAGTCGCATTAATTTGTTGGAATAAAACCATGTATTCAAGTTCTTTCGTACACAAACTCAATCTGACATGCATTTCATGCGCATCGTTAGCTAAACGAGCCTTTCACCTAATTCAGACAAATCTTTTGGGACAAACACTAATTTATCTCAGATTTTGCAACCATCAAGTGGATATAATACATTTTTGTTTTAAAGAATATAATATGATACTAGCTAATACATATTCTGTGAAGCCCTAATGCATGCATGCATGCATGCTTTTTGTTTGAACACGCAATTCATTCAAGAATCGTAATTATATGGCTACGTGAGTTAATAAGAAGATTATATGTCATGGAAGTAATCTCCGAAACATGCAAAAACAATGAAACGGAAAAGGGAAGGAAATGAAGACAAGGTCGATCCAAAGTTCATGTGGAAAAGTTATGATGTTATATATCTACTAGACTATACAAGATAGTTATGAACTTAAAAGATGGGAAGTTAATTAAAATGTAACGACCTTGAAGAGGAGATGCTCCTGAGAGAGTATTGATGCCGGCATACTTGCAAGACTTGCAATAAACCATGCCTTGAACTGCTACAAGTCTCGGGCTCATCTTCGCCCGCGACGACGGTGGAGTCACATGAGAAGCGGATGACACTTCATTGGTGTAGAAGGTCAAGGAGATGTGGAGGAGTATAAGATATTTAAGAGCTTTTGTTGCCAAACCCATTTTTGTTCTTTGATGGTAAGAAAGAGAGAAATAAGATCCTCTCATTGAAGGCCATATTTATAGCACTAACCAGAGGCCAAGGCCTATTTCTCATTTAGTGATAAATAAATAATTAGAGCCATTTCTCACATGATTACAAAGAATTTAGATTTTTGCTCATTTTTTTACAATAGTTCATTTGTTTTGTATGTTATATCTCTTTTAGAATTTAGATTTTTTACTTCCCCATTTCTCTTATATTCTTTTTTACCATTGGTTGCTTTCTCAGTAAAATACAAAAACATTTTAAACTTTTTCATTGAAATAGACAGTCTACATGTTTAGCAAAAAAATAAATTAAAAAAAATAGACAGTCTACAAAGAAAATGACGTTTATAGGTTTCTCCGTCTATAAATAACTTAAAAGAGTGGGAGGCATCACGCATCATCATCATTTCCTTTATTATGATAGATACGATTTCAATGTACGTTTAAACTTTTTAGTGTGTGATAAATTTATAAATAGTAATGATATTTTCATTTATTGTAAAGATTCATGTAAATCCAATCTTTAAATTTGTTTGCAGTGCTATTAACGGCTTCCACAACTAGAACATATATTCAAATTGGACCACCCTGCTTTATTCAAAACAATAAATACACAAATCTAACATAATATCTTATCAATAACACATAAGTTTCTCTTTTAAAATTATGATTGATATTCATACTAAAAAGTTACACAACCTATCTCATGCCTCTATCTTTCTAACTTTATATACATGAAAAATTATTTCCCCCATTTAATATATTTATAACTACCTATATTACTAAAGAAGATACTAGTAACCAAAAATTGAAAGGAATATACACAAATAGTCAAATACACAACTATAATAAGATGTGCATGCAATTATACTCAACCTCTAAAATTTTCCTATTAGATGTTCCAAAACTTAATATAGTTTCTTTTCCAATTAGATACCTACAAAATTTTAACTCATATTTTCTTTATAATTTTTCTTTCCTCCACATACTACGAGAATTCAATAAAGAGACTAATCTCTGCAATATAACAAGTTACAACAATTACGGGCCCGGAAAGAAAGAAAAAAACTACTCGTCAAACACCTACAATAGACATAGAGACTTCAAATTCATAATATAAATAGATAGTGGAGAAAAGAAGATGATCACAACTAGTGTAAGTAAGTAACCTTGTGAAAGCAACCTAGCACAACAAAAAATACTTGATAGCATTAACATAATTATATCCTGCCATAACATAGGAACAAGAACAATCCATAAAGGATCATACTTTAGTCACATTACATATTAGTCCTCGAATTTCAAAATACTTTTGAGCTTAACAGCAGCCTAACTTTAATATCTTACATAAATAACCTTACTCCCATGGGAAATGGAGTTATCTGTTCTTCTTCTTATTCTTCAAACGAACGACCAATTCACGAACATAAAAGCTAAGCAGTGGTTTGATTCATCGTCTTCTAGAACTTTCCACACTGTTGCCTGCTCGTAAGACACCAATCTCCCCATGCTTGACGCACATACTCCCGCCGGAAGATGAGTATAACCCTATTATACAAAATCAAGATTTCCATATCAAAAACAATGATATTCCAGGAAAATGGCAAAAATTTCTCAAGAAAAAAAAACAAGAACCTGTTGCATGATCTTGGGGAACTCAGAGCAAAGAGCTTTACGACCAGATTCGTCAAGGGTCTTGTCTAGCATTATGTCTTGAAGTGCTACAAGAGTAGTTTCAAGCATGTCTAAACCGGTTTGGTTTGCGAATGTGAAAACCGGCGAAGCCTACACAAGAGAAGAGTTATTGCAATATATGTTCCTAGAAGCATAAAAAACGAGTGATAAAGCAAAGGCCTAGTCACTTACGTTAGTTTTGAGGGAGCAGCACAAGATTGCATTAGTGTGATTCCAGAGTTGATGCAGCAAAGTGTCACCACTTGTTTGAGAATCAGAGCCAAAAAGATCTGCACCAGTGTGAACGCTACAACAGCCAAATATAAGAGAGTTTCAGATATATATAAACACACAGATTTGACATGTAAATTATAAAAAGCTAGATCACTAATAAGTACCTGTAACTACGGGAGATCCAACGGACCAGAGTGAGCGCTTCAGGGGAAGTGGGAACAGAGATTGGACTGATACTGGAACCAGGACGAGGAGCAATGGCTAGAGCAACCCTCTGAATCGATCCTACTATGCTTCTCACGTACTGACGTGCCATTGAAGCAACACTGTCTCTTGAATGGTTATCAAATGTGAACTGGAATGCTATGGTTAGTACCGACCTAAAGTTACAACCATTCGGGTCCGCTTCACCTGCCTGACGTGTGGATCCTTCTAAAGCCGAGGCTAAATCCAGTGTACGGTTCGCAGATGCACCGTTCTACATGACAGTGAAATACTGGATTATTAAATCAAGAATATGTAATTAGGATACTGATGATCTTTAAAATGGCTTTTGGATATATTACCGGAGTCGATTTATGTTCAAGAGGTATGACACGGAAACCAGAAGGAAGCAAAGGTGCATCATCAGCAAATGATTCGTCGATAGGGGCAAAGACAAGCTGTGCACAACCTCCAACCACATTTTCATCAACACCGCTACAAAGCTGGACAAGAATCAAGGAACAATGTCAACAAGAGAACCAAGGAACTGTGAAACATTGGAGGGGGGAACTATGGATTCAAACCTGTAGCAAGTACATATCCCGAGCTAAACCCATATCTTCGGGTGAGTAAGCATGACCTTCGAGTCTAACCACTTCAAGAGACTAAATCAAGTAAATCAGAAAGGTTTCAGGAATCAGGACTATAAGAAGTATTTAGAGACAAGAGAAAAGTGAAGCTGTTTTATTCATTAGTACCTCTTCATGTTCAACTGTTTGCGCGAGGGGAAGAATGACTTGGTTACTTGGGAACCCACCAGCTCTAGCGCAAGGAACAGCAAAAGGACTTGCTCTGAGTGATGCAGCAGCATAAGCATCCACACCGTAATCAGCCCATTCAGAGCGGTGTTCTCTAAGGAATCGAACCAGCACAGCGGGTGGAACATTCTTAATGCAAGAAAGAGATGCAAGTTAGTTAGAAAAAGACTGAAACAGAATATTAGTTTTTTCAATTATCCAATCCTTAAGACATGTACCTGAAGCAACATAGATGCCTTGGCACAAAGCACACCACTACCAAAGCTCGGAAGAAATGAACTACCGTACTGAGATCCACCAAACTTTCCAGGGGACAAGTTTATCATAATAGTAACATCCTCTGCACCATCACTGCCCATTGGCGACCATCCATCATCCACAAAACCGTTAACAGCATCATTGAAACCCCTGAAGTTCATCCATTTGAACAATTAGAAAAAACACAAAAAAACTCTTGAGGCAATAAAGCTATTCGAATTAAGGAGATACTTACCGACAGAGTCTTTGGCTGAAGGTTCTTAAAACCGCAGGTTGGCGCCCTCCACCGTACTGAACTTCTCCACTTGTCTCTTGTGCAATTTGTCTTACATGTCTCAGAGCCTGAATTTGAGAATCCGATCATAAGAAACACAGCAGTATACCAAGTTTTCCGGGTCATATACACTCAGGAACAAAGTTATTGGACTTACAGCGACAGTCATTTTCTGAGCAAGAATCTTTGAGGATTCGTAGAGAGGCCTCATGACTTCAGGGACACTCCAGGCCTTGCAAAACCAGAAAAACAAAGTCATGAACAAATTGTTAAAAAGAGCTGATGGTGTTAAGGACCGATTTGAGTAGTCACTTACATCCAAATCAACATGATCAACAATGTGAAGAATGGAACCACCACCCTCACAAGGACGGATAAGAAACCCGCTTGGTCGCATTTCAGCTCTCACAAAGCTTGAAGAAGGTGGGCCAGTGGGGCCACCAGTTGCAGAAGTAAGCGACCTCTCACAAACCTGAAGTCACAACATGAAGTAGTAGTAATATAGAAACCCCAAAACAGAAAAAACAAGATCCAAAAGCTTACCACATAGCTTCCATCTTCTAAACATGTGCTATATCTCAGCGTCCAAAAGTCACGAGCTGCTGCTAATGTTGTAGGAGCATACATCTGTGTGTATATAAGCTCAATAGTCCCACCGTTTCCAGCAGGTATCACACTTAGAGTATCCACACATCGACAATCACGCAGCCAAGATGGACGATCTTTGAGGATTTCCGCAACCTTACAAATCAAGATTGGCATATTTTTATTTATTACTTCTGATTACAAACTCAAGCCATAATAGAATGAAACAAAATCATGCTTTTTATACCTTCATGGGTTCTAAACTCACGAGGCCGCAGGCACGTGCTGCAATTCCGCTGCAGTTGCGCGAAATAGCGACGATGCCAATAGAATCCGGACCAGGCTACACAAGCAAAGCAGGTTCATCAAATAACGAACAAAAAAGTTCATCTTCAGACACAATATAACAACATATAACAAAATATACAAGTTTAAGAGTTATACCTTCATCCCAATCATCTGAACCCAGTCAACAGCAGTTCCTGTAGCCTTGGAAAGGAACTCTGCTAGGGCCTCCTCTGCTATCGAAAGGAGACTAAGCAAAAAAAAAAACAAAAAAAAACATTTAATTTGTCACAAAGTAGCAAAATAGAATTCAACAAGCTGAGAGATATTATAATACAGAGCAGACAAGAAAAGCTCACCCAGCTGGGTTGTTAGCATCGCGTTGCAGATGCTGATGATTTGGGTTTTGCTGTTGATGTTGCTGACCACTCACGACCACAGACTCACAGCTGTTGTCTGTGGTCGTCCCAGAAGCCTGCAGTACACAAAATGTCACAACTTTTCAACAAAACTGATTCATAGAATTGAGTTTTTAGATACAGACGACAGAGAAAAATGAAGACTTTACAGTGTGAATTTGGTGTTTCATGTGGCCATTCTCGTAGACCAAATTTGAAACTTGCTTCTGCAAACGATCATTCTCTTCCATCAAGAGTTTGTTCATGGCATTGAGCTTTCTGTTAACTGTCTGAAGACGAGCAGCTTCTTTCCTCTGCTTCTCTCGACATCTAAAAAAATCAACCAATCAAAAAGAAGCTTTCAATAAAGTAATAACGCCAGCAACATAAACCCAAATGTGCATGTATAATGTGAACAAAATGTTAGTGGATGAACAGAGACAAACACCATTTGGCATTTTTAAACACATCCAATGATATAAAGTTTAAAAAAAAAAAAAAGATAATGTAAAAATTTAACATTTATCATATCTTATTTTCTGGCAGAAAATAGTATGCTTTTTTGACGGAAATAAATGTGAAACAAAAACGCATTCAAAGACAATTTGATTAGATGTCACTTTCTTGTATTAAGATTTTCAACTAAATGTCCTGCTTTGAGAGATTTAGAAGCTCTGGATCTACATTAAAATTCAAAACTTAATGATCACTGAGATCCAAAACAGAACTACCAAAAAGATTGTCAGATTATAAGAACATCAGAGAAACTTAAAATTTATCAAGCAATGACAAAAAAAAAAAAAAAAAAAAAAAAAAACATTTAACGTCTTCATATACTCAAATACAAACAAAAAGATAATCTTTTGCTAAGAAAAACAATCAAACAAAAATATTTTATTTTATTTTAAACAAAGAAGATGATTAAAAAGAAATCCACCTGCGGTTTTGAAACCAAACTTTGATCTGTTTGGCCTCAATGTTAGAGAGAATCGGACATTCTCGAATGAGTTGCTGTCTTCTCAAAGAGCTGGGCTTAGGGCACTCAGTGTAAACTCTCTCGAGAGCTTCAACTTGCTCCGGTGTGTACCTAACATACTTGCCGGAATCCAACCCTTTATCCGGTGACTCTCTGTTCATCGTGTGGACCATCATAGCTCAAAGTTACAAAGAAAAAGTTTGAGTCTTTAAGAGATTATAGTAAGACCCAAATGAAAGATTGAAGCAAAGAATGAAAATTCGAGAAATCCTAGGTTTTTAGAGTTTATTATAGTTGATAGGTTATTTTCAAGGGTAGGCTCTCTGGGTAGAGAGAGCCTCCACTCACGTTCATGAGATAATGGTGGGAAAAAAGGAGTTTGAGGAAAGAAAAAACAAAACTTTATTTTTATATATAATAGTAATATTATTTTTTTGGTGGTAGCTTCGGTTATTTGTTCTTTCTTTAGCTGAAGACAGAAACGGGCAGAGCAATGGCGAGAGGAAGGAGAAGAAGATAAGAAGAGCAAAGAAAAGGAAGGCAAAGTAATAAGGGTCTTTATCTCAGACGCCAATCTCGAGATGTATGTACCAACAAAAAAAAATTAAACTGTAAAAGAAATTACTTTTCTTTTTTTTTCTTTGTGTGGCGCGAGAGAAGAGAGTGAGAGGACTTGCGAGGACATAACAGCATAAAGCAGAGAAAAAATATATAAAAAATTAACGAAAAAGAAGATGAAAAATGAAACGCCAGGTGGGTTGAATTTTATAAAAGCTTTAACTTTTAGGGTTTGTTTATTGGTAAAGTAAATTTTTATTTACTGCAAAGTCTCATTTTTCATTATGTGGGGTTCTTTTAGGATTCTATATATTGTTTTACTGCCAAAAAAAAAAAATGCTACTAATTTATGTCAATATGTCACTTAATGTTGCAATGGATTTTTTTGAAAAAAATTAGATATTAAAGTTGTTATTTACAAAACCAAATATAGTGTGTTGGAAATGTTAAATACACATTGAATAGTTATAGCAATGAATTAATATGTTTGTAAATTGGACCATTCTAGTTTTTGATACATATAATGTTCTACTGTGGTAAAAAAAAAAAATTCAAGAAAATGGTTATGTATTTAGTACCACAACAAAAAAAAATCTGCACAATTACATACAAAATTTTATAAACAACTAATGGTTTGATCTACGGTTAAACTACCTGAGGAATAGTCGACCAACCTTTTTAAAACCGAAAAGGATTATAGTTATAAATCCACTATTCTTGTTTGCCCAAAAAAAAAATAAAAAAATCATTATTCTTGTTTTGTATCAATTTAAAAATAGTTAGCCTTGAATTAATTAAGGTGCAGGATAAAAAAGGGGAAAGACAATAAAGGAGAAAAGCCAACACACGCAAAACAGTCTCTGCAAAACCCATCTTTTTTTTACTCTACCCACAACAGTAATGATCTAATATATATTTAAATAACTAACTAAAATATGGAGGCAGAGTGACAGGCCAATCTTTGTTTTTTTTCTTTACTTTCCATTATTTTTTACTCTAAAAAAAATATGAAATTGTTGTCAGAAGAAACCGATATTTGACGAAATGGGTATTTTGCTTACTTGGGGAAAAAAAAAAAAAAAAAGCTCTTGTCTTTAGCTCTCTGTGAGAAGGACATAACATAAGTTCGTTCTTCTCTCCTCTTTCTCTGCTGTCTGATGATCATCATGATGGTGATGCTGATGTATGTGCATGTACAATATATCATCAATTGTAGTATGTACTACATCTTTGTATGCATTTACGTTGATGATAAAGATGATGATGATACATGAGGACAATGGTGTGGAATGTCACTGAGCGCGTGAGAAGCGTGAAGGGACTTTATTTTTTGAAAATAAAAAGTTTTTAGTTCTGGCAAGAAAATTAGTATTTGCTTAAATTAAAGACATTTTGTGTTTAATCTTCCTTTTATGATAGTACAAAAAAAAAATGTAAATGTGGCTTAGTTATTTAGTCTGATAGAGGTTGTAAATTTTGATTAGACATCTTCTAAATTTTTTACAAAAAAGTTGTGGAGTCGAAATAAATTTTTGGCACTGTTTTATTTAAAAAAGAAGGAGAAGACAAGTTTGGCATTGGTCAGTACAAGCTGTTTTTGGTTCTGTAACGATTTGTACAAAATCAATGTCCGGACAAACGGCTAACTTCTTATAACTATGGTCTACGTATATATAATATAATATAACATAAAATACACGTAATTTTATATATAATTATTAATTTTGTAATTAATAGTAATACAGAGAGAGAGTAAGAAGAATAAATGAAGGTGGTCATGTGAGGTCTCATCATGAGTCCAACTTTGTGCATGCGCTTCGATTTTCTACATGGCAGATACACCCACGTAACCCCATATACCCCTTTCCTCTGTTGTAATTAACCATTTTTATTTAAAAATACTCCCGTTGCACAAATTTTTTTAAAAAAAAAATACTACTACTAATACTACTTTTCTACATCGAATACAACCAAAATAAATTCTTTTAAAGTTCTATTCTTTTCATAAAACACCACTTCACATAATTAACTACACAATATTACGAGGTTTCTTCTCGCGCCACTCAATTCTATTTCTTTCGAGTTTTGAGTTTTTTTTTTTTCTCATCAAGATGTACATCATTTATATATATATATATATATATATGTATATACCGTGTTACTATTATCGGAATTTAGGGCTAATGTTAGTATTCGTTTAAGTAAAAAATATGTGAAAATACAATACGTTATATCATTCAATATTTCTCAGTCTGCGTGTTAACAACTTATATACCTATCGGAACGAGGAAGTTAGATGGCTTATGGATTCACATACAAATACAATAATACAAATACTATACATAATGAAAATCAAGAGTATCTATCATCTTAGTTGTTTCTTCTCAAAGTCAACTTACATAAATTTTATCGTGTTATTAAATGGAAAAGAAGATTAGTGCTGGTAATAAAAGTTAATACAGTTGTTCAAATTCTGATATAAAATCCATATATCTTGGTTATTCAGTATTCAATATGTATATCAATTTAGTTGTTTAAAAAATGGACATATTGAATTTTTATGGTGGAGAGACATGCTCAAACTAACCATGATTAATCTACCACTAATGCATAAATAAAAACACTACATTTACTCACTCAAATATAAAGCCCCTCCCCTATGTAATAATTAATCAGCATTTTTTTTTTTTTTTTTACTCGGGTGATTCAGTTCAACGGACACCATGAGCTCCGAGTCAAGTCGCGGGGACTTGTACTCCCTAGCTAATTCTCGGGTCAACGGGTCATGAGATTCGACTAATTTCGGGGCCCGGAGAAACCATGTGAATGCTTCGGTGGACAAGTGAAAATAAATAAAAAGTTTCGCACTTGAGAGTAATCGATCCCTGGGCTAGACCAACATGACGATTCCTCCTCAAGTGGAATCACTAGACCACCACCCTTTGGTTAATTAATCAGCATTTTGCATCTCGACTGTGTTCCCTGTTTCCTCGCCTCAAATCCTCTGAAAGGGAAAGAAGGTATCGACCCCATAACACATTATACATTATGCAGTGCTCTTTTTAAAAAGGCTTTGGATGCTTTCATAATAAGGAAAAAAAAAACTATAAATAGAGTGCGTAGTTTGGTTGATGGAGAAAAAAAAGAATGTCAAACCTTTTAATTTGACAATATCTATCTTTACAAATTAATAATTGGCTTTATCAATGTATTTTTATTTGTTGTGTCAACTTTTTATTTTTAGCAAGAGGCATGGAGCAAAAGAGTACCCCACTGGGCCAAGTCCACTTACTCTTGTTCCCAGGTCACACACTACATTGTTTGATTTCCCAAATTTACAATGTTTTATTTCTTTTATTTTCTTGGTATCATTTTCCACCATTAGCATACTTCTTTTTTGAGCTCCATATAATACACATGTAAGAATTGATCTACGCTTTTATCTCGTTTCATATGTGAATTATGCATGAAGTTTCATGTTTATTGGTTACATTTTTTTATGTTGTTACAAAAACACTTTTTGTTTATTTACAAATATGGTATTTAGACGTTCGGTTCTAACGTGATATACCCCCATTTAAAACCCTAATTTACTGGCGCCGAGGTTCTTACCAAAAACTTTGAAAGATGATATATGCTAATAATGTATAATGAGTGCAGTCTAGAGACTAATCTAGATTCAAACTAATCAATGTTTGTTAATTATGATCAGTTCAGTTGGATTGAAACTTATTTTACAACCATACATTTATACTTACGGACTGGCTTACATTTATAATCATCATTCTACATTTATATATAGTCCCCAACACAATTTCACTAGTCTTATTAAGTTGGAAAGTATATATACAAATTACAATGGTTGGTTAGATTTAGATCATAATTAGAGAGATCATTTCGTTGAAAATGTTTTCTCTATAATTAATTACTACAAATTCGCAAATTTCAAAAACTAGTTTAAGACCAGAATCTATATATATAAATTGATGGCCACGTTAAGTCGTTAACTACAACTTCAGTAGTATTAATTTACTTATTAGGTTAAAACTCTTGTTATGTAGTCTATATATAAAACTAAATACCACAATAAAGCATCCATAATAGCTAATCAAACTTTATTATATATTACTTATGGGAATTGCTTTTCTCCATGTATATAATTCAAAGTAAACCAAAAACAAAACATGAGTTTCCTCCATAAATGGGAAATCGATGCAGCAATGATATTGAAATCACATAATCAATGGAGGGGAAAAGCACAAGTGTCTTTTTATAACACTCTTTGGAATGAAATGAAAGTTAACAAAAAAAAGAAGTCAAATGAAAAGCCCTATTTTTGTCACAAGTCACAGTGGTGTGTTCTTCTTGCTTTGCTTCAATCTCACATCTCTTTTTCTCTCTCTGCTGTTTCTATTGTGTAAAGAAGAGAGAGCGAGGTGGAGAAAGGGACCCATGCATGGGCATGATAGAGGTGTAAAGTCAAGCATGGATAGAAAGGAAGGCTCCAAGTTTGATAGGCTGCTCATGCATATGTTGTATTGATCACATAATATTCACATATATATAAACTAATAATTATGAGTGGGATTAAAGTTTGTGGATATCACTCGCCATGAAGTTAACAATCGAGCTTATCAAAGACGTACCACAAATATAATATTTTCCATTACGTCATATGACAACATCGAATTTGATGTGGAGAATAATCCTGAAGAGAAGAAAGAGGATCGTTTCAATCAAATAATGGATCCGTTACTCAAAAGATTATAATATTCAATCATATATATAATGGATCGGTTACTTAAATTGAAGGTTCTAATACTCAGTCATGTAATGGATCCGTCAGTCAAGATCATCATATAAATTTTTGTATCTCAACCTAGCTAGTTAGATTACTATAGCTGGTTATGCTATGATCTCAGTATATGATCCATCCATCAAGAAGATATATGTAGCGAGTTGATTTCAATAATTTTTTTTATCAGTGTCTCATTCTCCGCAACTCACATTAGGAAGTACTTACTAGTTACTATCACCAATATAAAAATGATGTACTCGCTATGTACCTTCTTAATTATAACCACACCACAAATCTGATCACCATTCTATTTCGCGTTACCAAAGCGAAGAAAATTGCCGACTTCAATATGTATGTGAAGGGACAAAGTGTTAATCCCGGTGATGATTAAGATTTTTACCTAACAACCAACACACAAATCTTTTATAATCATGAACAAAGTATATAGGGAAAAGCAAAATTTGAGGTTAGAAAAAAGTATAAATGACATTCTCCTAAGATGGAATATATTTTTAATCTTAACAATATCATAAAACATGATTAGAGTCCACATTAGATGTGAAAAAACTCAATGTTTTGAATTAATAATGCATGATCAAGTGATGCTCTAGTTAACAAAATATTTCACCTTACATATCAATATCAAAATCAGAGTTCTAAGCGCTGCTAAAACGTGTTCTCTTAACTTTTTTTTTTTTTTTTTTTTTCCTATGGTCAGAATCACATAAATCGATATACAAATAGCGTGAAATAGTGATGGCTTGATGAAGAAGTGAAGTGGCCTGGCCTATAGCTAAAGGAATATAGTAGAACTTTCAAATTATAGATCCCTACACCACACAATCCCACGAAGAAGAAGAAAATGCATAATACTTTGCTCTCTTTTCCAATGAAACTTTCTTGCAATCATTCCCTATGATTTGAGTCATACATCTTCACACACATGAACCATTCATTTTTATACTCACACAAATGACACCACCAGAGGCGGAGCTACATGGAAGAGTGGGGTGGCAATTGCCACCTATGAAATAATTTTTTTTTTTTAATTCTTTACTAAAATTTAATTTTGACACCCTTAACAAAAGATTATTGACCCTCTTAGAATATTTTTGACACCCATGATTCAATATCCTGGCTCCGCCACTGGACACCACTCAATGCATGGGTATGTGACCTAACCCACAATGCATATAACTTTTGATGCAGTCGACATTTGGAAACATTCCGATTATATCTTCTTATTTATTTTCTAGCATTATTTAGCATTTTTTAATTAATACTAGGATTTATTTAGAAAAGTTTTCAGGATTTCATATATTTCTCATATATATATATAGGACAATTCTTAAAAATAGCACAAAATTTAGTTTTTTGTGATATTTTTAACACACATTCTCATTTAGGACACAAATAACATTTTAGTAAAGGATAGTCCTAATCTCATATTTTAAAGGTTTAGGATTTAGTGTTTAGGGTTTAGAAAACGTTAAACCCTAAGTCCTAAACCCTAAATCTTACCCCATACCCTCTAAAAACTAAACCCTAAATACTAATATAGTTAACCCAAACAGAAAAAATTAAATTATGAACTTCATAAAATGCTATTTTGTCCTAAATAAAAATGTGTGCTAATTGTGGAACAAAAACATTATTTTGTGCCAACTCATATATATAAGGCTTTAATATTTTGTGATTCACCAGTAGATTTAATAATGATATTTTGTAAACTCAATAAATATATTAGATGTTCAAGTCATTAGACTAGTTTGGAGTGCATTAATATTCATGAACCTACTAAAAAGTTAACCTACTCTTGATTCTAATATTTCGAGCTAATCAGTTAGTCGAATTATATAATATGCAGAAAATAAAGAAAACTATAATTTCAATAAAAGATACTGTAATAAAAAGGAAGTATCTATAAGAGAAGAAAGCTCCAAAGATAAGGACGTCATCTTATCATATGTCCAACAAATGCTTAAGGATGAAAATTAATTAGAACATCTAATTCCGAGAGAAAAGCTGAGAGGCTTCTCGCCTTCTCCCAATGAGAATTCATTAATTTTTACATGCAGTTACATTAAAAAAAAAAAATGATGTTTAATACCCCCTCTTATCTTTTTCAATAACTATAAATACACTAAATATTAAAAATATTAAATAATTAATTGATTTTAAAAATATAAATAAACATTATATTTATTACAAAAAATTAATCTTTTTATACAAAAATAAAATCTCAGAAAATCAATATTTCCGATACGAATAGTTAATAGGCTTAGTACCAACACAATATACATATACTTGCGGAACTTAACGAGCAAGTACAGCTCCGAACCAACAACCACCATTTCTCTGTTCATTTTATGGAAGTCGGATTCGAATCTAGGAAGAGGAAATCACACCGCGACCCATGAAAACAACACCAAACCTCCAACAAATTATTACATTTTAATGTCATATTTTGAAAATTTGCTCAGAAGAAATAAGAAAACGTCCCTTGATATGACTTTGACATGATTAATGCGAAATACTATAGTAGTATAGTAATTGTATGCTATAAGTAAGTCATATTTTTTTCTTCACATGTGTCATTATTATAAATACATTATATATTTTGATTTTGTTTACACGTACATTGTTTAAAAAAGGTCTTTGAAAATTTCACATCAGCTGTCTAAACTCCCAAAGTCCAAAGAGACAGTAGCTAAAGCGCAATAAGCCAACAACCCAAACTTCAGCCAGAAGCTGTCTGAAAATCAAAGCAATGCTTTTAAGGAACCTTATTTAATCAAAATTTATAAATAAATAAATTGTAAAGGCGCAAGAGAACAAAACATGACTTCAGAAATAGAAATTGTCTGGAAATGAAATGATTATGCTTAGTGGCTTAGTGCATAATAAAAAGTGGCAAACTAAGTAAGAATAATCTGCGTCTAAAACGAACCAATTTGGTCGGAAACATAATTCAAATGAAGGATTAACATAAAACCTTACAGAAACTATATTTTATCCGAACAAATCTAGCCAATGTATTTTAAATGGAATGGTGAAATGGACTCACAAAAACATAAAATTAAACACCTCAGTCCAACTCCAAACAAAGTTTAATCGAACAAATATAAGCAATGTAATATTTACTTTCGTTATTAGTTTTAAAGTCAAACGTTAAAAACAAATTTTACATAGCGTTTGGTTTTAGTATAATTTGATTTACATAATTTGAAAATTTAGTTTTTCAAATTCTTCGGAAATCAAGAACCCAAAAGAACTTGAATGAGTGGACAAAAGGAACTCACTAGACTATATATTGCCTACCTTGGAAATGTTCATTTGTACTATAAATGTTTGAATAATGACAATGTTCACTGCAAATTAATCTATTTTGAATTAGTCACCATTCACAAATTTTGATCCAGAGCATTAGCAATTAGCAATGCATAAACGGATATACCGAAAGAATAAATATATGTACATCTGCAACACATAGATTTACATATCACCATTCAAACTCCAAATTTTATCCACAAAATCATAGAAAACAAAGGTAAGACTATTAGTTTAGTTTCCAAAACAAGAGTTCATTGGCAAAGAAGACCATTTCTGGTACAACAATACTTTCAATCACACTTTTCATTTCCTTGCTAATTCTTATTTCTAATCACTAAAACAAAGTAACCCTAGCTGCTCCAAGCAAATAACCTATACACAGTCGACACAGAGTGTCCAAAAACACTATAAAGACGATGATGCTCTGAGACAAACATCTACCCAAAATAGAAAACTAAACGTGTGGTTGGTGCAGGAACCTTGCTCAAGGTCTACCATTAGGAGCAGAAGCAGCCATGGCTGAGTTCTTAGACCTGAGGCTGGAACTTGCTTCTGAAGTGTTTTCATCAGAGGTTGCTTCCTCGTCCTCCTCCTTGTGGTCTCCATTCTTCTTCTTGGCATTGAGAAACCGGCCACCACATCCTCTTGGCCGTCTTATCGCATGCAAATGCCGTGACTCATGCATGTATGGCTAAAAAAACACCAAATAAGAACACATTGGGAAGAAATCTACCAAACAAGTTATACTGTTTTTGCCTGCCGGGATTTCACCTTCTTTGACTTGATTGCTCTATTCCGTGCCTCAAGTTTTGCCCGGGATTGCCTGCGCCTGAGTATACCGTGGTATTGCTTTGCGTTAACAAAAACAGGTTCCTCGACTGCATCACATTGCAGTGGAACTCCTTGTTGCTGCATTCCCATTAACTGCATATGGACCTGAAGAAAACACCTTTTAAAATAAAACAAACGCTTTATTCAATACTCCGAATCCGAGACATCAGGGCTGAGTAATGATACATACCCCGGGATAGGGATGTGGAAGATACGCTTGCTGTGCAAAGACGCTTCTATAGTAAGGATCTGGATACGGATAGAGCCCATGTGCCTTCAGTAACAACACACACATAAACAAAACCGTAGCATCTCAATTCTTAACTAGAAAAAGGTTGAAAAGCTTATCATTCTTTGGAATCAATACTATATTATACTCTGCATCTCAAGCCTGTTTTTCAAAGAAATCAAAGTTTACATTCGCGCTAAGTCTAGAAATGGTAGAAAGGTGATAATCAAGGACCTTCCTACTTGAATTAGCTCAAACAAAAGTTGAGATTTTGACATTGTAAGTATGTAAACAAAAGCTTGTAGGATCGAAAAAGAGAGCTGTTATAAACACTTGGATCACAAAGGTAGAAAAATCACACGAAACTAAACCAAATATCTTATAACCGAAATCAAGATCACTCTCCACTGGACAAATACATAAGAACTTGGTTGAGAGAACTTACCATGGGCTCTGAGTACACAGAGTTTGTCTCTATAGATTCCGAACTTGGTCCTGAAGGAACAGGTGGTGGGGTTTGGGAATCTGGACGTTCTTGCTTCCCATTATTATCTGCTCAACCAACATAGCGCCAAGAATCAGCTAAGAAGATTAACATTAAAAGGACAAGAGATGATCAGGAAGAGAGACAAAACCAGAGAGCTCATGAACTGAAGAAGTCATGATTCATGAGACTGTCCTTAGTTTACAAGTCTGAAAGCTCGCTCTCAAGAGCAAACTGAAACAACAACAAAGCACACAAGTCAGCACAAAAGCTAAAGAATTTGAGAATCGGGATTCAGTTACCAAAACACCAAATTCATTATTTAAGCAGAATTCAATCACAACCCTACAATCTAAACCAAGACACAGAGCAGAAAAAAATCCAATCTTGTTGACCTCTTAATTTCACATCTCAACTTACACAGCTAAAGCATTTTCCCAGGAAAAAGCGATATGCAGAGGAACAAAAAAAAAAGCTATAATTTTTCAAAATATGGTGGGAAAAAAGAACAAAAGAATTACCTGAAATTTATAAAATATTAAGCTTGATTCAATCAAATCTCTGGATCTTACCCTCACAAAAATCGTTTAAAGGTGTTTTCTTTTTTTGGTTCAAAGAAAGAGACAAAATGACGAAACAGAGGCCTGCCTAAACGGCTAGACCCAAGAGAAACAGCGGGTTGTTTTCAGACCATACCCCCTACACTTCAAAGCGTTCTTCTCCAAAACTCACAAACATCATGCCGTTTTGTGTATGAACAGTTGGGATTCAGGAAGTCCAACTCTCTCACTGCTGATAGGTCAACTAAAAAACTGAGTGGAAAACGACACGATGTGTAATAGTAAAAACGAAGCAATACAATTAAGACAAGTGGCGAGAGAGCGATCAATATTGTAGGTAAAGGATGGGGCAGATCTGAAAAGTTGCCCGAATATGTTCTGAATTGGTTCAACTCCACTAGTTTCGCTTGGCCCCATCTCTGCCCGTTGCCCACACATATATCTTTCATTGTGAGTCATCATGGAAGCGTCGGTATCGAAACCGAAGATTCCGTTCGCTTTTGGTTTTGTTCGAATTTCAGAGACATTAAACCAAGTCTGGTTTTCTGTTTAGCTGGATTTATATTTAAATTAAAATTTTAACCTATATTACAAAAGTCGAAAATAAAAAACTGTGTATTTTGTTATTTATTTATTTTTGTCGGTTTTCGTTTTTCATTAAGGAAAACAAAAATAATATAATATTTTTTAACATGTCTCAGAATCTAAACGATTAAGCTACACGTGTCATGATCTCGTTAATTATTATTTTGACACGTGTTGATCTTTCATGAGGGTAACATAGTTTTATATAATAAGATTTATAAATATTTGTACTAGGGTTTTGATACTTGTTACTTCCACAATGTAAGAAACTTCAAACACCTAAGAGTGATATTTGGATCACAATCTATAGTCTATATAACAACATGCATTCCTGAAAATGTCCTTGCGACTTGGTTGGCTCGTAAAACACTTGAAAACATGTTTATGATTTGCAAGGATTCAACAATGCGCTAATATATACCACCAACAATTGTAACGGAAAGCTCTTTAACAAAAAAAACAAAAAACAATTGTAACGCCTCCGATCACTTTTCTGAAGTCATCTTTATATCTATGGTCTATGGCCCTCGTCTAATTATCTAAATTAATTTCAAATTATATAAAAATATAATCAAGGAATACGCGCCTGAGGATGAAAAACTTTTCAACATCAATCTATTACTATGAAAATGGATTCAGACACTAAAATATCTTTCGAAATCTAAAATTAGTATATTGATAGCCCTAACTAGATGTATCAGAAATATTGATTTTCTGAATATTTTACACAATTTAAAAAACAATAAATATTTAGTAATAAATACATACATTAATCATTTTTCCATATCTATAAACCAATAGAAATTCAACAATTCAAAAATTCTCAATTAATATTTTTTAAAGTTTACAATTTACTAACATTAAATGATAAAAATGTATTTAAAAGTTTCTAAAATCAATCTTTTAGAGACAATAAAAAAACTGTAGAAAATCAATCTTTGTGAAACAGAAGGAGTACTAACTTATTAACAATTTTTTTTTGTTTTCTTAATTTAAAAATAAAAGAATATTTATTTTGCAAGAGCGACATTTCTTCTACTGGAAAAGAAATCATGCGACGAAAATCAATATACCTAAAAGCTAGAACTCCAAAAGAAAGGTTATTATCAACCGCTGGATTAGGCCTGGACGTTCGGATATTCGGATCGGATTCGGATCGGATTTTTCGGGTTCGGGTTTTTTGGGTTTACAAATTCCTTACCCGTTCGGATATTAGAAAATTTCGGGTCGGGTTCGGTTCGGATTTGGTCGAGTTTGGGTTTGGTTCGGGTTTACCTAAATATCCAAAAAAAAAAAAAAAAAAAAATTTGAATGTAAATCTACTAAATTACTTGAAAATATCCAAAATTCTAAAAAATACAAGTATTATTACCCAAATATACCCAAAAAAACTAAGTATACTCAAAATAAATCTAAAATATCTAAAAATCATGAATATTTGGGCACTTGGTTTATTACACTAATATATTATTGGTATGTACGTATATTTTTGGTATGTTCGGTACATGTTCGGTACATGTTCGGATTTCGGTTCGGATCGAATTCGGGTTCGGGTTTTTGGGTTTTGAAGTTTAGTACCTGGTCGGGTATTTTAATATTTCGGGTTTGGATTCGAGTTGATTTTTTCGGGTTGGGTTCGGATTGGGTACTCGGATTCGGATATTTTACCCAGGTATACGCTGGATTGGTTTAACTTGCACCTTGGTTTTGATTATTTCCTATTAAAAAAGAATCCAGATTTATTTAATATATCATTTGATTAGGTGGATTGTACAATGATTTTGAATTAGGTAGAACCTTAATGATTAACCGAAATTCTTTCAATATAGTAAATTTCTAATAACGTATATTTAATAAACCTTTCAACCAAAAAAAAAACTCATTTTTAATGAGTCTATATTTAATTGAAAAACTAATCTTATTAATTATTTTCAGGCAGATAGTATGAGTTAATTGTTTAACTTATTTAGCCCAATGAAGAAAGTATGAAGTTAAAATCAATAATATAAACTATAAATGGATCAATTCCAACTCACAAAACATACAAATACAAATGCATGATGAATTGAATTTGTTGATCCATCTGTTCTTATATATATATGTGACATCTTGCATGCTAAAACAAGACTCGTCAACAAATGTCAGCACATATAATTTTTGACTTTAGAAAGACCCAAACACAGATTTTTTTTTTTGGGGGCAAACACAGATATATATACACATATCCATACATTGTATCAAAGTTAAGTACAAAAGACAAAATAAAGAGGGGTATTTTGGTAAAATCGAGTGAGGGAGCTGGCATTTGCTTCGTTCTCGAGTCTCCCGCTCCGCTCAGGTGTAGAGCGCCTCTTCCACTTTCTCTGCGTTTTCTTCGGAAACCCTAAAACCTAGTAACTACACTCACCGTTGTAATCGAAGCTGTATTTGCTCTTCTGTACGAGTTTCTCTTCTCAGCTTGGTAAGATTGCTTCTCCTTTATTTAGTTTGATTTTGGGGTTTTAAGTTTTTTTTCTTCTAGGATTTAGAATCGCTTATTAAGAAGTGAAATTACGTTTTTCCTTGGAATTATTCTCCGCTGTTGGTTTTTTTTTCTGAAATTATAATTGGATTTAGTAGAATGAAATGAAATGAAATATGTGGGTTCACACTGTTTCTTGTGGAATTGGTCTTTGATTAAGAAACCAGTAAAGAATTTGTTAAATTCAATGTTGGTTTAGCTTGAGTTTCCATTGAATTTTTATGGATACTAATGGAAGCTGCTATTTTTATATATATACCTTTAGGGCTATTGCGAGAAAGAGTGGTGGAATTATATTTACAATCCTTATGGAGGAAGAGGTTGTGATGGCTGAGAATGCTAGTTTAGAGTTTTGTGATGATGACAGGTTATCATCAGTTGAGATTAATGGTGTTCTTAAAGAGACTGAGAATCCTGATGTTGATTTTCTTGAGGATTTAGATTCTTATTGGGAGGATATAAACGATCGGTTAACTATCTCACGAGTTGTGAATGACTCGATTTTAAGAGGAATGGTAACTGCTATTGAGTCCGAGGCTGCTGAGAATATTGCTCAGAAAGACCTTGAGTTGTCAAGAATTAGGGAGACATTGTTTCTGTACCATGTTGGTTCTGAAGGAAATGAAACCTCTGTGCCTGGTGGTAAGGCGTGTTTGGACCCTTCAGATGAACTTACTCAAGGATCTTTAAGCAGTCTTAAAACTGAAGCGCGAAAGCAGTTGATGATGCTCGTTCAAGAACTCACCAATTTGAGAAGTTATATTCACATCAATGGCGCAGGTGCCACTGTGGATGATGCGTTGGGTTTTGGCAGCAATCCGCACGAGACCGGGTCCAAAACTGTTGATAAAATGCTTGTTTCCTTGAAGGGGATTCTGGAGACTGTGGTGAAGCGGAAGAATGAAATGGAAATCCCCTCCTCCTGGCAGCAGGAGCATGAGTGTGAAAAGGAAATTGAGTCTGCGGTGGTGACTAGTTTTGTTCGGAGTCTCAAGGATGAATATGAACAGAGATTGGCTAAGCAAGAAGCTGAATTTGGTGGTAATAGAAGTTTGTTACTTGGAAATATCAAAGAGATTACTGGTCTGCGCCAGGAATTAGAGTTGATTCGCAAATCGTTTTTAGATCATGATAATGGGGACATCGAGGCGGGGGAGGATGGGGACCGAAAAAGAGTGGAGCAATTGCACCGCAAGATGTCGGGAAGCCTTCATTCAGTTTCTTCAGTTTGTAATAATGGTAAGCATGAAGAACCCGAGAATTTTAATGCTTTAAAGCACTTATCACCTGATGATCTGATCAGCCACTTTAAGACCGAGATGAATAAAATGAAAAGAGACCATGATTATGAAATACAAGAGATGACAGAGCAATGTTTTACTTTTAAGCGCAAGTATTTGAATTTAAAGGAAGGTGGTTCTTTTTCTCCTGTGGGGAAAATTAAGGAGCTAGAGGCGTTAAAAAAGAAGATCCCTTTTGTCATCTCCAAGTTGGATAAGATTTTGATGGAAGATGAAAAGTTGGTGCCTGAAGGAAAGAACGAGGCTGATTTGAAGCGCAGACTGGATTCTCTTCTTCTGGAAAATCGTCAACTGAAAGAGTCACTTTCAGAGACTGCTGCAAAGATGTCGCAGCTTTCTCAGGTTGAGGCAGATCACCAAAAGTTGATTCAAAAGCTCGAATCAGATGTTGAGGATTCTCATGTTGAAGCTTCTATCTGTGAAGATGTTTATGGGTGTTTTGTGACGGAGTTTGTGGGTCAGGTTAAATGTGCAAAACAGGAGACAGATTTAAAGCATAGTATGATGAGAGAAGCGTATGATTTGTTATTGGAAGATCTAGCGAGTAAAGAAGCCCGTGAATGCAAGGATGAGTTTGAAGACTCTTGTGTCGGGTCTTTCATAATGGAAGAGTGTTGTGCAGTCGTATACAAAGAAGCCTTGAAGGAAGCTCATGAGAAAATCTTAGAGTTGAACATGCATATAACCGAAAAAGAAGGAAGTCTGAGATCAGAGTTAGTCGACAAGGAAAGACTGAAAGAGGAGATTCATCGGCTGGGGTGTCTCGTCAAGGAAAAGGAGGATTTAGTCCAGACAGCTGAGAATAACTTGGATACACATAGAAAGAAAGTTGAGGTAGTCTCTCAACAGATTAAGGATCTGGAATCTCAGATAGAACAGCAAAAAACTGAAATTCAGGATAAAAACGAAGCACTGAGAGTTGTTTCGGCACGCGAGCTAGAGACAGTAAAAGGTTACGAGACGAAGATATCCAGTTTGAGAGAAGAGTTAGAATTAGCAAGAGATAGTTTGAAGGAAACCAAAGATGAGAAAAAGAAAATGGATGAGAAGTTATCAGCAACAAAAGCAGAGAAAGAGACACTTAAGAAGCAACTTCTGTCTCTGGACGTAGTTCCTTCAAAATTGATCAAAGGTTTCAACACTCTAGAGGGTTTGATAGCAGAAAAGACGCAAAAAACGAGTTCTAGGTATCCTTTATCTCTGTTTGATTTCGTTACCTCTATACATGGATATACAAGTACTTTATCATTTGGTTCAACAGCATGAAGATAATAATAATAGTATGAGAACTTTCTTGGCTCTTAGGTTGGAAAACTTGCAGTCTCAATTGAGTGATCTGTCGCATCAAATCAATGAAGTGAAGGGGAAAGCATCGAAGTACAAGCAACGGCTGGAGAAGAAGTGTTGTGACCTCCAGAAGGCCGAGGCTGAGGTGAGTCATGATTGCTCCTATCACAACAATTCCGTTTCCTACAGATCCATTGAATACTTGTGTTACTCTCTATAAGCCTGTTATAGTAGTAGGAGTTTCTGCAAATTGTGTTGATACCCTTTTAGTAGAAGAAGAAACTGGTGTTGGATTAAAAAATGATGTTTATATGGTCGTTGAATCACAGGTTGATCTTCTTGGAGATGAAGTTGAAACTCTCTTGGATCTTCTTGAGAAAATATATATCGCTCTTGATCATTACTCTCCAATTCTTAAGCATTACCCTGGGGTAATCATCCTCTCTACACATAATCTTTTTCCATTTAAGATTGGTTTTTAATGATTTAGAGTATATTGTGATGACTTTGCAGATCATAGAGATCTTGAAGCTTGTCCGGAGAGAACTTAGCGGAGAATCAAAGAGATCATCAGATTGATATAAGTCTCACACGTAGTTTATTTCTGTTTTTTTTTTGCTGTATAGATCTCTCAGGGCTTATTTATGTTTAGTTTTGTTCAGTAGATAGAGAGTCTTGATAATGTACTTTCATCAACTGAAAAATGTGATGTTGGATCTCTGAATCTTTCAGTCTTAAAATATAACTGCATTACTTACAAACGTGAGAAATAACATCCTATAATCAAACATATTGTACATACAAGAGCTGAAATATTCCAATCTACGAAAGTGGTACACATCCTTATTGGTCAGATCATTCACAGGAATTTAATCATCAAGGACAAACTAGGGATTAAGAAGCGTGATTTTGATTATCTGATTCCCTAATTCGACCAAAAGTATTCACAAAACCCCAAGCAAGTTTGAAAGTACAGTTTCTTTGAAATAACATTGGGTCTCTTAATACAGTTTCTTTATAAACGACATAATGTTGAAAGGCAGCTGAAAGACTAGGAAAATCTCCAAGTGGTGTCAAAGGCTGTTTCTGTAATAGAAGATGAGTTGTATTCTTGATTATTTTAGCCTTGCTCTGTTCGGTTTTTGATTTACCAAATGTCCGAATCGGTTTAGATAAAGCGAATTTGCTTCGCCCCAAAGTCTCCTTGACACAGGTTACGGCTGAAGACATGTGTTGTCGTCATATTGAAGGCATGATTTCTGGAGCTGACGTGTCGACCTCAGCATCATAGGACCGCTCTAACAAGCTTGCGATATTAAACTATTTCATGAGACATGATCCTTCCTTCTTCTTTTCCTCTCTATGTATGAGACCAAGCACAGAAAAAACTCATATCGAGCTATGGAGGAGACCGCGCGCCAAGGTTCTTTCTTTTGCCTTTTCTTTTCTTTACTTGATTCAATGTAGGTTATGAGAACCTACTATTCTTGTCGTTCAAGCAAACTCAAGTTTATGTAATTTAGTTCTTGATACCTACTTGCAGAACTCAACTTACACTCCCGAGGAAATGCTTCTGCATGCAGTCAAGGTAAAAATAATTAATATGTAGTTCTATATATTACGTAATAACTTATGGTAACTCTCTTCTTTATTCAGAAGCGACGATCAGCTAGTAGTACTGGAGATATCAAGAATGTTGTAAAACTTCAGGTACGTACCACATCTCTTCATCTTTTGTCATCTATCTATGATCTTTGACTTGATGAAAGTTTCTACTTAAATGTATAGAACGAGGAAGAAGATGATCAACTATGTTTAGAAGAAGAAACACCTCCTGTTGTTGATGATGATGAGGAGGAAGATGAAATATATAGTAGACGTGGGTTTGGTCATGGATACCATATAGTAAAAGGCCAAATGGGTCATGGCATGGAAGACTACATCGTGGCTGATACCAAAACGGTTCGTGACTACAAGCTTGGTTTATACGCTATATTCGATGGCCACTCAGGCCGTGATGTTGCGGATTATTTGCAGAACCATCTCTTTGATAACATCTTGAGTCAGGTTTTTAAAACAAAAACAAATCACTCATTCAACACACAATTTCTCACAGAATTTAAAGACTCTCCTCTCCTTTTATTTTCTTGTAGCCGGATTTTTGGAGGAACCCAAAGAAGGCAATAGAGAGAGCGTATAAATCTACAGACGACTACATTCTCCAAAACGTGGTAGGTTCACGAGGTGGCTCCACGGCTGTGACGGCTATAGTCATTGACGGGAAGAAACTTGTGGTTGCAAACGTTGGAGATTCAAGAGCAATCTTGTGTAGTCTTGAAAGTAATGTAGTCAAACAAATTACGGTTGACCACGAACCTGACAAGGAGAGAGACCTTGTCGAGAGCAAAGGTGGCTTCATCTCCACAAAGCCAGGTCCATTTCTTGTTCATCTTTTATCAAAAAGGAAAACAAATCAAAAAAAAAAATCATCATCGTATCTTATAGCTATCATATGATTAGGTAATGTTCCGAGAGTAGATGGGCAACTAGCCATGACTCGTGCGTTTGGAGACGGAAGGCTTAAAGAGCATATTAGCGTGCAACCACATATAGAGATTGTCGAGATTCACAATGACACAAAGTTCTTGATCTTGGCTAGCGATGGACTTTGGAAGGTTTACATAAATATGAAAGGACTATTATCTCATAAGAAAAAACAATCTTAATTAATGGACTACATCTTGATTAGTTTTTTTTTCTATTTAAGGTGGTGCCAAACGAAGATGCTTGGGATCAAATCAAAGAGATGAGGAATGCAGAGGAAGCTGCGAAAGCATTAATCAATGAAGCGTTGGATAAAGGAAGTAAAGATGATATCTCTTGTGTTGTTGTTTCCTTCAACTCATCGATCGAATGATACTTCTTAATTAAAGTGAATCACAATTTAAGTTTTCTAAAGCAAAACATTGTTTCATACTATATTTTAGAAGTTCCGAGTCTAAGAATCTCACTGTTACATGTTGGTACAAAAATGAGTATTATAAGACTTTAAAAAAATCACAAGGATTCAGGACTAGTGGAAGGCCTGATTCTGGAAGGCATTCTCATAAGTCTCTCTTTCTCCATCGTGTTCTTGAAAGAGTGCTTAGGAGTTATGGACATCTTGTTCATGGCGTAATCAAGATCAGCATCCTCCTCTTCATCACTGTCATCTCCATTCACTATTACCTCAGCGTCATCATCTTCTTCTTCGTCTTCATCATATGTCGCTCTCACCATTGACCAGTAGATGAAATTCCGAGAGATATAGCTTCAACATCAGCCAATGAAATATAGAAACAGAGTCAACAACCACCATTTTTCAATATATAGGAATGTCTCCGAAATGACTAAATTATTATATGAAGAATTTGACCTGACACAAAAACAATAACCTTCATGCAAAAAGTCAGTGTAATGGTTTAGTACCCGTTATTAGAGGTTTTGAGCAAGCAAGGGTCAAAGGGGAAGAATGTGTCAAGCCTCTCACACCCGCCAAAAGCACGAGAAAGCTCAGACTCGAGTAGATCATCGAATATGAATGAGTCTGAGACAATGAACAGGCCACCTGCTTTAGCTTGTCTGAGGAACTCTGCAACTACCGACGGGAGGCATACCTATTCACAAAACAGAATTCGCTTACTATGCATTTCATACTTGGGAAAACTTCCAAATAACAGTTTAGCTTATGTGGAAAAAATTTGTATCTAACTCACCACCAACGGGTTTAGTTTGTGCATTAAAATTGCCTCCAATGGTGTAATCTGGCTCCGCAATCGAGGAACATCCAGGATAGGTTTCATCCTGAAGCAGAGCACGTACATGATCGCCTGTGGTAACACGTTCAAATGCGGGTTTAAACACTTGTAACCACAATTTTGTGATAGGAGGAGCTTGGGCTAGAAAGCCATACCTGGCATCCGGAGTAGAAAATCTGATGTGCTTCAGGCCTAATATCATCATTGCAAGTTCTGCAGTAATTCACACATTCATCTACCAACCTAAAATTTTTAGACACAATAGAACCAACGTTACAACAAACTGAAACCTTTAATCAGATCAAACGAATATGTTTAAGGTGACATTCAGAATCGCTTTTAACCTTTCCAACATGGTCGCCACAAAGGAAACAGGCAAAAACTTTCCGCGAGCCAAGTAGCTAGCCAGATAAGCCACTGCACTCATCCTGTTGTAATATGTGGGAGAAACAAAAGCAAAACCAATTTGTGATTAGAACAACAACAGAGCATATCATACAGAGAATGGGAGAATTTCAACTACAAAAGACAAAGTGAAACTTGCCTAGTAGGTCGGGGCTTGTTGCTAGAAAGAAAAATGTCCATCAGCTTATTCGCAAATTTCACACCACAGTTTTCAGGATCCAGTGAGCAGGCATAGAACATCAGAAACTGCAGATGAAAGCAAAAGTGAGTCTAAAACGACATCTCATGTTGACCGTGAACCATAGTTGCTAGAATCGAGAATTCAGGAATTATGCAAAATTAATAGCTATGTGGCCTACCTGGGAGAATTTTGATCTGTATGTGTTCAGAATGAAGTTCTCAAATGACTCGAAGAGGATTTCAAACACCTACGCCATAATCATTTAAAAAAACAAAACAATTAAGAAGGTTCATGATTCAATCACTAAGGCAAGCATAGATACGTCAATAAGGTACCATCTGGTGCCAAACCTGATTCAAACGACCATCATTTTGACAGGATTCAAGATGCTCAAAAGATATGACCATCAGTTTGTCCAACAACTCTGAGACTACCTGTCCGCCTGACGTATCCTGATTTAGAGGTCCCCCCGGAAGCTGCAATAGATAAATCAAGTCTAGTAAAAAGGACGTTCCTTCACTAACTCATAATCCAGAAACTTTTAATCAATACCAAAAGAAAACAAAAATAGTTAAAACACTATGCCTACCTCGTCTCCGTCAGTCATAATGCCTTCACCTGCATCTTCAAGTTCCATATCAAACATGCCTCTACTAGAGTCATCTTGTTGAATTTCATCCCATCCAATCTCTAACTATAAGAATACACCAGTATATCACTCACTTACCAATAACACGTTACTTAGTGGCCTTAATTGTATAAACATATTCTGTCTACTTACATCCAAATCACGCAGCCTCTCCATCACCACATTAAGAATCGCGCTGCCTCCAACTTGCCCGATTAAGCTGTTCTCCAACTTTAGTAAGTTCTCCACATAAACCAGTATCAACTGCAAGGTGGTAAGTTAGTTTCTATTGAGTTCATTGCCAGTATGAGCTTACGACTACATTGTCCAGAATTAACCAAAAAGAAACTCACATTGTCCTTTTTGTGTATTTTGGGCAATTTCTGGGAGAGCATTGGCACTAATCTTGAGGGAGTAAGAGGAACCAAAAAAGAGATTTTCAGAAGCGCTGCATGCACCCGAGAGAGAACTTCTCTCTTCTTGTTGCTTACACGGGGGTGCGAAAGTTTTTTTACTACCCAAGGAGGTGGAAGGAAGTTGCTTACGAGCATATGCAGACAAGAGTCCAGATACTTACCACTAGTGGCAGCCTAAGATGAAAAAAGGAAAAACCAAGCATTATCAAGCTCTTCATCTAGATTAAATAATAGCAGGTATAAGGGTAAATGTTGAGTTGCGTACCAGTGATATGACTAGATTCACCAATGCATCCATAACATTAGGTCTGTGATCCCACAAGTTCATTCCAAAGATCTGGACATAATAATAGGGATGAAATCCACGGTAAGAGGTGGGAAATCCCTCTTAAGCTAGTTTAATTGTAAAATCTTGCAATAGAAACTTACCGCAGAAAGAAGTTTTTTATGGTGAACGATATCTATGCAAGCCACAGAGCCTGATAGAGCCTTCAACACAGTCTATCAAACAAAAGAAAAATGAAAACAGTTTAGCAAACAGGGAAAAAAAAGAAAAGAAAATTGATTGTTGTCCTATGAAGAATAGGACATACCTCAAGCTGTGCAACAGCATCAACATCAGCAAATTCTTTGATGTGCATAACTCCAACAAGCTCATCGTAAAGGTCTGACTCTCCCTGACATTAACAAAAAGGAAATAAACTAGAATCAAGAAGCATAACATCAATCTCATAAACATGTCTATGCAAACAAACACACAAGTACATGAAAGAAAAGCAAGAATACTCACAGTTTGGACAGCTGTAAGGGCTCTTCTCACGGTAAACACCAAATCCGTATCAGATAAATCAATGTTGTCCACACTTTCAGCTTTATATAGGCTCGATGGATCATTTAGAAGCTCCACTGCTCCCATCTTCTTTGGACTTTACGTAAACGAGGTGCTGGTACTTCAAGTTGGCCAAAGTGCGAACCTTTGTTTTACCTACTCAGGAGCCAAACAAACATACTATCAAAATTCAGAACTTTCATAATGGAAAAGATAAATAAAGATTAATCTCTCAACTTCTCACATTAAGGAACCATAAACACACAATTAAATTCACTAGAAACAAAATCGAATTCGAATTTAGACCATGAAATCTCCATTGATTACGGATTTTCCAATAGAAAACTAGAATACATACACACACACAAAAAAAAAAAAAGCAAAGGGTGAGAGAGCTCACAAGGATGAATAACTGAATTAGCTTTGCTTCACGTAGCTCCCTCAGCTCAGGCCTCACTTTGCGAAAGAAACCCTTCACTGTCCGTTCTGTTAAACCGGTCTTCCTCTTCCACTCCTTCTCTTTGGTTGTACCGGTGCTGACCGGCGATTTTGTGAAAAGAAGATGAAAACTTGAGAAGAAGCAGATTCTGATGAAAGACGGCCAGAATCGAATAACTAGAGGAGGCGTTAGGGTTCACACTGTCTCTACTTAATTATGCCACTTTTTTATTTATTTATTTTTTTGTCATCATGCCATTTTTTATTTATTTAAATGGTATATATATGAAATTACAATCAAAACATATTTTTCTATGTTTGTTGTGACTTTGTGTCGTGAGTTGTGACAAAAGTATTACAAATTTACAACTAAGACATCGTTAAAAATAAAATCTACAAAATATGAAAAATTAATTGGAAAGGAGAAAGATTTCTGAAATTTTTTTGATTAACCTACTCTCTTTTTTTTTTTGTCGTCAATTAAAAAAACCGTAATTAAATATGACCTACTCTGATTAACCTACTTTGATTACTCAAATAACCGTAATTAAATATGACCTAAACCAAACCAGATTTATAAACCGAAACGAGAATGATTAGGAATTTAGGAGTAGGACCAAGAGAGCACAACCTCATCTTCTGTTTACACAAACACCCACAAATTAGTTTTCATTACAATTTACACCCAAAACAATACCGTAAAACACACAGACAAAGAGCAATCCAAGCCAGCGATCACAAAAAGAAAAAGAAAAAGAAAAAGAAAAAATCTTTTGGTACAAACTCAATAAAAGATCTAAAAATCTCAAGCATCGAGCTCAGGATCTTCTTCCTCATCTTCGTACTGCTCATCATCAGCTGTAGCATCCTGGTATTGTTGATACTCAGCCACAAGATCATTCATGTTGCTCTCTGCTTCCGTAAACTCCATCTCGTCCATTCCTTCTCCTGTGTACCAATGCAAGAAAGCCTTTCTCCTGAACATTGCCGTGAACTGCTCGCTCACCCGTCTAAACATCTCCTGAATCGAAGTCGAGTTACCGATAAAAGTGGATGCCATTGACAGACCCTTTGGAGGAATGTCACAGACACTAGACTTGACGTTGTTTGGGATCCATTCAACAAAGTATGAAGAGTTTTTGTTCTGGACATTGATCATCTGTTCGTCTACTTCCTTTGTGCTCATTTTGCCACGGAACATTGCTGATGCAGTCAAGTACCGTCCATGTCTTGGGTCAGCAGCACACATCATGTTCTTGGCATCCCACATTTGTTGGGTCAGTTCGGGCACTGATAGGGAACGGTATTGCTGCGAGCCACGGGATGTGAGAGGCGCGAAACCAACCATGAAGAAATGAAGACGCGGGAATGGGATAAGGTTGACTGCGAGCTTGCGGAGGTCAGAGTTAAGCTGACCAGGGAAACGAAGACAGCATGTGACACCGCTCATCGTGGCAGAGATCAGGTGGTTCAGATCTCCAACTGCAAATGACCAAAGCAGAAACAAAAAAATTACTTGTTACATACATGTAAGAAAAGCTTGGTGGTCTCAAAATCAAAATATGTTTTTCTAACCTATAGAAGAGTTTATGCATGATGTAAATCACTACAACATTTGAAGCATCATTCTTTTAAACACAACTAGATGGAAAAGAAAAAAATGACTTACAAGTTGGAGTGGCTAGCTTGAGGGTGCGGAAGCAAATATCGTAGAGAGCTTCATTGTCCAAAACCATACATTCGTCAGCGTTCTCAACAAGCTGATGCACAGAGAGAGTAGCGTTGTATGGCTCCACGACAGTGTCAGAGACTTTAGGAGATGGGAAGACTGAAAAAGTGAGCATCATACGATCTGGATACTCTTCCCTTATCTTGGAGATGAGAAGTGTTCCCATGCCAGAACCAGTTCCTCCACCCAACGAGTGACAAACTTGAAACCCTATTCAACAAAATTACATCCATCTTTATAATTATAGAACAACGTTTTGTATATTACAATTTAGCATTCCAATAGATTACTGAAAAATCATACAATTCAAAACATCTCTATGTTTCTCATCATCACTACCCTAAATCCTTAACACAATACGTTCAAACGTTTACATCAAATTCACTGCTCTACACAATTTAAGCTCGATCGAGGAAGAAACATGGAATTGGAGAATGAGTGAGTCTAACCTTGTAAGCAGTCACAATTCTCAGCTTCTTTTCTAACAACGTCGAGCACAGAATCAATCAATTCAGCTCCCTCTGTGTAATGACCCTTCGCCCAATTATTTCCGGCGCCGGATTGGCCGAAGACGAAGTTATCTGGCCGGAAAATCTGTCCAAAGGGGCCAGATCTGATGGAATCCATAGTTCCCGGCTCCAGATCCATAAGAACGGCGCGTGGTACGTACCTTCCACCGCTTGCCTCGTTGTAATAGACATTGATTCGCTCCAGCTGCAGATCGGAGTCGCCATCGTATTTCCCCGTTGGGTCGATCCCGTGCTCGTTACAGATCACTTCCCAGAACTTGGCTCCGATTTGGTTGCCGCATTGACCACCTTGAATATGAAGGATTTCTCTCATTTTCCCGGGAAAATTTTGAAATAGAAACTGATTTTGGCTCGCGGAAGAGAATATGAGAGAAACTGTAACGCTTTGTTTCTCGAGGCGAATGGAGAAAACTTTTGGAAGGGTACCGATTAAACTCTGGATGGTAGCTAATATATGAGGGAAGATCTAAATATTTAGGGATATTTTTGGAAAATTGAACTTTTGTCCATTATACATTTTGTTTTTTAAAACAATTTTTTGGTTGTTCTGTATTGGAATGAGCTGTGATAGTGACTGTTCTAATAGAAAAGGATAAGATGGATTGATTACAAATCAATTCATTATGAAAACAGTTGTTGTGATCTTGTCACAACACTTAAAACTACAACAACCTTAATTATTAGGTATTTTAAAAATTTGTTATATGTAGTCTTTAAGACTCTTAACTATTTCTATACTATTATATAACCAACTTGTAGTTGTAGTTTGTTGGTTTAAGCACTTGCTGTCCTATACTTCCCAAGTTTGTAAAATTCTCTACATGCCCATAAACATCGTAACAAATTTAAACAGTTTTATAACTAATCTGCTTATGGCCTATTTATATGTAGAGAGATATATTTATATATACAACCATACAACCACACGTTACAAAATCATTGTGTAACACTATAAGTCTATGACCACAGATTCCACATATAATCTACATATATAAATTGACGAATGACGACGGTTACAAAATTTTATCGTGAGGTCGAATACGCATCAAATATATCATCAACCACCTTCGATGTTACCGGATTGTCAAACAACGTACGTATCCTAAGATGATAGATGCATGCGATGAGTGATCCAATAACACTTAAAAAGCAATGCCGACCATTATCTCTATCTTTGAACAGAGAAAAAGTAAGTGATTAATCCATTGATTAAGATTGAGTAAGCTAATATCTCAACCCTTAACAATTTATAGACCCGTCAATATTTATGTTTCTTATCTCAGTTTTTATGCGAGGAGCGGATAATATTGATTTAGCAACTCCTTTTGTTTCAAGGGAAAATTATATTGATGCCGGCTTAAGTTGTTCACTTGACACTAACCACATGTTGGTGGTGATTGGTGAATGATTCTACATCATAAGACGACAGATCAAAATCCTAAAAATGTATAATCAATTGATCATTTAAAAAATATCGTACTCAATAAAATCAAAAGTAAGATTATTATTATATAGGGCTTTAATAAAAAATATTACTTTATCTAGCTGCTAATCTTCGAGTTTAATATCTACTCAAGATGAGATATTTAAAGCTTTTTCATTGGTTTCCCATGAAAATGTCTTTAAATATACAAATAATAAAAATAAATAAATATGAGTGTCTTTACATAGCTGAACAGTGTAAATAATATATTTTTAAAGACATTATAGATCTAAAAAATAAGAGAGTTTTTAAATTTTAATATTAATTTATTTTAAAACTTTCATCAAAAGATGACCAATGATGATGGTGTTATGCTCTTATGATTAATCATAACTTTTCTTTTTGTTAAAAACTAATCATAACTTTCTCCTCCGTCTACTAGAAAATGATTTAGAAGTTTAAATTATTATAATGTGTTTCTATTTCTACTTTTAAGAGTATATTCATTTCATATTTTTAATACTTAACATGCTAATTTCTTTTTTTTAACCGGTATATATATATATATATAATCCAAGAGAACAAGCCAGACATTTAGTGAAAATACAATTTGATTTTTAATATATATTTTGACAAAAGTCAAATAATATCATCCGGTATTCTTAAAGTTTATTGACTATAATAATATCATCTAATATTCAAACTCAAGCAGTGTTTCTAGATTTTATTGACTATCAGTCTTGATTGATGTGCCTTGGTGCTACCAAGTTGTGGTGGGCAATGACCACATGTCAGTCACACAACCATTAAAACTAGTCAATAAAATCTTTTGACATTGCGCACCTCAATGCTGGAAAAAATACATTAAATTTTTGAAATAAGATTTGCTGATTTTAAAAGATACATCTAAAATCATGCATTTTTTTTCTTCTTTATGAAAGCGAAATCATGCATTTTTCCTTCCGCACAATGTATGAGTAAATTTCCAAGTATATATAATAAAATAGATGAATTGAAATTGAATTTCTTTTGTGATGTAAAACAAAAAAATGAAAACTGTAATATTGTGGAACGTGCAATTTGGGGTGGGTAGAGTCAAGAGTGTGACAACATGAGCGTGGCACAGCTAATGTATTGAAAAGAGCCAAAAGAGGAACAACCTGGCACAGCCGTTGGTTTTTGATTTTTGAATTTTGACGATTCGTTGGCCTCCGAAATCTAAGGCGTCTCTCTAAACCAACGGCCCAGATTTGATCCAGCTCCTCTAGAAGATATAATACCGAAACCATCACCGATCTATCAATATACCACCAACGCTAACCTCATTAATACGGAGAATAAAAATAATCTCGGCGGTTTCTCTCGTCTGCCGTCGCCTGTCCCTTCGTCAGAGTCGCTGAGATCCGCCGCTTTCTCCATCTGGTTCGTTGCTTCAATTCGATTCTCTCTTGTTCGTCGCCTTGGTGTTTTTGAATCTGTATATGTTTCTTCTTCCTCAGATTTCATTTTTTTTGCTGCAACATTGAGATTTCTATGGAATTGGATAGCTACGTTGTTTGTTTCGATTTGGTGTTAGTGTTTAGATCGGAATATTTATTCCATCCTTTGAAGCTGAGAAGTGTTTAGCGGCTTGATCTTGGTCTTTCACACTTGTTGTTGATAGCTACTTTTAATTTCGCCTAATAAAAATGCTCAATTGGTTTAATACGTTAGAAATTTTGTTTATCTCCAAAGGACTTTAAATTATTTTGATGTGTTACATGATAACCACTGTACAATTTGTTTTCTTGAAAGTGAAACGTGAGCCTCATTGTTTCCCACTGTAAGAATAGTGAATGGTTATAGGTTTGGAGACTTTTATGTTTGGAACCTGGCAGCTAGTGAGCTGTGTGTGTGTTTGTTTCCTTGATGTTAACTTGTGGCTTGCCTAGATTTGATGCTTATGTATTTGGAATTTGGTGGTGGGTCCTTGGATGAGAAAGAATAAAAAGCACATATGAGCTGTGCCGTACCTTCTAGTTTTTTTAATGGTTCTTTATGTGACTTTCATCTAAAATTTTCAACTAACACTTGCTTTTTGTGCTAGGATTTCAATTTTTTTGGTTTTGTTGTGGGACCAATTAGCCTAGTTATATAATCGTATAAAGTGATTTGGATATCGTATACAAGAACAACGATGTTTAACTATAGTGAAGAGAACTTGTACATTTATATATTTGACATGTTGAAGCTGACATCAGTTGTTTCATTATGTCATCATGCTTCCTCTAGGAAAGAGTTACAGTGGCGTAAGACCGTTGCAGTAAATGATTTTTTCTTGATATCTGTTTTCTTTATTTTTTCAGTCCAGTAATAGGTCTGCAAAATGGTTGCTAAGGGATTCACTGTGGATCTTAATAAGCCCCTTGTTTTTCAGGTAAATACTGTTTCCGAAGGTTTTAAATAGTTGATGTCAACATTGCCTTGAGACCATAATTATCCAATATTGTCTTCTCTTCTTTCTTAGAGCTAATTAAAGTTATGGTCCCATTTCAACCACTTTTGCCATTGCTTTGGATGTTTTACAGGTTGGTCATCTTGAAGAAGATTATGAGGAATGGGTTCACCAACCTATTGTGACCAAGGAAGGCCCTCGGTTTTTCGAGAGTGACTTTTGGGAGGTATATCAGTTTGTTTTTCTCCTTTTTTTTTTTTCATTTTCCATGTATTCTCTTGAACAGGCAATATCAATAATATCTGATCCTCCATCATCTGATGTATTTGCAATGAAACAGTCCTTGACACTTACGGTTTGGTGGGCGATTCCTGTCATTTGGTTGCCAGTTGCAGTCTGGTGCATCTCAAAGTCAGTAAGCATGGGCCTTTCCCTTCCAGAAATCGTCCCATTGGTAGTCTTGGGAATATTTATCTGGACGTTTATAGAATACTCTCTTCACCGGTTCCTCTTCCACATAAAAACAAAGAGTTACTGGTTCGTCACTCTTTTCTTCTCTCTGTGTTACATTTCACATTTCATATACATAGGTAGATAGTATTCTCTATAAAAATAACCTCTTCAAACTGACGAAATTCGTGGAAACTTTATTCCAGTCGGATGCTAATGTTTATTGTGGAACCATTCCAGGGGAAACACTGCACACTATCTGCTTCACGGATGTCATCACAAGCACCCAATGGATCACCTTCGACTCGTCTTTCCTCCTACTGCAACAGCGATTCTATGCTTTCCCGTAAGCATCTCAACTGTCTCACTGTTCTACCTGTTTTCACAGCTAACTATAAACCTTAAACCGTCTTCCTGTCTTGTGTTCCAGTTCTGGAACCTTGTGAAGCTTTTCGCATCTCCTGCTACCACACCTGCATTGTTTGGTGGAGGCATGCTTGGGTATGTGATATACGATGTCACTCATTATTACCTTCACCATGCCCAACCAACTAGACCAGTGGCCAAAAATCTCAAGGTAAAACAATACCAAGTCTTTTAAACCCGAGTCTTTCTTTTCTTATGTATCCAGACCTTGACCTGACTAATCCCGCATAATTGGTTAAAATCCATGGACTTATTCGATATGTTTTTTTTGTGATTATGCAGAAATACCATTTGAATCATCACTTCAGGATCCAAGACAAAGGATTTGGTATAACTTCGTCGCTATGGGACATAGTGTTTGGGACACTTCCAACTACAAAAGCCCCCAAAAAAGGGCAATAGTACTAAGAGGCCAAATGAAAAAAGGATATTTTCAATACATTTAATCTTAAGTTGTTAATCATCCTTATGAGTTTTGAGATGTTTATCTGAGGTTTCATTTGGATCACTGTCTTTGTAAATCAATGCTTCATATCCTATATATTATTTTTGGTGTGTTTCTCAGCGAAAGAAATCAAAACTATTTTACTAACTATTTCGGGTTCTAGCTCCATTGTTTTCCAAAGCCTAACCTTTCTCTTTTTTTTTTTTTTTTTTTTTTTTTTTTCCTGACAGCCTAACCTTTCTCTTTCTTTCGAAAGGTTTCAACAGAAAAAAAAAAACCACTAGAGGTGACCAATTTGGGTACCTCATCCTCTCATCCCAAACCAAGCCAAAAAATCTGGATTAGTTTGAATATTGTGTTTTTATAAACCATTTAGATTTTAACATATATATCAATTTGAGTTTGGGTTATTTAGATTATTAGTCTTTAGATAACTAAAAGAACCCAAATTAAACCTAAAATAATTTAATTTAACTCATCAAACAATTGTTATGTGTATATATGTTCAATATATTTTGCAAGTTTTGCTTGGGAATTCCGATTATTTTTACAACAATTCTAGTTTTACCGTTGTTATTTAGTTTAGACTTATTTTTCGAATCTATTGGTTTTTTTTTGTATTATTATATTAGATTTTAATATAGGTTCTGGTTTTTCTTTTTATTTAATAAGACAATGTTTTTGTTTTACTTTTAGAAGTCAAATTAGATATGGGTTAATTTGGTTCACATATTTATGATCCAAACAACTTAAATCTAAACTAAAATCTAAATGACTTGAAATTTATATAGATTGAATTCGATACAATATTTCATAACCCGGAAACCAAATCCAAACTCAAACTTTAAAACCTAGATTGACCATCCCGACAAACGGAGAAATATATTGCTTTGCGTCGGTTGATTCGAAAGAAGAGATTTTGATTTAAGGCTTGTGATGAGGTAAGTGAATCGAATCCTAATTTCTTGTTGATTAAAACCTAAAATTTGGAATTCAATCTCAAAATTTTCAATCAAATAACTATATCTTTTGATTTCGATATTTACGGTTCGAAAACATGAAATTTTAGATTTATTGATAAGAATCATAAAATATCTAGGATTACTTTATTATACGGGTATCAATTAGTGTTAAAAACTCGCACCGCTATAGGCGAGTTAGGGTTTATATTTTGATAGCTCAAAAATAGAATTTTCCGAGTTAACTCGTCACAGTTTATGGGTCTTTGCGGGTTAATCCGTGGATCATATTTTTTTAACATTATATACATTATATTATATATATATATATATATATATATAATCATGAACCTATATTTTTCCAAGTTCCCAAAGTTTAAAAGTAAAACCCTTACATATATTAGAGTAGTGAAACCTCTTCAAACTAGTTTTACTCTAAAATCTTTGAAAAAGACATTTTGTTTTTCTTTATTTTATTAAGTTTAAATTATTGATAATGCTCAAATCGATTTCAAATTTAAATCTTTCAAATACTATAGCTTTGTTGATTTATTTATGCATTTAATGACTTTTGAAACAATTTGTTTTGGTTTAGGATGGATACTAGATGCACTTACTTCATGATCGTTGACATTCGTTGTTTTCTTGTCAGGAGATTTTGATTGTTGAAGTTGTGCATTGACGTTTTACAAAAACTGAATGCTTTGTTTGTTCTTGTTGTTTATTTTCTTCAGAAATTGTTAAAAGTGAGAAAACAAAGAAGAAGAAATAAAGATGAGAGGTTATGAACGCAGTTGCTACTGCTTCGGCTGATGATCTTGTTCTTCTCTATTCCAATTCGACCAGAATCAGCTAATTTCGAGTGAGTATTCTCTGTTCCAGTTCGATCATATTCAAATTTATGTTTTTTTTTTCCTTTGACATCTTAATTAAAACTTCAAGGGAGCATAACTATAACTAAAATAAATAAGAAAGAAAAACATTTAGTGGGCTGGGCCTGAATAAGAAAGAAAAACATTTAGTGGGCTGGGCCTGGTTAAAAGAGATAAAATCAACAGTCGACTCACCGACCCGCCCGGATATCCAATTGCTCGCGCGGTCTGATCTGACTCGTCTTCCTTCTTCTCAAACCAACTCTGCATCATCTTCCTTCGTTATACTGCTAACTGAAAATTTAGGGTTTAGGGTTTTTGATTTTCGCTGTCGATTAGGTTCTCACTACTTCGACTCTGTCTAATGGCGTTGAATTTTCCATTTATGTGAGATTTTATTTCAATATCGGAGGGAATTCTCCCGGCAATGGCGGCGGATAATGCTCCACCTGAGCTTGCTTCAGAAAACCCTTGCTGCGATGCGGTAAGTATCTCTATTGAGTTTTCTATTTTCACCCATTATAGTGTTTTGTGATTCTTACAATAAAAATCTCTCTAATTTTTACTTTCTTTTCGTTGGCCTGTGATTCAGTGGCAGAAGAAGTACAAAGATATGAAGGAGAGGCGAGATGCTTTTAAAGAAATGGTAGCTCTTTTCGAGAAGGCCAGAATATATGATATTGCTGAAAAATCCAAGCTCCAGAAAAGTAAGTACTCTTAGTTTCTTCTTATTAAAATCATAGATATAGATAGAGAGCGATTTAAAATTGTGACTTTGAAACTGTGGTTAAGTAGCTAGTGCCAGAGATTGAGGTCCCTTTCGTTATTAGTGTGGCATTTACAGTATTAGTTCGCTGCCTTTAGATGTGCTGTGCTTCTTTCACAAATTGAATGATCTAACTTGAGCTTACTATTGATATACTTTAAGACTGGGCTGGAAAGATGTTTTTTGTTACTATAGTTTTTAATCTTATTGAGATTTTTAACTCGTTGCTTACTTTCTATCTGAATTTTACAGAACTTGATGAGATGACAGCTAACAGAGACACCAAGGAAATTGATTCAGCGGTAAAAGCATCTTTGGAGAAAGAAATCTCTGATTTGAATTCTAAGATATTGTCTTTGCAACAAAGATTGGAGCAAAACCTTAGAGAAAAAAGTGAAGAGACTAAGCGTCTTCGGGATCTAGCTTCTAGTCGAGAAAAGGAGATCAATGAACTGAAGGAACTCCTTAAGAAAGAAACTTTAAGGGCAGATAATTCTGAAGACGAGAGGGAAAAAGTTTGTAAAGAATTGAACAAGACTAAGGCCCTGATAGTAAAAGATGAGGAGGAAATCAAGCCACTTGTTCCTGAAGTGGAAAAGGAAATAAGTTTGATTAAAAATCTTCTCGCAAGTGAGAGGCAGAAGACAGAGTCAGAGAGGAAGAAAGCAGAATCAGAGAAAAAGAAAGCTGATCAGTATCTTTCCGAGTTGGAGATGTTAAGAACTACAGCACATAAGACTAGTTCTGATTTGCTTACTTTGACCTCAAATCTTGAGACTGTTAAAAAGCAGCTTGAGTTTGAAAAACAAAAGACACTGAAAGAGAAAAAACGTGCAGATATGGAGAGTGCAAAAGCTAGGGATCAGATGAAGCTGGCAGAAGCTATGTCTAAGAAGTTTGAAATCGTTAAAGCAAAAAACGAAGAGCTCAAGAAAGAAACGGAATTTCAGAGCACTAGTAGCAAATTAAAGTATGCTGAAAACTCAGCAAAACTGGAAGAGAAGTTAAGGCTCCTTGAGGTGAATAAGAAAACAGACATGGACTGGAAATCTCGTGCTGATGATCTGACTCAGCAGTTACATGAAGCACAATTAGTGTCTGAAGGTTTGAAAAAACAAGTGCATGATCTTTCACTTTCCCAGAAATCCATCAAGACTCGCTCTATCTCTCCTCAGAAAGTCAGAGATCTGGAAAAGGCTGAAATGAGGCTTTTGAAAAGAAAGCTGAAGTTTGAGAGAAACTGTGCAAAACACGCCGAAAAAGTGGCTAAATTTGAAAATTTTCGAAGGGAATTTCAGGCCGAAGAGCTAGGTCAGTTAAAACTGGAGTTTGGTAGTCTTACGAATCGCATGAATCTACTGGATGAGTATTTTTCAAGAGACGTTGAAGGTACAGCTGGCCTTGGAAAGGTTTGTTTCTGCCATATATTTCTTTTTCGTTTTTTAATTCATTTTAATTCCTTATGCTCATCTTAATGCTATGCAGGCGAAGGGATGCAGGAAACTCCAGACGCTGCAATCACAGAAGAACCATAATGGTGAAAAGCATTGTGACGCAAGATGCCATTTGGTAGCCAGCTCTGGTTCTCAGGAGCAGGCTCGCAAGTTGTCGGCCCACTTAATTCCTAAATCTGGACAGGGTGTGAGTGAGTCTGTCTCAGGTACTACTTCTCAATTGGAGCCTCCTACTGGAGGTTTTAAAAAATTACAGAGTTCTGGAGTCATTTCCAGCGCAACATCTTTTTCTGATGGGCAGTTACTGGCCTCACAGGGAAGAGATAAACCGAATATCCAACCAACAAAATCAAGTATGTTCCAGAAAACCTCCGAGACCAAGAAAAATGGAAATCTCTGTTTGGTAGCCGAAAACTCTCTTCAAAGTCGTCAGAGAGATAGTCACGAGGCAGTTGCTGAGAACTCTAGGAAAAGAAAAAGAATGTTAGAGGCAGTTGTGTCCCGTAAGCATCTGTCCTCTGATGATAAAAAGAGAAATTTGCAGATTGGAGAGAAGATGGCAAGCTTGCAGTCTATGGTTGTAGAAACAGGGTATAGGCCTTTCGAAAAGAAAGAAACCTTGATCCCTGGTGTGCAAGGTGGTTCCTCTGCAAATGGCATTACAATTTCCAAGAAAAGAAAGGTTTCTTGTAATAAAAAGACAGTTATACAGAATTCTCTTGAGCTTAACGGGTCAGGTAAGACTCCAGGTAATATAGCTGGGATCTCTACTGCTAAAGGACATGATGCGACAACATTATTTCCAGAGGATGTTTCTGTTACAGATTATATGAAGTTGCTGGAGTTGGATAACTCGGAAGAAGAAAATTATTATCAGTTGGCCAGAAAATCGCTTCTGTCCCCGGATCTTCCTCAGGTAAATTTTTTGGGCGGTGAGATCGTGAATGAGGACAAAAATCCTGCTAGGGCTCTTGATCTGGCTGCTAGTAACAGCATGGATTTACCTGAGACCATACTTTTAAGTGAAACTCATAGTCTCAACAATCAGAATGATTTAGTGACAGTCAAAATACCACCCATGTCGACAGCGCTGCATGGTCGTATTCTTAAACACTTTGTTGTGTTTTCAAATATTGAAGACCAGAACAGTATCATCAAAATTTTCCATGCTGCAAACAATTGTGTTCAACGATGCCAGTCAGTTACAAGAGCACAGTGGGCAGTGCCAGCAATTCTGTCTTCTTTAAAAATGGAAGAAAACCTTTTGACTCAGTAAGTTATTCTGCTCAGTGATACTTTTTCAATGCATAATAGTGATATATATTTCCTTTTTCAACTCCATCAGTAAACTAGTATCTAGGCCCTAATATATGCCTCTCCTTTTTCTTTTCTTTTCAGGGAAAGGGTCTGTGTGTTCCTCTCCTTACTGCTGCATAACTTCTCTGTAGTCTCCTCGACTAAAGTTGGGAACACTTCGAATGATGATTATTTCTCCTGCTTGGAGTCTTTCTCAAAGCATATATATGGTGGTAATGCCCCAAACCCGCTCCTTTTCTTTTTCTTCTCAAAACGAAATATTTTAGTCTGCTTTTGATTTGATGTTTTCATTTATTGAACTTGGAATTTTCTTGTGTAGTTATGGCTGATATTGAAGCTGGAGTTATGCTATCTGAATTTACTGAAGAACTCCGTAGTCTCCTTCAGGACCTCCTTTCCGAGCAGAGGGTCTTATTTTCTGTTAAATCCTCAGAAACATCTGAATCTGATTTAAGCATCCCTGTCACCCTGAATGGAGAAGATGTAGCTCTCGTGAGCAGAATTGCTCTAATTGATCATATGGTGGCTGGAAGCGCTATTTTGGCGGCAATAAGTACTGCACTGGATCGTATTGGATTTATCTGCGAAGCTTCCTTTGAAATCCTGCACAAGCACAGTCATGAGAAGACCTCAGTGCTACTGACCATTCTTCATGTTTTTGCTTACATTGCTGGAGAGAAAATGGTGTCCCCTAGTGAGCATGACATATCAATTGCAGTGTTGAAATCCATTGTCATGTTTCTAGAGAACAAACATTTTGGTACTGCGGAGGGAAATGCTAAGTTGCACCCAGGCAATAACAAGTGTCCATTCTCAGACAGGTCTTCCTCGCTGGAGGCTATGGCATCTATGCTCATGGAAATTCTTCGGGAGTTTACTCAGTCTAATACATTAAATCAAAGCTTGACCAGTTCATTGGGTTTGAGTCATCTAGAGAAGACTGAGTATAGACCTGCACACAAAGATTTTCAGTGCGTATTGACCAGGGACCAAAGTGTTAATCTCTGTGACATTCTGTCACTGGTGGAGCTTATTGCTTGTTACATGGTACGTAGTTAAGAATTTACTAGAGCATTTTCAACCATAACGCAATTTTTTGCTAATTTATATTGTCTATTGAACCAATTTGATCTTATATCTAAATGCAGGCTTGGGATTGGACTAGTGTGAACATTGTCACGCCACTGCTTAAGATGCTGGGAGTGCCACTACCAATCAACCTCTCTGTTGCAATCATCTCTCTTCTCGGGCAACTTAGCAGGTAATATTATAAGTTTTGTCTCTTTATACAGAAGGACCAATCTGATGTAATAATATCATCTCCTCTCTTACTTATTTTTGGATTTTCCAGTATTGGAGTGGCTGCTGGTGGCTATGAAAATGAAGGAGTCTCAGTATTGAGAGAGAAACTGTCGGCATTTCTGCAGTGTGAGACGACACTTAAGGCCGGTTTTGCAGTCCAAATAGCAACTGTGAGCTCCCTCATGAAGACGATGCAGCTGGATTTCCCAAAAGCCTTTAAAGACAAAGCCACTATGCTTCCGCCTGGTTCTGGTGACAAGAGCTTACCTGCTTCAGGCAATTTGGTGACCAAGTGGTTCTCGTTGTTGAGCGACGACCAACGAGTTTTCACATCTGAGTTCTTACAAACTTCTGTTGTTAGATGATTCCTTAGTTCAAAAAGTCATCAAAAGCAGTAAAATTTTGGATATGTCTCTTACTGTTTGATTCTTCATTGACTGATTTCTTTTGGTTCAAGGATTCTGACATGAATGAAGATTGCATTGAGCATTATAGTAGTCTAATAGAATGTCGTAGGCGAATTCGGATTCTTAAGCAAATATCTATATATAATCCGAAAACAAATTTTAATTTTGACAAAACCCAAATCCATATTATTTGTATATATTTTATCTTATCAAACTTTTAAAACCCATTAACCAATCTTTGTTGGAACACTTTGTTCATGCCTGAAGAAATTATCAGGATCAAACTCGCCCTTAATCTTCACCAACCTCTCAAAATTCCCCTTGAAATACTTAGTCCCCCACTCACGAGCATCACTCTCTTCTTCATTCGTCCCCAAATCAAGATCCCTGTAATTCACATACGCTTGTCTCGGGCTCTTCGAGACATACTGCTCCATGTAACTATACATGTCCCTTATCCACTTCATATGCCTCGCCTCACTCGCTTTCCCATCTTGCCATGTGCTTAGCCACTGAATCTTGAACAACGTCCCGTTCCTATGAGGGAAAGGTATCTCTGACTCAGGAATCCTCGACATCATCCCTCCGTAAGGGTTCCATATCGTTAATGGTGAATCTTCTTCTAGAAACTTCTTCCATAATCCTTCTAAGCCTTCTATTGGTATTGGCTCTTTCACAAAGTCTGACTTGGCCTTGAAGTGATTCTTGAACAATGATTTTCCGGCAAGTAAAGCTTCTGGTGCTGCACTGTTTGGAAATCCGGCAATGTACATTACTGATTTGATCCAGCTCATCTCAGTGCAGTCCTTCTTGGTCAGTCCTAGCTCAGGGAAACTCTTCTGCATCACCTGTTGGGGTTGAAATTGTCAAATTAAGAAGTTTATTACTTGGATTGTAAGAATCAAAAAGATAAAAAAAAAAGTTCAAATTTAGACCCATAAGTTCGAATTCTGAACCTTATCATACCTGCATGAGCCGATCCGAGTCGCCGAGAAACTGAGCTTGGTACGACATCGAGATGGTTCGATTTCCAGGCTTGGTGGTTTTGCTCGCCGGAGAAATAATCACGCGGATGAAGAGGTCATCGTCAAGCTTGTCAGCGACTTGTTGCCATTTGTACAAAACCTTAGTTCCGTCTTGCTCCAGCGTCTTCGTGACCGTGAATACCGTCACGGTCGCTGGAACAGGGACGAGCTTGATCTTCCAGGCGAGGATCACGCCGAAGCTACCGCCGCCACCACCGCGAATCGCCCAGAAGACGTCTTCTCCCATCGCAGCGCGATCAAGGATCTTGCCGTTGGCGTCGACGATTCTTGCGTCGAGGACATTGTCAGCTCCGAGACCGAACTTCCGCATCATGGAACCGTACGCTCCGCCGACTATGTGACCGCCGATGCCAAGGCTGGAGCATAAACCCGCCGGAAAACCATGGGTTTGGCTTTTCTCTTGGATCCTTTAAACCGGGAAACAAAAAACGTTTAATTACTCGATCATTAACGAAAGCTTAACTTTGGTTCCAAGAGAATTAGTTAAATAAAAACCGGTTCTCATAACCATTTCAACTATAGTAAACCAAAAACGGTTAAATTGACGCATCAAAAATATCTCTACATATACAAATTATGTGTAAACCAAATTTTCGCTTTGGTAACTGATTTATCCAAAGGATTTTTAATTTGGCTAATGAGAGGAATAACTGAAAGGTGAAAGCTATGAAGTAAATGTTCCCAACTAATTACACATTTAAAATGCTTTGGAAACCGAAAAAGAAAAGTAATTATTTCAATGTTCTACCGACGTTTTTAGGGAATCCACTAAAAAAAGTTTTAGAAAAATATAATTTCTCCAAATGGCAAACTAGCAATAGCAAAGAAAAACATTTTTTTCTTCTAGAAATTTGATTTTAGACCAAAACGTCAAAAGTTACGTTACTGTATGACTCAAAATATTGCGAAGTTCTACCCCAATTCCCCAAATAAATCACCATTTTTTTAACTGAAATTTTAGAAGTTTAATTATATATTTATATTTAATAAAAAGTTTAACCATATACTTATTAGGCATTGCCATTAAAATAGCCTAGAAAACTCATGGGTCCCTCCAATAAAGTAATCATGCGGAAGCGTTACCTGTAATAAACCTCTCCGATGGTAGCACCTGCGTGAGCCCACGCGCTGTTACTGTCCAAATCAACATCGACCTGTCTAAGCTTCGACAAATCAACGATCACAAACGGGGTTTCGTCCTCGGCTACGAACGAGAGCCCTTCGTAGTCGTGGCCGCCACTACGTATGCGAAGGTGAAGCTGAAGCTTCTTGGCACACACGACCGCTGCTTGGACATGCGTCTCGTACAACGGCTCGAAGATGAACACAGGCTTCGGGTTTGACGGTGTCAAGTAACGGAGATTCTGTGCCGTCGACTCAAGCTCCTCTTTAAACAAAGTAGCGTTTTGGTCGGGTGAGAAAAACGACGCCGTTACAGGGAACGAGATGTCGGAGTTGTCGACGAGGCACTGCATGAAATCTTGCTGTAGTGTGGAGGAAGACAATGGAACGGAGATTAGTAGTAGCGTCACCAGAAACGCGATTGCGTTTCGCTTTGACATCGCAAACGCCATATTTTTGTATAAATGAGGTTTTTGTTTTTGATTGTTGAGGTATGTGTTTGGGATTTTATAGGAGGTTGATGTATGTCGTGTGTGTGTGGGGATGGTTTACACGTAAAGTTGGTGTAAATATTTTACTTCATTACTATTTTTATTTTATTATTTACGAAAACTCTCAATTTTTAACTCGTTGCTCTACTTCAATATATACTTTCTTTCTTTTTGATAAATACTTCAATATATACTTGAAATTAAAGTAAGTTTTCCTCTTGGAGTTTATCCTTTAAGCGTATAACGAAATACACTGTTTAGAATATTTAAGTTGTTAGGTCAATTCTTTGCATTGTCTATTACTTCATTGCCTCAATCTGAATCTTTACATGTAATGTGATTTGATGTAAATATTATATCATTACTGAAATTGCAATACTGATATGTTATATATTGTCATTTAAGTCATTGCTAGAATTGTGAGTTTATGATACTTTGCTTATTCAAAAACCATGGTTTAACTTTGAATTTACTAATCACCAAACAAATAAAAAATAAATTGAATCATTTTCCACAGCCAAATAAATGGTTTGGCGACAAAAAGAAATATGTTTCCAAAGTAACTAGTATAATCAGTGTATAATTAGCGAAATGTAAGTTTTGTGTGTACGGATATTTTAATGAATATTCAGACATATTTTATTATCAAAGGTTCTGAAGAAAATAATGTCGTTTGAAAGTAAGGAACAATATGTGCCTTTAGGGATAAACAATGCTAATACGCACTAATTTAAATTTAAAAGGATACCGACACGACTTTCCTTTTGTGAACATCTAAAGATAGCTACACCACTTTACCTTCAGTTGTGGCGTGAAGGTAAACACATTTTCTCCTGACCTTGAATTGTAATAATCTCCCCTTAATAATTTAACTTTGACTAATCTAAATATTCCACGCGTCCTTTAACCTGTGAACACAACCTAGTAATACACACGAGATTGTGTTCGAATTAACTCGCTAAGAAAAGAAACAAAAGAACTATTTTTTAGTATATTTGGCTAACTCTAGTAACATACATTTCATTTGTGTATTAATCCCCATAATGTTTGTATTTTCACACAATTCGTCTTTTCCCTTGGAAAGAGGAAGTAAAGCCAGAGATAGAACAAAATTTTTATGGTGAGAAGGTTGAGGGAGAAAGATGAAGACACAGAGAGGAATTGTAGACAGTTAAAGAAATTGATGTGTTTTTTACTTCGATAGTATTAGACAACTATAGTACGTTATACGAAAAATCTCTATATATATATATATATATATATATATCACATGCGCTTAAACCTGATATATACCAGTTTCGTATCCGAGAAAAAAATATGTGTATAACTAGTAATTTAAATTCTTTAGGTTTTCAGTGAGGGAATTTTATTTCTTTTTGATGAACGAATTATTGGGAAAAGTTTTGTGATTGAAGGTATTGTGAGCTATGTAGCTTAAAAGCAACAAAGTGAAATTGTCTTAAGATTATGATATAACATTGAAGTCTCAAACTTGCTTCGAAGTCTCAATTTGTATCTACTTATGTAACACACGCGCGGCCACACACTATACATATAGAATAATATTTGCTTGTATTATTTTCACAATATACTAAAAAGTCAATAAAGACTTGAAATTTTTAATTTACATTTTCAGGTATAATGTGAAGCTTTACACCATTTAAAATGTTTTTGACAGCATAACAGAAATACAACAAAAAGAAGGCAATGATCAAAATGTAACACAAATAAACAACACCACATATCGAACAAGACCAAACAGAGATAACGCGAAACTATTGGAATTTGCACACACACACATATATATATAATAGGGCATATCTTTGGTAGGATGTTTTTGAACAACTTTTGTTTGCTCTCATACATAACTAAACCATTAAAAAAAAAAAACTAAACTAAACTAAATCATTGTAACCCTACAAAGGGAAGAAAAAGGAGAGGTAAATCGCCGTCAAAAAAAAAAAAAAAAGGAGAGGTAAATCTCACATATATCTTGTTGGCTGAAATCAATGTATATTTTGACTGGATTTTTTTAAAAAATATATGTGAACACCATAACGATTGATAATTTAGAAAAGGATTCTTCAAAATTGATCATATAAATCAAATTTTGATTTACACTGTTAGTTGTTAATGTTTGCTACTTTCTATTTTCATAGTTTTAAGGGATAAAATGAAATTGAAAAATTAACTAAAAGACACAATTGTCCGCCCGGTCAAAGTCAAAATATTACTTTACTGCAATTTCACCAACCAAGCCGTCCGTCCGTCCGATTGCACTCGTTTTCTTTTCAGAATTCAGACTTAGTAAACCAAAAAAAAAAAAAAGAGTTGGGACTGGAACACATAACGTAATAAATGTAAGCTCTCGATAGTATCAATTGAAGAGTCTCAAATGAGTCCTAATGCTGACCATTAATTCACTTTTATTTCGTATTCCCTCCGTTTCATAATATAAGACGTTTTAACCTAAAATACACATATTAAGAAATTATTTTTATTTTTAAAAGTATTATTTAATATACAATTCAATCAATTAAAAAAATACTGCAAACTATTATTGGTCACATAATATTCAATAAAGTAAAAAAATACATAAAAATACGAGAACGTCTTATATTTTAAAACACAATAAAACTTCTAAAACGTCTTATATTTTGAAACAGAAGGAGTAATATTTTTATGTATTTTTAAACCATGTACATTGTTAGTCTCTCATAAATTCTCATAAAATATCAAATAATAAAAATTAATTAAAAATTGTAAATTTTTTGAAATATGTGAGAACTTCATAGATGAGTCTTTCAAATGAAAGATTTTGAGAGATTTTTATGTAGAGTTCTCACACATTTCAAAAAATTTATAATTTTTTATTAGTTTTTTTTACTATTTTATATTTTACAAGAGATTATATGAGAGATTAACAATGCACATGCTCTTATTGCATATTTTACCTTAATATTTGATGAAGTTAGAGCATATTTTGTGTTGTGGCACTTAAATGGAAAATTTGTTCAATTAGTCGAAATTCACGTTCGTTATTCAAACTTGAGCTATGTTATTCTTATGAGATATGATTGTGTCAGAACTCAGAACCCGTTCTAAGGATGTATAAGATGTGCAAATCACAAGATTTTAAAGTTATCTGTAAAATCCATATGGGTGTGATGAAGGACCCTAAAAAGGTTTGAGCCAAGGAAAAAGTGTAGAAAAAAACTAGGATCGCCAAAGAAGAAGATAATCATGTGATTCTCACGTGAATTAATTAATCAAAATAATAACGTTGGACTTTGAATATTATAGAAAAGTCCACGATAAAAAGCACTTCAAATTATTTTATAAGGGTCCTCCTTTTTTTATTGTATTCGCACAGGGCCTCCATAAAAGTTAAACGGACCTGTGTATAATTTGGATCAAACTCAAATAAAACTTTTAAAGTTTGCCACCTTCATATAAAATCTTTGTTGTTTGAAAAAAATATGTACTGTAAAAATTGATTTTAATTTTGATTAGAAGAGTAATAGCGACTATATATACCCACCAAAATTTTGTTGTACTTTCATTATTCCAACTGGGATAATAACTAAACGCTTACAAACACTGTTTGTTTTCTAGGTTGTTAAAATAAGATCTATAATTATTCCTTTTTTATGTGAAAAAAGGAACCTACGGATTACAGTCCTTTTTATGTCCCTTTATCTTCTGAGAAGATTTAATAGTATGAGCGGTCAAAATTTGCATCCTTATTCAACCATATCAAAGTGTATCTAATTCAAAAGTAAAGTTTAAATAAGCTTTTTGAGAATAAAATGGGGGAAAAACTTATAAATGTCGTCTGACTCAAGAAAAAAAAAAGAAACTTATAAATGTCGTCTGACTCAAGAAAAAAAAAAGAAACTTATAAATGTCGCATTCACATAACAAATGTAGCTCCGACAACTCGGTCAAGGCCATCCAACCTAGCCATACTGACAAATCAGCATAAACCATTTTTTTTTTTAATACAAATATAATTTTCTTAAGAGTAAAGGTAGATTTTAAGAGTTCAATTGGAAAGTTCATGGCTTACTTTAAAGATTGGTTTATTAAGTGGTGGTTACTTTTAGATAACAAGATTGATTTATGAGTAGTTTAACAAGATAACAAACTGATATTAGACTTATTAGTTTGCTAGCTAACCATGCATTTTTTTCTTCTGATTTTAGCTTCAGAGTCCCATAAGTTGTACAGATGGACCCTAAGAAGAGTTTTCAGGTTCCAATAAAATGACCAATTATCAATCCAGAACCCACAGTCATTACCATTACCCACTTAGCTTAATCCAGGGGGTAAGACCACATCTCTGATCTTCAAGAATTTGTCAGCTACCCATGAGAGTTTTCTAGTTTGGGTTTAGAGTCCACAAGCTTTTAAACTGAATACCCATTAACCAAAAAAATAAAAAAAAATTGGTGTATAGGTTTATGGCCAATTGGTATTCATAGTTTTAATTTAAATTGAGCCAGGTCTTTTATGTGTAATCCCCTTGAAAGCCTTGGGGTTTGTCATGACTTCAACATTAATAAAGTCCATCTCATTATAAGTGCAAAAGAATAAGATGTGAAGACTCATGATGGCAAACCAAGAATGGGTTGCTCTGTTGTGTCACCTCCAAATGCATTATTCTAAGACGTCTCTATCGCATTCAATTTAAAGAAGTTCAATTTTAAAGATAAGTGTTGATATGTGTATCACTCAAGTAGGAGGATAAATCACTTACAAAAAGATGGTGTTGATTAAGAAAGTTGTTGTGGTAACTAGAAGGGAAAAAAAAAAACATAAGAAAAATGAAAGGATTATCTGAGAACCGTAGCTCGGTTCTGCGCAAAACTTATTCCTTGCCAGAACATGTGTGGATTTGTTTTGCCCTTGAATTTTATATTTTTATGTGAAGAAGTATTTGATTAAAATACACATTAATCAACCAGGGGAAACGTTGAAACAAGCTGACCAAGCAGACAAGCAGTATTTACCTTTGGGCTTTGGGTGCAGCATGCTCTAAGTAGTTTGGAATATCCTCGTGTAAGAATTATTAAGTAAATTGTACGAGACTTATAACCTTTTTTTAGAAAACTAATAAATTCAGTATCATCAGACTATAAAAAGTTACCTTAAATCCTTTAAAGTAATATGTATCGATTGTTCACAGTGTTTTCAGTAAAAGCATGAAGAGAGTATTTCGTGTGTGGTTCTTAAAATATACAGTAAAATGTAACTCTAAATCATGATTTTTAAAAGCACCCAATTAGGATGGTTTACTTTTTTTAAGTACTTCCGTGACCACACCACCTACGGATATCACCGACCCACATTTTTAGTGGGTCAAAGTATATGATACATCTCACCTTCAAATTTTAGGCCGAGATACACTTGTTCTAATTATTTATTTATTATATAATTTCTTTTAAATAAAAACAAGTTAAATTGCAAACAATTTAGACCCACATTTAGTTTGGCTTTTTCTTATCTGTTTAGAGATTGAAACATTAATGCTGTCAAAAAAAAAAAAGAGATTGAAACATTAATATTGTCTTCGCCATATTAAACATCTCCTATTTGACTTTTTCCACGAGAATCTTTCTATCTTTGTCATTAGTGATTCATATCTTAGTTTTTTTTTTTTTTTTTTTTGACGTCAAAATAATGAGATTCATATCTTAGTTGCAATCGTGTAATCGTAGTAATTATATATTTGGGTACGTAACAGCAAAACATGCGATGCAAAGACGACGTACGTGTGATAAGTTGGACCGACTATTCTTCTCATGAACCACATTAATTGTCAACAAAAAATATTATAAAAAAAAAAATCCACATGGTTAGGACAAAACAAATCTACGCAATTATTAACTACCATTATAAAAGGAGAGATTTCATATTTTGCCATTAAAATTTATAAATCTTTCAATTTTGCCATTTTACTATTTCAAGGACAAATTATAACAATAATTCAACTATTCATGACAATTTTGCCTTTATGACCAAATAAAATTTTATTACACAAAAACAGATGGATATATTTTCTATGCAAATGTTGTCCACCACTAAAACTAAACTCTATCCAACCAATAAAACTAAATCATAAACCCTAAATCCTAAACCCTAAACCCTAAACCCTAAACCCTAAATCCAACCCTAAACCCTAAACCCTAAACCCAAATCCAAAACTAAACCCTAAACCCTAAACCAAAACTAAACTCTAAACCCTAAACCCTAAACTCTAAACCCTAAACTCAAATCCAAAACTAAACCCTAAGCCCTAAACCCTAAACCATAAACAAAATATCTTAATTATCCAATTATTATTGATCCGTGGACAAAAACATTATACAAATATGTACACGAAAACATATAGACAAAAAAAAAACTTTAACATAACCAAGAGTAAAAAAGTCATTTTACCATAGCTGAGTGGCAAAATCCGAATTTTGAACAGTACAATGGCAAAAATGGAATGTCATTGCTACAGTAGTGGCTTTTTTTTAATTAATTCTTATAAAAGGAACCAAAATAGAAAACAGCTATAATTGGAAAACGAACAACCACTTATTGTTAGTTTCAACTGGAAAAGTAAGTAAAACGACAAACACACAGAAAGATAGTAGTTGTTGTTTGATTGATCGTTGTCCTTTTAAGTAATTTGTTTATTTGAAAGTTGAAATTATTTTCAGTTTTTTATTAGAAGTAAGATACTCTCACGATCATGTCAACATCCTCATATTATATTTAATACTGTAGTATACATTATCCCCTGGTAAAAAAAAAAAAAAAAACACACTACTCTATAGTATATAAACACACACAGACAAAACGCAACAATTCATTATTCAAAGACCAATCACAAATAACAAAATGAAAATGAAGTTCTTGTCAAAACCAACGTTTCTTATCATAATCTATCTCATCATAATCCAACAAGTCCACTCATCACCACCGGCATTATCTCTGCCGCAACATTTCCTCCAATGTCTCGACACTCAGCCGGCCGACCACGGCAGTCCCAACTCCGCAACCACCGTTATCCCCACAAACTCATCTTTCTCGACGAATCTGATGAACGGCGTCAGAAACCTCAGGTTCGCTTCAACCTCCACCAGAAAACCAGAAGCCATTGTCGCCGCCGTCACCGAAACACACATCAGAGCCGCAATCTCCTGCTGCAAACTCCTAAACCTCGAGCTAAGAATCCGTAGCGGTGGCCACGACTACGAAGGCTTCTCCTACACTTCTCCGGTGCCATTCGTAATCTTAGACATGTTCCATTTCGACAAAATCGATATCAACATGAAAGACGAGACCGTTTGGATCGGAGCCGGAGCCTCACTCGGTGAACTTTACTACAAGATTGCAAGCAAAAGCAAAGTCCACGCATTTCCCGCCGGAGTTTGCCCCAAAGTCGGCGCCGGAGGACATTTCAGCGGCGGAGGATTCGGTAATCTCATGAGAAAATACGGTTTATCGATTGATCACATAATCGACGCACAGATCATGGACGCAAACGGCAAAGTCTACCGTGACCGGCGTGCAATGGGAGAAGACGTGTTTTGGGCGATCCGCGGGGGAGGCGGCGGAAGCTACGGCGTGATTCTTGCGTGGAAGTTAAAGCTCGTTAGAGTTCCGGAGAAAGTCACAGTTTTTAAACTGGAAAGAACGGTTAAAGAAGGCGCCGTTGATTTGGTCCATAAATGGCAACAAGTAGCTCCGGTTATCGATAGAGATTTATTTATCCGGTTAGAGATTAAACCGATAAACCGGAAAATCTCAAAAGGTAAGACAATCAAAGTTTCATTCATCGGAATGTTTCTTGGTTTACCGGAGAGACTTCTGAACATAACAAACAAGAGCTTCCCGGAGCTACATTTAACGAAATCGGATTGTATGGTGAAGAAATGGATCGAATCTGCAGTTTTCTGGGCGAACTACCCAGAAAATGGACCTATCCAGCTTCTTCTCAAGAGAGTATCAACGAACGAATACTACTGGAAACGAACTTCAGATTTCGTTCAAACTCCGATCTCAAAAGAAGGACTTGCTAAGATTTTTCAGACGATGATCGATCATTCGCCACTTCCACGAAGAGTTTGGATGCAATGGAATCCATGGGGAGGGAAAATGGCTGAGATCGCGTCTGATGCGACGGCGTTTGTGCATAGAGGTGGTAACGTTTTCATGATTGAGCATTTCATGAATTGGTATAAACCTGGAGATGAGCTTGAAGAGAAGTTCTTGGCCATTGCGAGAAGCTTTAAAGAAGCTATGGCTCCGTTTGTTTCGAAGAATCCGAGAGAAGCTTTCTTTAATTACAGAGACGTTGATATTGGAATTACGACGCCGGGTTATAACGCCACGTACTTAGGAGCTAAGGTTTATGGGGATAGTTATTTCAAAGGGAATTACTTGAGATTGGTTAAGGTTAAATCCCGGTTCGACCGGACTAATTTTTTCCGGTCTCAGCAAGGGATTCCGGTTCTTGCTTAGTTTGGTGATCGGGTGAGTCTTCCTTCGATTTGATTGTAATGTGGGCGAGTTTTTTAAGTTGTTTATTTGGTTTTTGTGTTAAATAATGTATGGTTTATTTCAATCTCTAAGAGAAGTCATGTAATGACATCTATAATAAGTGGAATTATTTTCTTGTGTTGACATGAAAATCTCTAGTGATGAGTTTAAATGATTTAAATTCTAAACCAATTTTTAACCTTTTTCTTAAACCCTTTATGTACTTCTAAGAAACTAGAAAGAGTATTGGCATTTTGGGCACATTTTTAGAGCTAATTTGCTGTATTGATTAAAAAAAAAAGAGAAAAATACATATATCTTGGTAAACCTAGTTTATATTTTATGAGTTAAAAATGACTATTTTAATCTCAAAGACAAATCAATGATTACAGTCTACAATAGTACTTTATTCTAAGGAAAAAAAACTAGAAATAAAATCATGGGTCATTTTTATCATAAGAGGAAAGAAAAACAAAACAAAACAAAAAATCATGGGTCCATTGCAAAAAGTGTTTTTAAGACATCTTGGCACAGAGTCACAGTTGAACACGTGATAGGAATTACATATTGAAAGCTTGAACAAGACATGGTTGAGTTGTTTCCAATAATTGCCAATTGGTCCTAGCTAGATTTCATCCAACGGGGTCCGACTTCGTGATATGGTTAGTTACAATTTATCAGTTCAATAATTTTCACGTGCAAAATATTTCGAGACTTTCTCACCACAATATGGAAAAATCTTGAAATCAAAAGTCTCAATTTTCCCCACCATTGATTTCCTCATGTGGTGAGCAAAAAAGAATAGGAGGCGATCGAGAATGTTTGCGATACAAGCTGGTCCTTGGATACTCTCGTATATGTATTTGCAAGGCTCACAACTTAAAGATGGTACGGATACATGAATATTAATTCATATCATACAATTGCGTTTATTTATATATATCATTTATATGGTATAGATATTACACCCAAAAAATATTATTTAGAAAGGTCAATCGTAAATTTTTACATATTACACAAAACACACAACACTGTTAAAAATCATATATCTAAATGACAACAACATTTCTCATTACATAAAACAAATCCAAGTTCATAATCCACACAAGGTCAAATTAAAGCACAATAAAATAAAACACACTGAACAAGAAACATATCCCACAACATCAAACTCAAGCACAAGAAAATAAACCATGATGAACATAAAAACACATATTTTACCAATCATAGGAACAAGCTAGATTAGGAATCATAGGTGGGTTCAGGCTCTTCGACATTGGAGGCTCTGGTCTTTCGTTTTAGATGATGCAGCTTACATCCATCTGGAAGTGCATAAAATATTTCTCTTGAAATCTCGTCTCTTGCAAGGTGTTCTTTTTTTTTTCTTAAACTTGAGTTATCAGTTTGTTGCTCTGTTTTCTATTTAAACTCTGTTTTGTCGTTTGAAGTAAAAAAAAAAAAAAAAAAAAAAAAACTTCTAGAGGCTGAAATCGTGGACCCCAAGACTCCAAGAAAGCGAAGAGCTTTTGACTTTTTGAGTTTTTGATCACTATTTTTTCCTGATTTTATCCCTTACGGAAAGAGAAATGGGCTTCAAAGGATTACTAAATAATGGAGTTTATATAATTATATCCCATTTAACAGCCCATTTAATTCATTTTTCAGCTCATTTTACTTAAGTGGGTTAGTAAACTTGGCGGCAAAGTCAAAGAACGAGTCACGTGGAACCACGAAACCAGCTTTACCCGCCAAAGTCGCCGTCTTTTACCAAGTCCACAAGATTAAAAAAAAAAAAAAAAACTAAAAATAATAATTAATTTTTTAGTTACTAGTATTAATTTCTTTATAAAAAAATGAGGATTAGAAAAATAAAGGAGAGGCTATGAGGTTAGAAAAAAATGTAAGGGCTTAGGCAGGCCCAGAGACCAAAATAAAACAAGAGGATGCAGATGCAGTTATTGAGTGAGGAGTAACGGCAAGCTGAGTAAAGATGGGGTGATTATTAATTATTATTATTTCAAATTAATTGATTTGCATTTAATTATAAATAGCCGCCAAATAACTTTTAACTGACGGTTACTCTTAAATTTGGTACCAAACCATGCTCTTATAATTAGTAGCTCAATTTCCCATAGATTTAAAATTGTATGATTATATTTTACAATTTTAACATATACGTTAACATATAAACTGATTTTTTTTTTCTGAAGTCTAATTTTCCATTTAGCTCATTTTGACACGTATTCTTACAACATATATATACACTTCTGAGTTCTAACTATTTAAAAAATAAAGAAACCAAATATATTAATTATTTTTATGCTGGCGATGAAACTGATTAATAAGAATGTTTATTAAATTTAGATGTTATATATAAAAAAAAAAATGTCTACTAAAAGAAATACTTTTTTAATGAAAAGAATTAATTATGCCCTAATAATTAGGAGGTGGTTACAAAAGATGTAAAACCCAGAGTAACTCCTCCTTTATCTTCGCTAAAACCCTAACCTCTCGCACTCCGTCTCTTTCTCTTTCGTATATAAGCGTTAGAGACAGTTAACGAGTGAAGCAACTTACAACGTTGAAGTCTACTTGAACAAAGAAAAAAAAAGACACGACAGTATCATCTAAAATAAATCTTCAGGTCTTTGATTCTCTCATATATCCTCTCCTGTCTTTTATTTGTTTGTTTAATTTGTTTTTATACATCTACTATATAAGCTCGTTACTAGTAATTAAAGCTTAGTTAAGCTTAATAATAATGTATTATATACTACTTCGTAACTGCTCCTGATTGCTTCTTCACCTTCTTCTTTACCTTTACTACAGGTTTCATTTCCTCAATGTCAATGGATTGCTTAAGCTACCTCTTTAACTACGATCCACCTGTCCAGCTCCAGGATTGCTTTCTTCCCGATATGGATATGATTATCCCTGAAACCGACAGTTTCTGCTTCCAATCTCAACCGCAACTTGAATTTCAGCAGCCATTGTTTCAAGAAGAAGCTCCTTCACAGACCTACTTTGACCCTTTCTGCGACCAGTATCTTTCTCCACAAGATATCTTTCTTCCTAACCCTAAAACTGAGATCTTCAACGAAACACACAACCTAGATTCCTTCTTCCCCACGCCAAAACGCCAGAAACTCGTTAACTCGAGCTACCATTGTAACAATCATTTCCAGAGCCATAACCCAAATTTCTTTGACCCTTTAGGCGACTTTGATTTCGTTCCAGAAGCTTCTATCTTCCCGGAGTTTCGAGTTCCGGATTTCTCCTTAGCGTTCAAGGTAGGCCGAGGAGATCAAGACGACACCAAGAAGCAGACGCTTTCATCTCAGAGCATCGCGGCTCGAGAGAGGAGAAGGAGAATTGCGGAGAAGACTCACGAGCTCGGGAAACTAATCCCCGGTGGTCAGAAACTTAACACCGCCGAGATGTTTCAAGCCGCCGCTAAGTATGTGAAGTTCTTGCAGAGTCAAGTTGGGATTCTCCAACTGATGCAGACCAAAAAGAAGGTAACAAACAATCCTAAAAATAACCTTAAAGTTCAATTGAAACCAACATTATTCGTGTTTTCTCACAATCTGGTTAATTTGCAGACGCAGAGTAGCTCTAGTGTGGAAATGGAAATTCGAACTTTGCTTGAATCGCAAGCAATCCAGGAGAAGCTATCAACGGAAGAAGTATGTTTGGTTCCCTGTGAAATGATTCAAGATCTAACAGCTGACGAAACCATGTGGAGAAACCCTGAGATTTCTCGAGAGATCAAAAAGTTACTGTCTACAGATCTGGCTAACTAGTTTTAGTTTCAAGCATGAAGTTCTCAATGCCTAAAAATGTGTCTGTTCTTGCTAATTTGTGTTTTTAGTTAGTGTTTTGTCTTGTTGATTTAGTGGCTAATTATCCTGGTTAATTTCCTCTTAACTGGGAACTAATACTTTGTTTGAATTAGTCTTGTATTAGCTAATATTGTCTTGGCCTATTTCTAGTTAGCTAATGTATGTCCGCAAGTTGAAACTTTTTTACATTAAAGACGTATTTCTTAAGCTTTTACCCATAACATATTTTGGGGCTTTGTTGCTTTGTGGGTCTTTCAAAGTTTAAAGCCCGAACAATGAGATTAAACAAACTCCCCAGTCCGCCGGATCGGAAAGGGGGCCGTTGAGTGATTGATGCCTTGAATTTTGGGATCTTCGTAGTTTAATATTAATGTTTTATCATGGCTTTAATTGCGGGAAAATATAAATTAACTTAATACTATAATATAAAATCTGTGGTGTAGTATGGTGTTCTCTATATTTTGCTTGATAAGATTTTTAAAATAAATAAATGGAAGCATCAGTTTAAATTTTAACCAAGATAAATATTCTTTGCTCCTAAAGTTAATAATGAGGTTGAGTGGTAAGAACCTTCCGAACCTAGAGGTGAGGAAATTAGTGTTTTGGGTTATTCGTATGATGTTGCATGCAGGTCCTAATCTAGGCTGCATGTAATTATTTGCTTTTACATACATAGAATTGAAGTATTTAAAATGCGAAATCAACATTTATATATTTATAGAAACAAATACGTGTTATATATATATATATGTGTGTGTGAAAATTAAACACCATATCTTATTAAAATTAGTTCAGCTAAACATGTAATATTGATATGCCATAATTTTACAATAATTATTCATAATTTAATATTATGTATATTTCGAGGGATCAGGGCCGGGATTAGTCTTGTGTAATTATTAGCAAACCATCATTATCACGTATTCTCCTTATTATGATTTAAGGTTACAAAGAAGCTAGTCTAAAAAGCTTATCGATGGGACTTACCACTATACTTTATTATGGTATTATTTAAAAAAAAAACAATATATATATATATATATATAACTGAATATGTCCCATAATTATACCCAAAATAAAAATAAAAGTAAAAACTTTCACTAATCTAAAAGAAGGTGACGCCGAATAGTAGCATCCATAAGCCTATTTGCCCACCGAAATCTTCGTCCAAGTTCATATTGGCCTCTCATTCTATATGTCCCATCGTGAAAGAATAAAAACCATAGAAAAGTAAAAATTATGATAATTAAACTGTTCTTTTTCTTTAGCCCTCTCATCAAATCAAACACTTTATTTAGAAATAAATTAAAATAAGTTGTGATGCAACTTTCGTTTTCTATCAATCAAAGTCCGATGGATTTGACAAAACTTGAGGTCACTATTTCCAGAGTAATTTTGATCAAAAGTTGTGATTCCACGCACCCTCGTAATCCCGTGTAATCATTTTTACCCTAGCAGTGTTTTCTTTTAATAATTATGTAAATAAAATAAAGTATGTGTGGTACAATTTTATTTGGTTATTATTATTATTATTTATTTATTTTATTTAAAAAAGGATTAAATTTATTTTTACAGACACATAGTCACATACCACTGTTAAAAGAAACTACACATGAATTCAGTTAACGGTAAACGTTTGTGGTGACAGTCAGAATTCAATTAGGTCGTGATGGGGAAGAATTAAAGAAAAGTGGAGAACTCTTATTTACAAAATTGTATAAAAATAACAGTTTTTAATCTGTAAATAATATGATTCACAAAAAAAGCCGATATATATACTAAGTTTATACGATGCAGTTTTTTTCTTACCAATTTCTCAAATAATTTATACCAGTGATCACAATTCTGTCAGAATGAACAAAAATATTATTATATCAAATCAATAATTACTAGTTATTATGGGATTCTCATTTAATTCGTCCCGTAAGAAAAGCCATGAAACTAGGGCATTCCTCCTGCTTTCCGAGATCATCCACATGCCTGGTCAAAAAAGAGAAATTATCCTCACCCTTATTAACTGTTTATATCCATAGATATATTTCGTTTATAATATAGAGTGAGTTTCCGTAGCTCTATTTGGAAGAAAATTGGATTAAATGTTCATTAACAAAAAAAAAAAAAAAAAAAACAAATCCCAGTCTATGACTGATGAAAATTTATAGGAAATAATAGAGTAAATTCAAAGAATATGGAAATTCTTCGTTAATAAAATAATTTAGAAGAAGTCTTTAAAATTTATTTGTAAACCATAAAACTGAACGGTAACCTCTAGCTTTTTATCAAAACAAAGACGAAAACCTCTAATTAAGTCGTAAAACATAAATCTATATTCTTAAACAATACTATAATTTGTTTTCTTAAATTTAAAAGATTCAATCTAATTTTTAATTTTAAAATTTAATGATTTTTTCCCAATCATCCCCTCTTCCCCAGAAAATCTCTTAAAAAAGAAAAAATAAAAATAAATAAGTAGGCAACATCTTCACACAGCTGAGAAATTAAATAAATAAATGATTGGTGGAATTAAACTTAGATTTTATTTTAAATTTCTTAGTATTACTTAAAACTGTGGATGCACATCTTCGCTTTGTGTCCCATCCACCAATATCCCTTAGCCCCACTTCTCTTGCTCTATCCCAGTAGCGCACACAAGCACACATTTATACACACACACACACGTATGTATATCCATGGTCGTTCCATACAAATATACAATCCTATAAACTATTTGAATTAAAGTAAATTGGTTAAATGACCCCAAAAATTACATTGTCTTCATAAGAAGCACATAAGCTTTTACCACTTTTTAAAAGTTTATTGTATCTAGTTAGAATGGCTTGGAACAAAAATCAGTTTTTTTCGATTTTTCTATTGCATTTTCCATTGTTTGTTTACTGTGAAGTGTGAACGTTTAAAATTACAAGAATATGACATCTTGACAAAAAAACAAAAAAACAAACAATTTTGGTCATTTAACCCAATAAAAAGCTTTTATAGAAGGGAAAAAACACATAAGCGGGCAATAAACAATGAATTGTAACTATAAATGGATCCTATATATCCAAAAAAAAAAAAAATGAATTGTAAATGACGAGACTACGCTTCATCGGCTGCCAGGCGACCTTGTGAATACGCTAATACTAATACCGTCGTTTAATACAACCGAATTACATGAATAATTTATTTCTGTATACATATATAATAAGAATATTTATAACGACTTTGAGGAGTCGTCGTCATCAAAGAAATCACTAAAAACGTCGGGAATCGTCGGTTTGTTCTCCATGTTGCCTCCGCCGCTACTGTGAGAGAGCAACATAGTCAAAGAATCTCCCTCAAGCTCGTCCAGATCGGCGAAGAAATCCTCCGGCTGATGTTGAAAATCTGGCAACAACCCCGGTCTATAGGTTTCGTCTACGTCATTATCGAAATCCATATTGTCCTGACGCTCCTCCACGCCCTCCTCCTTAACCGCGGCAGCATAAGGAGGAGGAGTGGAGGAAGAAGGCAAATGGGACTTATTGGGTTCGTCTTTGTTTTGGGAGACTCTGTATGAGGCAGAAGTAGTTGCGGTTGAGGATTTGGAAGAAGGGTTTGGAGAGGAGGAGGAACGAGTGGAGCCGGCGAGAGCGTTGCGTTGAGTGGGCCATGGATGGTTATGCTCAGAGGTGTAAGTAATGACTAACATGTTTGGATCGGTACGGCTACGTTCGACTTGTTTCCTAGCTGAACAACCTTTCGAGCTGCTACATCTGTAGTAACCCCTGAGGAACAATCATTCAAGTAACCATCAAATACTTGACTAGCCCTAATCTTAAAATATTTTTTTAAAAAAAAACTATTGTGAATAAATTAATTGGTTATGCTTGTGTATATATTGCTAGCCTGGCCTTTTTTTCTTGTGAATTTTTTTTTTCCAATTATATATAATGTAACTATGTGTAACCAAGTAAGATGTATCAACTCATCTGATCACTTACAAATGATCAGGGAATAACAAAAAAAAATTCTATGATATCTTAGCTTTTCCCATGGAATATTATGTTTATAGGATAAGTTTGCATCAAATGTCACAATAAGGAATTTAAAGGGTTCATGTGCGCCGTAGAAACTCAAATGAACTTTGTGCTTTATAGTTCCATGCTAATGATTGCACCTGCAATATTGTTCGTGAAGGGAAAAAGCAAAAATGTAGATTCTACTCCATGTGATTTTTCAATAAAGAAAAAAAAAAGGATTTCTTTGCTAAAGAAAATTCACTGTTCTAGTAACATATAGCTTTGTATTATAAACAGTGATTTACAAGTTTTTACAAAAATTTCCTATTGAAAGAATATGTAATATATTAGATCTATATATCATGTTTTGTAATGTGTATACACTGACACAGTGGCGGAGGGAGATGGTGGTTAGGGGTCAGCTGACTCCTCTAGATTTATATAATTTTTTTTTTACTTGTATTTGGATCAAAATTTTGATAAAATATAGTTAAAATTTAGTGTTTGACCCGCATAAAAATGTTAAAAATATATTTTGACCCCATAAATTTTTTTATAATTGTCTTCAAAATAAAATTTAACCCCTGTAAAAATAATTGCTAGCTCCGCCACTGCACTGACATAGGTTATAGTTTACATATACAGAAATACATGAGTATAGTATATGTATATGTGTACCTTGGATAAGGAGAACCTTTGATGGGTTTTTGACCGTACTTTCGCCAAGCCCATAGATCAGACGGAACTACTTCTCCACTGGATCGGCTGTTCATGGCGGCTGGAGCCGGTATGCACACCACTTTCTTTGTCTGGCTCTTCCTGCATCCATCGTCAATAATATATATTGAAACCCATGTAAGTATACGGTATATATGTTATAATTTAAAGCTAATTATCTGATCAATGTAGTGTGGGACATACTGAGTATGATGGCATCTTAGTTAATGCTCATTGTTGGTTTATGATGTTTACACTTCATATAGATATATAGACTCCGGCGAAAATACCCTTTTAAATTTTGAAAATGCAAATATATGTATTTAAAAAAAAAAAAAAATTCAGATTTTAGTAAAATGAAAGATTGATTTAATAAAAAAAAGTTTAACAAAAGCAAACAGAATTAAAAGTTGAACAACTAGAAAAGAATAATGTAAGAATTCAGAAAATTTCATAATGGTTCGCATATACATACACAAGACAAAACCCTAGTTCCAATCGTCTCTTATGGTTTCATTAAGATATAAAGATATATAGACATGGAAAAGTTGAGAAGTGGGTGTTTTTCACATAACAGATTATTTTCCAAAAATATGAAAGCTTGATGATTGCAAATATGAAAATAGTATATTATATATTATTCGTCAAGTGAATAATAATATTTTATCATGAACCGAACATTTAATGATCTCGCTTAATCAAGAAGGGAAAAATGATAATAAAATAGTGTAGAACGAATTTTAAGAAATTAACCTCCTCTTTATGCCGAGATTCCGAGGGGAAGAAGAGATCTGAATCTGTGAGGATGATGACGTGTTGTTATTATTATCGACCAGTAAACAGTTTCTTGGACTGTTAGTTGTATCGACGTTGATCATCCCCCAAGGCGAAGCTGCTGCAGCGGCGGAGACGGCCATGGCCGGAGAATTACACGTGGAGGCATCGTGGTTGATGTTACTTTGCGAGATCCGGATTCTTGGGAAGACACTGCATTGACTCTTGATATGATCATCCTCAAAAACCTTTGGAAAGACTGCAAAACTGTTGTTGCTTTTGTTATCATCTGCGGCGCCGGAGAAATAGCCGGAGTTGGCCGTGAGGTGGAGGAGAGGATCTGCCATGCTTCCGAACGGGTCACCAAAGGGATTTATGTGACAGCTGGCAGAAGCAGTACTGGCGGAGGGGAAATCCACGTGGAGGCCTGATGTAGGCGGCGAAGACAAGGTGCTCGGAGATGGACCTTCCGGTGGCCCAGGAGATGATGACACGTTTCCTGATCCAATTCCTCGTACGACGTCTGTTAGGTCTCCTTGGAAGTTGTCCATGTCTAGAAACTCAAAGACACTGCACATAATATATTTGTATGATTTGTGTGTGTTTTATATGTATATATGATTTATATTCACAGTGAAAGAATTATAAAATCCAAGACCAACAAAAATTTAGAAAGAAAAAAAAATGATTTGGGAATCCGGGAGAAAAATCTGATTATAATCCAAGGGTGATCAGTGATGTTGGATTATTTCTTGGTAAAAAGAAGATGAAGAAGAAGAATATATATGGTTTGATGAAAGGAGAAATAGACGCTGACTTTTCAGAATGAAAACATTTTTGACAACTTCTCCATGTTAGAGACAAAGGGAAGATCACACACTGTACTCTTTATATATAATCAACTAAATAACAATATAAGATTTAAAGGAGGTGAAATGATATAATTAATTAATATACTGTATATATTCATGGATCGAGATATATACGGCCAAGTCTTGCACTTTTTTAAAAACTATATTAGAATATATCAATATAATATAATGTGAACTGGGATAATGAGATGGTGCACTCGGAAAAAAAAAAACAAGTGATTGGGAAGTAAAGAGATCGGCATATAGCCGCATTTTTCGGAGTACGTTTCATTATCATCCAATGTCATTAGGCCACGTAAACATTCTGAATTACATTTTGCTGTTGTCTTGAGTACCAAAAAATCTGTTTGTCTTTTATGTTAGTTTATTTATTCGACTTGGTTATATAAAATTATAAAAGTGACTAATATGAGAATTTCTTCTATGAAATTTTTGTCCGATACCATATATAATAATAGACTGTGTTACGTAACGATTTATAGTTGATTCCATCTGCCAATTTATAGTCCAATTTTGTTTTTCCAAACACAAATGGTCCATTTTATTTTATATTTTTATTTATTCGTTTATCGTAAATACGACTTCAGCTATAAAGAACAAAAGAAGTTATCCATTATATTGTCCTCGCTCAAGTCAACTACCGTTGACTTGTTATTTAGCTGGTCATTTCGTAATTAAAAGTACCAACAAAACTAGAAAAAAGTAGTTTTAGAAGCAGGTTTAGTGATTATTGTATGCCCCCATAACTAAAATTATTTTTTAAATCAAAATTTACAGGGGATTATATGGGCTAACTAATCAAGTAGAAATCATTAGCTTTCATATAATTACACCGGGAAAGACAAAAGACGACGAGGAATTCGTTCTGTCAGAATCGTAAAGTGACAAAATTTAATTTTATATTTAGTACCTTAAAAGTCTGATAAGTTAAAACAAGAAAAAGTATTATAATAACTAATTATTAATTTGAATAATTAATTAATTAGTATATACGTACTAGGCCTGATCTAATGCCCTGTTGTGATTCTCTCCTTTTTCTCCTGGACAGAAAGCCAACTCCTTTGCTCTTCCACTTTCTTTAGCCACAATAAAAATGTAACAACCCAAAACCTGAATAAGATTTTTTCAGCTTTTGGAAAAGCAAATCTGTTTTTTTTCTTCATTATATTTGATTTTTCAGTGTTAGAATCTTTGAGAATCATTTAAATATTTAATAGGGAAAGCAGAGTTCGGCTAAATGTTGGAAACAATTTCAACTATCAAGTTTCGTGAATGTATGGTTTAAGTAATCTGCCAAAGCTAGCAGATTTAGTGATTTATTTAAACTCTGGAGAAGGTCGAGAATCATGATGATCAGGATCATAATAAGGAAATAACGAATTCTTGAATAGACAGGTTTGAACCACATATGCATACTCTATTGAAAGTTGGAATTACTATAAGGGATTTCTATAGTTTCCGGCTTATATCTATAAAAAGAGTTTTGAGCTTTCAGTTTCTCACAACTCAGAAAAGTTAAGTACTAGAGAAAATTTAGAAAGACCGAAAAAGAAAAAGATGGTGAGTTCTTGATGAATGATGCATGATGCATGTTTAGGACGTTGGATAAGGAAAGATGCTTCATGTTCTTGACTATAAAAATGTATGATTCTTGCCAGATGTGGTACATGTTTAATTAAGTTAAAGGCGTTTATGAATAGAATATAACTTTGATTCATGGTTGATTCTTGTGGTTTTGGCAGGTTTGAACTATGCGGTAGTTATGAATTAATGGCTAAACTGTGCAAATAGAGAAATGTCGTTTGAGTATTTTTTTTTTTTTTTTAATGAACTTAGTTAGTAGTACCGATCAAGTACGTATAGATGATCATAGTATGGTGATTGGTGAGTGTGATAAATGCAAAGACATATTATTTTCTTGACTCCTTAATCCTTAGAGACATGGTCATTCGTCTGACCTAGTTATGCTTGACGTTGTATCCACTTTTCATGGTTTAATTGACAATCATGAAATCATCCCATCACTGTTTTTTTTTTCTTTTTTTCCCATCAATGTTAACTCAACGTCTACTGTCTAACATTACTATGTAAACGAAAAATTTTAGCGTCTTAAATTTTATCTTTCCGTATTAGTTTATTTTATTATTTCTAATTATTTTAATTCGTAAGAATTTTTCAGAAAATAAGTGTTATAAAGAACGATCCAGTTGGTGAATAAAAGAACTTTTCTAAACTCATGAGTCATGATGATCCTTGGTAAAACAAATAAAACTCTCTAGAGGTAATCAAACAATCTTACATAAAAAAATATAATATTGTGTACATAAACGACATTTGATGTAAGTGGCCAAGACTGGTAAAAAAACGACTCTTCATAAATATTATATATATATACGAACACATATAGTTTATAATTTATTCAAATCTCAGTTAGTTGTTTAACAAAAAGAATCTCTGTGGTTTCTTTACAAAATAAAAAACAATTTTCAGTTGGTGTATGGCTGTAGATTGATTTAATATTGGTGCCAACTAATTATACGTTTGCCGTTTATCTCATTCTAGATTTGCCATATTGTCGCCAACTATATATTTATATACTACATCTTACATATATTATATGTTAATTACACCAAATTTCTTAATAACATATTCGTCCATCACATATATATGAATTTTCAAACAAAAACCAAATATATTTATATGAATTTCCATGTATGGTACCGATTAAAAATAAACTGAAGAATGAGAGTTGTCTCATGGGTAATAAATTCCTCACATGGTATTAGCATGTGTTTTGATCCATGTTGGACTTAATTAAATAATTTATTTATATATAATTTGATTCATAATTATTATTGGAATTAATGACCATACTATATAATATTGGAACTCACCTACTTGGTTGTTTTTTTTTTTTTGCTGGCTAGCTGGTTAACAACAAACATTTCTGGGTGTTGATTAAATTATATAGAAGAGATCCAAACTAGCTGCAAGAATATAATTAGTCAAATTAAAAATAACGCATTTCTTAACGGCTTAAGATATAGTAATAAGGTAATCATTGTACACGTAAATATAATACTATGTGCTAATCCCACACATCGATCTAATACAAGTCCGTCTCGATCAGGACATGTAAATTTGTAACATACTAGTTTGTGTTAACTTACCAAAACAATGTACTGTTTTGTGTTATTAATATCATTGTGTCACTACGAGGTTCAAGTATATCACTTTGTCAATATTAGATTCAAATCCACATGACACATTGTTGACAAAAAAGTAATAATATTTCTCATTCATTCCGATAATAAGAATTGAAAAACTTTAGTGTCTCTGCTTTACCTCAGATTGAAAGCTTCTTCCTTCTTGTTCTGTTTTTTTTCTTATTTCCAACTCTAGTTCCTTTCTTCATCATCTGTACATCCCATTCAATTAGTTCAATAGAAATCACATTCAAAAAGAAAAGATTAATGAAAGTTTTCATATGGTCTAACTTAAATTTTTTTTATAAATCTGTTTTTTTTTTGTCACTCAATTATAAAATCTTTTTCATTAATCACTTTTTGACAATGAATTCAAATATCTCGAGAACCATATCATTACCAAAAACAATTGGTCAAATATAAAAAAAACCACACCGGTTATATATGTAAGTTGCTTCATAGATAATAAAATTTACTTGTTTCAAATAAAAGAAGATGATTAGAAATATTCTTAACAAAAAAAAGATGATTAGAAATAGAAGAAGTTCGCGAGGCTACGATTATATAGGTTGGTAGCGATATGTTTGGTGGTAGACAGAAATATTATAGAGGAACTTAGAAATTAACATTACTTTCTTAAAAATATCAAAAACACAATGGAAATGCCTAGATTGGGGAAGTGAATAAATTGGTTGCGGCTTCATGACAAACACTTAGATCCACGTTCGTGCATTACAATTTACAACCTCATCACTACTGTTTTTTCATTTTGTTTTCCTTTTTAACAATATTATTTTCATATTCTATATCAATTTACTTCGCCTGTATTGAAATTTACAAAATCGACATACTTTATGCAATACCACAAATAAAACATAATACTGTATCTCACTTCTTTGAAATTTTTGAATGTTGGATCAAGCTTATAAATGTGGATTGAAAGTTGAAACAGTCATTAACAAAAATGAGGAAGTTGAAACGTTCCGTTTCCAGCAACTCATGTTCATGATAAAAAAAAAAAGAAAGTGCACGCATATATACCACTGGCTCAATCAGTAGTGATATATGTGGAGGAAAATAATGACTGATTTCAGAATATGAAATTTAAGAAAAAATGAGACATGTTTTTTTCTATTTAATTTCTCGTATATATTATCTCTGTTTTTTTTTTCCTCTACAAAACATTTTTAAAAATGGTAGTCAAAAACATCTTTTTCAACGCGCTTTTATATGAAGACAGTTCTCACTTCCCAACCTTTGCTTTCATTGGATACTAGGTGATACCCGCGTGGACACGCGGATGGATTTTATTATATATTTTTAAATTATAATTAATATAATAATTTAAATAACATGTATATTATTTTGATTATAAATTTTATAGTTTTTTGGTTGTATTTTAATATGTTGTTAAAAAAAAATTCAAATAACTTAAGTTTAAAAAAAATTGAAATTTTTTTTAACATGTTTGTCCTGAAAATAGTGTAATATTTTTTTAAATGATCTCTTTGTTATAGTGTTTTTTTTTTTATTATAGATATGATACATGTCTGATTTTGTTTCTTTAGAAGATAGGGTCCTTGTGAATTAATCAATTTATCTTCTAACATCATTATAAAAATATAACAATTCACAAAGGGCTTAAAACATGATATAATGAATATCTAGATTTTTGTTATTTTATTGTAAAAATATCATAATTCACAATGCCTTTAGAAAATGACACCAACCATGAAAAATAATAATTTTTTTTTTTCAAAACTCTAATAATTCAGTCTATGTATGTTTTCTCATTTCCATGTCCATCTTGTCAAAAAAATATTATAATTATCGTTAATAGATGAGAACCGATAGTAGATTAGAGTATTTAGAAAAATGTACATATATTTTTATTAACCGATAATTATAAAGTACATAAATTTAGAATGGTAGAGTATATATATATTTTTTTCTAAAAATTCTTTTTACTTTAACTCTTGAAATACTTAACAAATTAAATTTTGAAAATTTTAAAATAATAAATAAATGATTAAATGTGTCATGGAAAAGAGTGATAATGTATTAATCTCTTATAAAACATAAATTATTAAAAAAAAAAAAAATCATGATGATATGTCATAGAGAGGGGTGTTGAGGTGTCAACCTCTTGTGAGACTAACTCTTTATATAATAGATTTCTCCAATGAGAAAAAAAAACCACGACGCATATGAAGCAGGCCTCGTCTCAAATCATCAAATGGCACACAAATTCATTTTAATAAGAGACGACAGGAACTTTGTATATTGTTTATCGCCATAATTAGACCATACGGTGCAAAAATTAAAACAAAATAAGTCATGCCTCCCTCGTTCTACGGTGGACGCATGTTTGAAAAATAAGAGAATAGCTAATAATTTTTATTATCCAATACTGAAAGCAAAATAAGAAATTAATGACAAATAAAGATATTTGATTGGTAACCACGAAACATGTGTGTTTAGATTGGAAACGTATGTTTATATACAATCAATATTTTTTTTTTAAAAAGCATTCAAAACTTTACCAAAAAGAAAGTTAAAAACATACATAGACATAAGACATATGGTTTTATGAAACTTGTGAAAACTATTATATCGCACTGCCGTTCGCCGAAATGTTTGATCAATCTTAGAGGTAAACATGCCTTTAGATTAGGGATTACAAATCAAAAGCTAGTGTAATTGTATCAATTTTGATAAATTTTGCATGAAGGGAAGAGCCAAACTGAAGGAGCTTATTCCAAGTAAATACAATTCTTTTGGATCGAAAAGATGCATGTAATTAATGTCTATGATATATTATTCTAATACAGCTAAAACCATTAAACTGAGAATTGCAAGAAAGTCGGCAGCCGTACATAATTGATTTAACATTAGAGATTAATAGTTTTTTTTTTTTTTTTAAATTGTTTTGAATTTTGATATATTTTAAGAGTCTCTAATCTCTCTCTCTATATATGTTATTGGGTTGTGTAGCACGTGGGCTTCTTTGCACAAGCGACTTTACGTAAAATCGACCATACCCTTTAAGTGCTCCTTAAGTTCATAGAAGAACAATAGTCATCCATCCTCTTATTTATATATAAATCATAACATGACTTTTAAATTTGGATTATTTCATTTTTAAGTATATTTATGAATAATGATTTCGACAAGTGATGATGATATGCTTAAAAAGGGACTTATTAATCAAACAAATGGTTCAAGTCGTAATCGAAAGAGATAGACAAACCAAAGCTCATAACACTAAATACAAGCCCATCAATTAAAAACCTCATTCGTTATTTTGCCTCATGAGGCCCAAATGAGATCTAGGGCGTCGACGTACAGTTCAAAAGAAATGGGGTTCTTATGCAATACAATTTAAAACTTAAGGGGTTAAAAGTTATTATCCCGTTTACTTCAGTTTTTTTTTTTTATTCCCCTTAATTTTTTTTGTTTCGTTCGTTTCGAATTAGACGAGAGGATCTGTGAAGAAGAAGAAGAAGAAGAAGAAGAAGAAGAAGCAATGGCAGCCATGGGAGCAGGACCAGATCACCTCTTCAACCTGAGAAACAATTTCTATTTAGGAGCTTATCAAACAGCAATCAACAACAGCGAGATCCCTAATATCTCGCCGGAAAACACCGTGGAACGCGACTGCCTCGTCTACCGCTCTTACATCGCCCTCGGTAGCTATCAGGTTTCTCTACCTCTCTATTCACTTCAACAATGTCTTCCTCTCTCAATTACATTTCGTTTTTGTTTTGATCCGTATCTTCGAAATTTTGTGTTCAAAGCTTGTCATCAGTGAGATCGATGAATCAGCCGCTACTCCACTACAAGCAGTCAAACTCCTCGCTATTTATCTATCCACTCCTAAAAATAAGGTAAAGTTTCGAAATATGCGTTTTCGTTTTTCGATTCGGCTTCAGATTTTTTGATGTGTGTGTGTTTGTTCTGTGTTCTTGGTTCAGGAATCAACAATTTCAAGCTTGAAGGAATGGTTAGCAGATTCAACAATAGGAAACAATGATATTTTTCTGTTGATTGCTGGTATTATTTTCATGCATGAAGAAGATTATAATGAAGCTTTGAAGGCTACTCATGCTGGAGGAACTATGGATCTGTAAGATTTTTTCGATATATATATCATGTGAGAGTGGTTATTATATTACTCATTGCTCTTGCATTTTTATAGGTGTGCTTTGAATGTTCAAATATTCATTAAGATGCATAGATCAGATTTTGCTGAGAAGCAGCTTAGAGTGATGCAACAGATTGATGAAGACCACACTCTTACTCAACTTGCTAGCGCATGGTTGAACCTGGCAGTGGTATATTGCGAAAAATCTGATTTATTAGGTTATTCTATAAAGAGCCTGTTTTGTTTTCTTTCTTTTACTAATACGTTCTATGGTTTCAGGGGCGGTTCAAAGATACATGAAGCTTATCTCATTTTCCAGGATTTCTGTGAGAAGTATCCGATGACATGCTTGATCTTGAATGGCAAAGCTGTTTGCTGTATGCAAATGGGTAACTTTGACGAAGCTGAAACGCTACTGCTTGATGCACTCAACAAGGTAACTAAAAGTTAGGCGTGCGTTTCTTATATTTGTTTGCACAATACGCCATTTTCGGGAAACTAGAGATGTCACTTAAATTCTCACATTGTGTAGTTCTTGGCTTTTCTGTATATGGGCAAGTGTTTATACTACTTTTTGGTGATTGCAGGATGCTAAAGATAAAGATCCAGAAACTCTTGCAAACCTTGTTGTGTGCAGTCTTCATGTTGGGAAATCATCTTCACGCTACCTAAGGTAGATTTTCCTTTGTCCCAAATCAATCCATAAAACTCACTGAAAAATTAGTTTTGGATTATAAGTGTTCGTAGTCAAAATAAGCATTGGTTAGTCTCATCTCATTTATGTATCCTATCCTTTTTGCAGCCAGCTGAAACTTTCACACCCGGAACACGCGCTTGTGAAGCGTGTATCATTAGCTGAAGATAACTTCGAGAGAGCGGTTCAATCGGTCGCCTGAAGGCTCTTCCATGGTTCAAGCTACTACATGTGCAGGATCAGTTTGCATTTACCTCATATTTTCCCGGGTTGGTAAATCTACTAGAAGAATCATACTGTCTTGTCTTTTCGAAATGAGTATATGAACCAGATTTTGCCATTGAATATGTCACACTAAACATCTCATTACCTAATATTACAAAATTCGACCTCTCACACTCAATTTTGTTTGTTCATTGTAGCATTGAACTTAACCGAGCCAGATTGTGTAACCAAACCTAAAAAGGAAAACCATTCACTCAGTAACTTATTTCTCTAAATTCATATGTAGGACACAAAAGCTTCTCACATGGGAAGAAAACTTAAATTTACAATCACTGATTTTTACTTCTACACCAAGAAGCAAAATATGTCTTCCCTTCAGGATTTTGATAAACCTCAATCACAATAAAATGTGTTTGATATAGATTATATATTAATCAATGAAAAAATAACTCATATATAACCTAAAGTGATAAATAATAAGAATCCATCATCTACTACCTTCACTACCATTTAGAATCAAGACTCTAGTTTCTATAGCTATCATCTACCAGTGAAAGAGTCCTTGAAGAGTAATCATAGCAGACCAATGCAGAAAAGTCAATATGCAGAAACTAAGGAAGAAGATCCATAGCCGTTGCGATGAAGCTTTTGCCATCTCCATGCCGTCTTCAAACTCTCTTGAAGATTTGTGTGCTTAGCTGTCCAATTCAGCTCATTTCTGATCTTGCTTGGATCGCTGTAAACCTCTGCGTAATCTCCTGCCCGTCTTTCCAAGTAATCGACTTTTATCTCAACTCCCGTCGCCTTTTTACACGCTTCCACAAACTCCTTCACCGAGCTACCTGTTTGCACAACAATTAATACCACATTCTCTAATATCCATTCACGTCACTATCCTAAAATCTTTGCCAAGAATCGATATTTTTATACCTTTCCCTGTACCAACATTAAAGATTCCTACTTTGCGGGGTTTTGCCTTTTCAAGAGCTTTAACATGGGCATCAACCAAGTCCGTAACATCGATGTAATCACGTACGCAAGTCCCATCAAGGGTCTTGTAGTCTGTTCCTTTAATCTGCGGATAAAAACCAAGTAAACATCAACAAAGATTCTATGTAATGAGAATGCAAAGCAAAGATCGCGATGATTGCCTGCAGCCCGGGAACGATACCGCGTGCAGCATCAAAGCAAGCACCAGAGATCCGTCCATGCTCTCTGAGTTCAGACCTTGGAGCTTCACCTAGTCTGCCCTCAGGGTCAGACCCAATCACATTGAAATATCTGAAAAACCGATATGAAGAAAGAAGAAACTCAACTTCAGAGGAAGAGATAACAAACATAGAGCTTGCACACACACATATAACAAAGAATTAACTAACAAACCTCAGGATCATAACAGCCATATTGGAATTCTTGGAGAAATCCAAGATGATATCTTCTGCCATCTTCTTAGCTTTTCCATATGGATTGATTGGGACCTGAGGAGTTTCCTCTGTTATTGGCATCTTCTCTGGCTCTCCATAAGTAGCACATGTACTTGAATATATCAATGTCTTCACACCGTGAGCAGCCATTGTCTCTAGAACCACCAATGTGTTTGATGTGATATTGTGATAATACCTGCAAAATGACATAACACCAGCTATACTATAAATGATTCATATCGATATGACAGTAAAGGTAAAATCTTAATCAGAGATACAAATTACTCACTTGAGAGGAAATTGTGTACTTTCCCCAACATAAGCAACAGCGGCGAAATGCATCACAGCGTCAAATGCGTTTTCAGAAAATATTTTGTTAACCTGAAAGAATTTCATATTGAGAAAAACAAAGAAGCTTCTATATTTGTATATCTTGTATCTAGAATAACAATGAAGGATCATACAGCATTTGCATCTCCAAGATCAGCATAAATGAATTGAAGCCTTCCAGGTTCTGGAAACAGTTGTTGCAAAATCTTGACTGCACCAAGGTTTCCACGAGATAGATTGTCCTATCAAAACACAAAAGAATTTTACTTTTTACTTAGATACAACATGAGAATCATAAATCTATGCAAGACAATGAAGATATATACCACAATGGTGACTCGGTATGAATCTTTTAGAAGGCGTAAAGCTGCGTGTGAGCCGATATATCCAGCACCACCAGTGACTAGAACATGTGTAACTCCTGGTTCATGTCGAGAAAACTGAAACATGAAGAAAACATACAAAAACACATGAACATTACTACTTCAAAAAATGAGAAATTTGTATCAATAATAATAGCATTATAAGAAGTAATACCACGCTGGTGGTATTGAAGGTTGGGGATTGCTTGAGCAAGAAAATGCACATTGCTGTAAGGGTGATGGCCAAAACAATCTTCCCCATGTAATTGTTGTTTTTCTTCGGGTCTGCATAATCCAATCCTACACTCCATAAATCACCAACATGTATGAATATTTTTTAATCCAAATCAGAACACAACAAAAGCTTCTGACTTTGGAACTAACAAGTAACAAACCACTGATGGCTGTACTTGTAGACCAGAAAGCAAAATAAGCTTCTGATATTAAATTTAAAAGTTTAAAAGCATTATTCCTCTTCGTACATCTCACCTTCAAAAGACAGAGATCTGTTTGGTCTTCCTTGGATTCTTGCTCTACCCAAATTAAGCATTTTGAGTATGAAAGTACACGGACTAGTTCAGGAGAGCTGCAAGAGATTAAGAACTCATACATTTAGAAAACTCTCATCTGCAAAAACCTCAGTATTCGAATTCGAACAGAGAAGTTTTTTTGTTTATAGAATAATTGCTGCTTATTATTTTGTGTCTAAGCACATTGAAAAGTCGAAGTAACTCCAAAAAAATGATAATGTAGAATAATTAGATAACCAAAAAGACAATACAAATGCATACAATCACACCGACACGATTAGGAGCAAAATTTCAGGCTGAACATCAGGAAGCAGAGGAAAGATGTACCTGATTGAGAGAGATAAAGACTCAAAATTTGTTGTGGGTTCGCTTCTATAGTAATAAAGATTCGATCTTTACAAAGTGGAGAAGGAGAAAATGACGTAAAATGAGGAAAGCAAATAGAGCGGCTTTGAGTGAAGGGAACAGGAGACGAGGGAGAGGCAAAGAAAGAAAGAAGAGCTAAAAAGTTGAATTAAAATGATGACTTAATTGAGATATTTAAAAAAAAAAAAACAAGTAGCGAATGAGATTGCAACATATATTATGAGCGACGCGGTGATTGGAACGAGGAAGCTCCAGCAGGCAGCAGCTGTGTGTCTCGACGAACTCCGTGCTGACAGACTTGTCGGTAAAACTTTCTACGTGGCTTCTACTTTATGGTCTAAAAAGTTCCTATCTCTTGACCAAAATTATTATTGTAACCACAAAATTTATGAAAAAATAAATAGGCAATTAGTAACATTATTATGTAATGTAATGCGTTCTGCATGTTCTACCATACTTTTATAGGCTACATAACTTGGTTTCGAAAATAGTGGACCTTTTTCCAATAGAATAATAATTTGGCTAGATACCATGTACATATATGTTGACCTTCATTACATTAAATAAGTTTGCAACTACATCAACCAAAAAAAAAAAAAAAAAGCAACCGACAGTTCCATGAACAGTTGACTTTATTAGATCTTTCGACCAAATATTCTTCCTTATATATATTCGTTTATCATCTTATTACACATTCTTTGTCACATATACGTAAAATGTCATATTTTTAAGTCAAAAGCATTTACCACCATATTATCGTTGCACCGGTCTACGAGATTGGATTAGGTGGTCAGAAAGTTAACGATTTAAAATATTGAAAACTAAAATCTTTTCGTTAAACCGAATTTCAAACATTTTATCACCTTGGACTTCAAGTTTCCGGAACATCAAATAGTTTAAGGTTTTGAACTTTCGCTTGTTTGTTTTGTTTGCGTTTATAGTATATACTTTTTCAAAAAAAAAAAAAAAAAAAAAAAAAAGAGAGATCTTCAATTTGTTTTCAATTGATTGCAAACAACATCTAACGCAAACGGAATGAGAATACTTTACAAAAATATTTAATGAAAAACTGTTCTGTATGTGATACATAATTCTTTATGAAAATATAAACACAAAGCCTTAATTTTGATCGGGACTATCGTGGAGCAGGCCTAACGGGCTAGCGGGCTTTTTTACTTAGCTAATGGTTTGACATCTCTTCACTGAAATTGAAAAAAAAAAAAAAATGTACCAATCTGTAAAAATAAAAAATATGTGTAACAAAACGAAAATATCTAAAACATATAAGCTGGTTGGGTCTGGTTCGCCAGTAAAAATTATGACCGCAGACTGAAAATGGCGGCATCATCTCATCTCTTCGCATTCTCTTCTCCTGCTTCTTCCTTTCTCTGTAAACATCTCTATCTCTCTATATTTCCTTTTCGACATTGTTGCATATTATTATCCTCTTTTAATTTCGTGACACTCGTTTCTGTTAGCTGCTCCAAGCCGGAATCGAGCTCGTGTTCTTGCTAAATCATGCCCAGAGAATCAGAGCTTCGATTCCAACGATTTGGATTCTTCCTCCGAGACTACCAATAAACCCCAGGTCAATACTATTATATGTTGGCCACAATTTTCTGTTTTTGTATTACTTTCAATCCAATTTTTTTTTTGTTTTTCCTGAGTTCTTTGTTCATCTGTATCTCTGTTACTGTTTAATTTGGTGACTACTTATAAGCTTATAGCTTACCTTACAATCAGTCTTAGTCTTTAGTTCTGCTACAAATTGTTAAAACAAAACTGGTGTGTCTTTTTTTAGTGTTCACTGAACTAGTTGTAGTTCACAATCTATAGTTGTGTATGTAACTGCTTCCATTAGTCTTTAGTCTTGAATTTTTTGCTATCAATTTAAAGTGAAGTGGTATTAGTACTCTAAGTGGTAACTTAACTGGGTTGTGTTTTTGGCTGCAGGAGGATAAGAAATCGATGTCACGGAGACAATGGATGACATGTGCGTGCGCATCTGTAGCTTTGATTAGCAATGCTTATACCTTTGTCTCTGTACAAAACGCAGCTGCTTTAGATAAGAAACCAGGAACTGTATGCCGTAACTGTCAGGGCATTGGTGCTGTTCTTTGTAAGTAACACAACACTTTTCTGTTTAGTTTCTTTTCTGGGAATCTGATCTACAAACTTATCCTTGAACATACATTGTATAGTAAGATTTGTCTTAGAGCTTAAGATTAAAAGATATAAGATCAAATTATGAAGTTCTGTGAAACAAATATATGGAATTCTTTATCACATATTTCATGAAAACACTTTACTATATGTTAAAAGGTCATAATGATTCTCTGCTTTCGATATGATGAGCTCACATACTACTGATACTTATATGGTTTTAATCTTTTAATTTTGTTATGATATTTAGGTGATATGTGTGGTGGTACAGGAAAATGGAAAGCTCTCAACAGAAAACGTGCCAAAGATGTTTATGAGTTTACAGAATGTCCAAACTGTTACGGTTTGTATCTCTTTCCCTAATTTTCTTTAACTTGATTCGGTTTGGTAATCCCTAACTAATTGGTGGCTTCGATTTGCAAACAGGTCGAGGTAAGCTTGTTTGTCCGGTCTGTTTGGGTACAGGTTTACCAAACAACAAAGGCCTTCTTAGAAGACCCGGTGCTCGAGAGTTACTAGACAAGATGTACAATGGTCGGCTTCTTCCTAATTCATGAGAAGGTAAGGTATAGGTCCTTTTATTACATCTCCACATGGAGATTATTACGAATTAAAAGCTTGATGGGGACAAGTGTGTTCCTCTCTCTCTGATCCCTTTCATCTCTTGAAAATTATGTCGCAGATGGTTACTGCAAATCTGCTTTTAAGCACAGAGCCAATATAGATGATGATAGAGCGGAAGAAAACTTACACATGGGAAGCTATAGAAGAAGTTGACAAATTCTTCATATGTTTTTTTGTAATGCTGCTAGGTTTGGGTTGTAAATTCTATACATATACATATACCTATAAGTTTCCTTCTTCTTAACTCCACGACTCAGACATAAACCATCCTCAAGCCTGATCGTACCTGCAAGATCTAAAAAGGCAGTAACCTCTGTTTTAAAAGCAACAATTTATATGGCTAACAAACTACAAACATAACAATCAACAATTGAACATTCACAACACTTACTTATGGCTATGCCTTCTAATTTATGCTCTTTAGGCATGTTTAATTATGTCACTTACACTGACTTATGTCAAGCACAATCACTTACTAATGCATTTAGGCATTTAGAATCACGCACACTTACTTATTCTCTTTAAACTTCACAATACACACTTCTACTCATCAATTACACAACAATGCCTTGGACACACTTCGTATTCCTAGAACCATATAGTCGTCCTTACATACACACCATTTCACACTTAAAAACAAGTCTAGTTGGGGTTATTACAAGAACAAACCAAATTTGCTAGGGTTCATTAAGCATGCAATCGTACAGAATAATAAATAGGAAAGTGAAATGTGAATGTTAATAATGTATGTAAGCATGCATATACAGCGCTGGTTTTGATATAATTAGACGAATTCAATGAGCTTTTAACCAAGCTGCATGAGAGACACATGTTCATGTGCATGGCTCTATATTTATTATTATTTAATTAGTCAGTTTTCATGTTACTCCTTTTTTCTTTTCCAACCAATTTTCATGTTAAACGTACTTTCTATATACTATATGAGAAAGTAAATGCAACAGCCAACATGCGACACACATGCATTTGTAGTTGTTAAATCAGTCCACCTATTTTCGAATTTGGTACATTCGATGCTATACAAAATATTGGCACCAATTTATTGTGTTTGTAGGTAAAAATAATAAATTAATGAAAATATAGGCCTATATAAATATATACACTAAGCATCTGCCATTAGAACAGACAGAAGTACATAGAAAAAAGTTACAAATGGCTTCTTCGGTTACCACTATAGCCCTAACCCTAATCTTCATCTTCCACTTCACGACGGAAACAACCATCGCTCGACGTCTCAACGAGCAAAAGCCGACCGATGGAGATGTCACCACCACCAACGAAGCAAAAAACTTCCTGCCGTTTCCACCGGGGTTGCCCTTTGGCGGTGTCCCACCATTACCGTCACTTTTTCCCCCGTTTGTACCTTCTCCATTCCCAGGTAGTATCTCAGGTTTACCATTCCCATTTCCGTTACCGTCATCACCTCCGGCATCTGTTCCCGGTTTCCCTACTTTTAAGTTTCCTCCCATGCCGTTCCTCACGCCGCCACCTCTGTGAACGTAGAGGTTAACGCCGATATAATTATAATTATCCCGTTGGAATAAACTTATGGTAATATCGACAAAGATCATCTGTACTCAGATGATTTAGTTATGCCTGGGTTTATGGACAACTTTATAAAGTTATGTCGTCCTGTGTAACTGTGTAAGTGTAAGAGAATGTTCCAAATTCTATCCAGAAAACAAAACAGAGTGTAACAGAATCATGTTGATCTAATTAATAAATAAAGACGTCGATTTGAGTTCCTAGTACCTGAAATGACGGCGTTTCTTGTTTGTGCTAAGATTCTTAGAAAACAGAGTTTCATTAAAACAAAATTAAAACTATTGTTGCTCATCGGCGGACGACAAAAGTTACAATTTCTTCGTCACGAGCTTGATGAGAGAAACAATGAACTCAAAAGAATTCTAAGAAAAATCATTAAGGCCTAGGCAAGAAAAACTTGGTGGGTTCTATCTAGAATTATATGTTGTCTTCTTGACGATGATTCTCCAAGTTCACTTCAAATCGACCCCAATTTTTTTTTTTTTTTTTTTTTGTGTGGTTAAGCTCATTGAAGAATTTGACATGAAGCAATCTTTCATTTCCAATGAAACTGTCTCATTTTTTATTTCCTGCAGATTCCAAGTTTTTTTTTTTTTAAGCAGATTTGAATGATCAGTGTTTCTCTATTATTGTTTAATTTGGTGATTACTATACCTTACTACAAACAGGCAATCAGCTAGTTGGCTTGTCACATTCTCTAGTTAATTAGCTGCTATTATGCTAAGAATTATTTCAGGTCTTTGTAAATCAACACTAGTGTGTCTTTGTTCATTGTGAATGTTGGAAGCTGAGCTAATTGTAGTCCACAGTCTGTAGTTGTGTATGCAAGTGTTTCCATTAGTCTAAGTCTTAATTAGTTACTTTTAATGGTTTTTTTTTTTGTGTTAAGCGAGTTAATTTTCATGTTACTCTTATTTTTTCTCCAACCAATTTTCATGTTAATAAAATGTACTTTTATTTATATAGGATGGGAAAGTATGCAACAGCCAAAATGCGACACACATGCATGCATTTGAGTTGTTAAATCAGTCCACCTATTCTCGAATTTAGTACGTTCGATTCGATGTTACACATATATTGGCACCAATTATGTAATTGATTGTAGGCAAAATATATATAACCTACATGATATCCCCTGCTGATGTGCGGATTAGATTTTTAGATTTTAAGTATTAAATCAATTTAAAATTTTATATTTCATAGTTATGTTTTGAAAATTATATTTATGAAATAAAACCCTTATTCATGGAAAGTAAAAATGATTTTTATTTTGAAAATAAATAATTAAATAGTAAGACATTCCCTATATATAAATATATAAATGGTTGAGAATCTCGAGATTATAGTAAAAAATCTTGATATGTTTCCTTATTAATGATGTGTCTTTTTATGTTTGAAATGTATGCATGTATACAAAATTTTAGTAAGTTTGCATACATAGAATTAGTCACTGTAATCTGACAAAAATGTTACTAATGAAAGTAAATCATACATTTATATTCGCAATGATTCTCTAATAGAATGACATGTAAATATATGTTTCTTTCTTTTGTTTGGTTAAAAATTAAAACTTAAAAAGTAATAAAAAGTTAAGTTGTGTGGAAAAAAATAAAATAAATGGAAACATAGGCCTATATGGCTTATATATATTCACACATAACATCTGCTATTGGAACAGACAAAAGCAAATAAAAAAGAAATGGCTGCTTCAGTCACCACTTTAGCCCTAATACTAATCTTGATCTTCCACCTCACGCCGGAAACAACTGTCGCTCGCCGTCTCAACGAGCAAAATCCAACCGATGGAGTAATCCACCTGCAGTTACCACCGGGCTTCTCCTTTGGCGGTGTTCCTCCGATACCGTCACTTATTCCGCCGTTCCCTGGTACTATCCCAAATTTTCCGTCTCCGTCTCCTTTTCCGTCATCACCTCCGGCATCTGGTACCATCCCAGGTTTACCGTTTCAGTCATCGCCGCCGGCATCTATTCCTGGTTTCCCTTACTCTTGGTTTCCACACTTTCCGTTCCTCACGCAGCCACCTCCTTAACGTAGAAGTTATATTTTCTTTTCTTTTTTGATAATAACGTAGAGGGTACGTAATTAACGCCGATATAATGATAATAATCTTGCTGGAATAAACTCGTGGTGATATCGACAATGATCATGTGTACTCTGATGATAATATAATGGACGATTTGATAGAGATATGTCGTGTAAGTGTAACAGAATGTTCCAAATTCTATTCAAAAAATGTTGATCTAATAAATAAAGACGTCGATTCGAGTTTCTAGTACCTGAAATAGTGAAATCTCTCTTTATACAAGTTAAGTCCAAAACGACGACGTCTATAAGTAAAATAAATGTCTACTTTAGTATTTGTCAATGGCTTAAGTTGGATGTGTTGTTTCGAAATTTTCATGGTAATTCTGAATTTCGGATTCATAGGGTTGATCCAAACTTTGAAGGAGATGAGATTTAAATCGTAGTTTTTTTTTTTTTATTGTTGTGTTTCTCCTACTTTTCACAAATTCTTGCTTCTCTATTAAAAAATTAGAAGTCAAACATCATGTCACTTAATTATGAATGTTTTTCAAAAATTATGTCCCTCTTCTATTTCCCCCCCCCGAGTTTTAACAATTTATTTCATATCTCAAACTGATTTCTAAGTCTAATAGATGATTCTAGTATTCTACCGTGGTAATCAAATCTACTAAACTATTAAAAAAAACTTAATTTTAGAAGGTGTTTCCAAACACTAATGAAGTTAAAATAAAAAATATATAATTGTATCTTTGTATCCAAACACACCTTTCCATCTTATTATTTTTACTCTTCATCATTTATTTCCTTATTTAATATTACAATATTAATAGTATGAATTATAATTCTCCTATCACCTTTATTAGATCTTATTTTCAAATTATTTTAAATTATTATATGACACATATAATTATTAAAATTTAATATTTTTCTGCATATATTGTGATTAAATTTTTTAAAAACAGACATATATCTACTAAACTATTAAAAAGACTAAATCTTAGAGATGTTTAATTCCAAACACTATTCAAGTTAAAATAAAAAGAAATAATTGTATCTTTGTATCCAAACATATCTTTACATCTTTTTTTTTTCTCATCATCATTTATTTCCTTATCTAATATTGCAATATTAATAGTATAAATTATGATTCTCCTATCACTTTTGTTAGATCTTATTTTCAAATTATTTTCAATTATTATATAATACATATAATTAATAAAATTTTATATTTTTTTACATATATTATGATTCAAAATTTTGAAAATGAAAATATATTACTCAATTAAAGAAGAAAAAAATTCAATATCCCACACTGAATACAAATTTTGGATAATAGTTTAGAGTCGTATAGTAAAAAAAGATAAAAATAATTTTAAATGAACATAAAACTTGACTTATCAGGAGTCCAAATTTTTAAAAAAAATATTATTCGGTATAATACGGTTCTTTAGTTCAAATAATTTAAACGTCCCACATTGACTAAAATATTTGGGTAATGGTTTAAAATCATATTATATAAAAATGATCGGTTGCATGACGGAAAGTTTCGGATGAATACGAGATATGACGGGTTTATGTTCCAGAAATGATGGAAAAATTGATTTCATAATTCGCGAGAAACGAATCTGTAATTTTTCCGCAAAAAATGTATTCCATAATTTTGGTTATTTGAATAATTGAATGATAATTTTTTTAGGTTAAATGATATAAAGAGTATATTATTTTTCTTCTAATAGTGGTAGTTTTGACCAATTGAAAGTGGTAGTTAAAAAAATGTCCTCATGAAAAGTGGTATTTTTTACAATTTTTTTTCAATTGTAAGTTTATTTTATTTTAATTGTATCACTATTATTTAAAAAAAAAATTCATTATATAGAGATACAATAGAAAATAAAAAGACATTGAAATAAAATAATTGGCTCCCATGGGTTTCACTCTAGGGAAGTGTACACCTTAGTGCTCTAGTTAAAATACAATCGCACAACTCAAGAATTCTCTTTTGAATGTTTTCGATTTTTTTTTTTAACAATACAATGGTTTACTGTATTAAATGTGTGCCTAATCTAAATTTTAGATTCAACTATTATATAGGTGGGAAGAGTGAATCTCATGTGTATAATAGTTTAAAAATCGTATTTTTTTGTTCGTATAATTTTAGCTTACAATTTTTTTTTACTGTTTATAAATATATATATATATATATATATATTTTTGAACGGAATATCCGTGTATACAAAAAATAGCAAGTTAGTATCCGTATATGTAGGTCAATTTTTTATATTTTATAAACGGAAAAATTTCATAAAAAAACTTTAAAAGTGGTACACACTTCTACATTAAATCTTCAAAGTATTAAATTTCACTTTAAACCTCCAAAATGAAACTCCAAAATGCAACTTTTTCCAGTTCAAAACCTTCAAAGTGCTGTTTTGTTTCTTTTTCATTTAAAAAACTGTTGGGGTTAGAAATATTAGTCTTATATGGTATCAGAGCCCGATTCACACATGTCCAACCCGATCCATAATCGGCCCGACCCAATAATTGGCCTGCCGATCCTTGCCCAAAAATACCGAGATCTCTGGCTAGAAGAACCATCATCTCGAGAGGGCGTATTGGACATAATGTCCCACATCGGAAATTGGACATGGATCTTCAGTAATATATAAAGGATATGGGTCTCTCCACTCATTGCCAATTGGTTTTGAGTTGGAAGCCCATAGTCTAATACCCATATCCTTTATATATTACTGAAGATCCATGTCCAATTTCCGATGTGGGACATTATGTCCAATAAGAAATATCGATGCGAAACAAAACACCACTTTGAAAATTTAAACTGGAAAAAGTTTCACTTTGATGGTTTAAAGTGAAAATGTAATACTTTGAAGGTTTGATGTAGAAATGTAGAAATGTGTGTTACTTTAGAAATTTTTTATAGGATTTTTCCGTTTATAAATAATAAATAAACAAACAACTACAAATTTTTATTAAAATAATTGATCTTCGATGTGTGCTACTTTTGAAGTTTTTTATAGAATTTTTCCGTTTATAAATAATAATAAAAAAAAAGAATTAAAATTTTTTATTAAAACAATTGATCCGCGGTACACCGCGGGTATAAATCTAGTTATCAATAAAAATGAAACCAAATAAATTCAAATAACAATAAAATGGAGCTCAATCCACATGCCAAACATAAATCAATATACTATAGTATGATTTAAAATATATATATAGGGAAAGAACAATAAGGTATATATTATTTTGACAAAAAAAAAAAAAAAAAAAAAAGGGAAAGAACAATAAGGAAGCCCTAAATTATGCAAGAGAAAAGAAAATCGAATGTAAGTGGTTTAAATCAGAGATTTGTGTTGTCCGGTTATCAAGTTTGCCATTTCTTTTATCAAAAAAAAAATAAAAATGTTTACCATTTCTATAGTTGGGGCAGACAGAACAAAATTGGTACGGCCCATTCGTGATTTAGGTTATGAATTCCTAACTATTCTTCATGACTTCATGATTTATTTGTCCAGAGATGAACAACGTTCTGTTTTTTCCTTTCTTTTCACACTTGTTATTTGTGCAGACACTCTTATAAAACAGAGTTTCACTATTATCAGCGAGAAGTTCTAAAACAAAATTAAAAACTATTGTTGTTGCTCATCGACAAAAGTTACAACGAGCCTAATGAGAGAAACAATAAACTCAAAATAGTTCAAAGAAAAATCAACAAGGCAACAAAATATTGGTGAGTACTATATAGAATTGTCTGTTGCCTTCATGAAGATGATTCTTTTCAAGTTCACTTCAAATAGACCCCAAAAAGTTTTGCTTTGGTTAAGCTCAGGGAAGAATTTGACATGAAGCCATCTTGCATTTCCAACTAAACCGCCTCATTCTTATGGTTCCAATACTCCACTAGGCGATGGTTCGGGTCAAGAGCCTCAGTGTCCTGTAGATGAAGATGATAATTAAGTTGTGTAAGAGACTAGATTATATGGACCGAGTATCAAAACATAATTTGAGTTCCCCTAGTTAAACTTATACCTCAACTATAGACGGGGAGCGAAAACCGAACATTTGTAGCCCATCAATGCTTTTCAATGTATAAACATTTTGTCCTTGCATGATGCATTTTTCTATCTCTTTGTTAACTCTCTGCAACACAATTTCCCAGCATTCCTGAGCTGAGACACTAGAGAAGCTCTCATCTTCAGATTCTTCCAAAGTAACCTGAAACGATAAACAACGATATAACACAATTTCCAGATTTGTAAACCGTAACATGAAACTAATAAGAACAAACGTTGTAAAAGTTTTTTTTTACCTTGAAGAGTGGACCCAGAAGTCCTCCATCTACAATCTCAGAGATGTAATAGCTCATCTTCATTGGATCTTGCACGTTATAATACCTAACCCGACTCTTAAACTCTGTAAAAACAAACCATCACCAACTTTAAAGCGCCCTTTCGACACATTAATTAATTTAATTCTATAGGCTAAAAATAAAGGGAAGGGTTTAAGGATATGCACCATTTGGAAATATAGCATGCTTGTTACACCAAAGTTTTCCAAAAACCAAGATCCCGAGATTTATAGGCTCGACAAAGGAAGCAAATTGTATCATGGATGCATCATCACGGAACTTTGAAAAAGCAGTAAACTCACCATTCAATGGAAGTTCAAGATTCAGATCAAAAGCACGTTCCTTTAGCTTCTTCTTCTCAACGATATTCGCTTCAACGATTTTACAAGTCCAAAATTTAACATCATCTGTTTTACCTTCCAATGCTCTAACCAATGAGCTTAACTCATCTATAGTGTAACGAAGAAGGATGAACCGATCATTCCCTTCACATGAACAAAGATCTTTCGCGTGTTTCATGCAAGCATACTCTCCGTGAGAGCACTTGTTGCAGCCAGAAGCAGAGAGATGTAAGTCATAAAAGCATGAGATACATTCCCTTTCACAGTTTGAATCAAAATCTTTCTCCATCTTTACCAATCTGAAACCATTCCCAAGAGCCTTAATTCTTCCTTTTTCCATCCGTAACCGAGCCTTAATTGCATTAGTAAGACTACCGTACTTCCCAGTGAAACGGTTCCATCTAAACATCTTTGTACTTTCTTCCCCATAAGCTGAGACATAACAAATGTACTTAACAGCTTCATAAGCTGCTCCAAGGAGAAGTTTGTCATGTGATAGAGACGTTTTGTGATTCTCTTTACTGTATATCTCCACAGCATTCTGTCCATGAACCAACCAGTCAAATGGAGCTACATTCACCGCTTCTGCGCAGTTAAACCCGCTGTTGAATCCGCCATGATATGCTCTAGGCAATGTTAGAACAAATTCTCCTGGATGCTGAACCAGCCGATAAACCGGCACTCCTTCATCTTTCAAAGTGGAAGGAGAAAACTGTGTTACCAGTTCATGAAGGAGATCAGGCGTCTCACCGAAGAGACCCGGTAAATGTTTCTTAATTGCCTTCTCAAAGGAAGTAGCATGCTTTCCTGGAACTCCGTACCATACCTTTGGCTCTCCAAAGTGATGATAGTTCATGGAATATAAGTGATGGTCCTCAACATGCTGTTACAATCAAAAATATCAAACATTTGGTGAAGTGACGAAATAAAATTGACAAAATAATCGATTAGACAATGAAAAATGAAAACTTACCCAACAGAACGTTGAAAAACACATCCCAACATAGAGCCATGGGACGAGAATGCCTGAGATATCATCATTCTCAAATGATAGAAGAGAACCACGGAGACGCGGTAAGTTGTTCAAGTTCCAACCCGAAGCTTGCATATCACTTTTTTCGCTGTAAAATCCGCTGCCAAGTAGACGATTCTCCAAATCGGCTCCATAATATACCTGCAGTGTTAATCAAATTATATAATTATTGACTCTATAAAAAGATCTGGTTTGCTTTTAATAATAACGACAAAAAAAAACATAGCATGTACGTACATGGACTTCATCTGTTGGTTGCTCCACTATACGCCAGTATTCTCCTTCGACTTCTTCTATAGATGGAGCCCATTTTGCATCTGTAACATGGTCTTTTCTTTCAAAGTAGGAGTCCTTGAAATAGCGAGCGTATTTCTCAAACTCCTCCAGAGTGAACTCTGGTCCAGATTTGAAACCAAACTTCTCTTCCCCGGTGGTCTCGGAAGAGGAAGATACTGGTTTAGATACAGAGGCCTTTGGTTTTCTTGGTTTGTCGGAGAAATTCATTCTTGAGCTGCTTCTTCGTTTCCGTTTTCTTCCTTCAGGCTTCTTCCTCTTCTTCGTAGGATCTCTGTTCTGGAGCATGTCAATAGTTTGAATACGAGTGTGAAACTTTGTACCCTCCCATATATTTTTCTCCTTAAGCCGACAAGGAGGAGACCAAGACAACGGTGGTATGATGCGACAAATCCCATATGGTTCAACTAAAGGACTTATCTTTGCTATATAAGCAAGTACATCTCCAAACTCCTAAAACACACCAAAAAAACAAAAAAAAATGAGAAAAACAAAACATCAGCATAAACTCTAAAAAATAAAATAAAATAAAACTCTGAAAAGAAGATGAAGAACAATATGAGTACCTCTAATGTAGGACGGAATATCGGAGCTTCATCAATGTTTGGCCTCTGTGCTTCAGTCGGATCCCATCTAGCAAGAACCTATCATTATGTAAAAATATTGGTTATTTGTAAACATTTATGAACTGCATCATAATGATATAAAGTTTATATCCCGAGAATCAGTTTGGTCTTACCTCCCGATGACGTGGACTACTAGGAGATTCTTCATTATTTTCTTTGTCCTGAAAAAGAAAAAGAAAATAATATGTTTGAAAAAAAAACTCAGAATTATGGACTGGCCGTAATCATAATGCAAAACTAATCTATAATTTCAATATTTTCAAATCAAGTATGTAATATAGAGTAAGATCTATAAAAAGAAGCAATAACCAAAAAATGATAACCAAGTTTAATCGAGGAATTATTCTAAAATATATTTTATTAATCAGTGAATCATCCTAGAAACTATGATATTAATCGATAAATCATCTTAAAATCTACAGATTAGTCGATAAATCATCTTAACAACTATTGGATTAATTGATAAATTATCTTTTAAACAATGCGAAAAGTCTACGAGATTAATCAATGAATCATCCTAAAATTTACGGGATTCATCGATGAATCATCCAAAAAATTATTCGATTAATCGATAAATTGTCCTTAGAACTATGCAATTAATCAATAAATCTACGGATTAATCGATGAATCATCCTAAAATCTACGAGGTTCATAGATGAATCATCCTAAGAACTACCCGATCAATCAATAAATTTTCTTTTTTTTTCTTCCGCAAATATTTTCATTGATTAAGTGGAAAATAATACATATATTAATTTGAAACAAACTACCAATAGACGATATCAATATATATCTAAAGAGGAAGACTCAAAAAGACAAAAGCATATGGAGCTCAAAGAAAATTTAACCTCGTCTACAAATGGAGAAATCACCAAATTATAAATTAGACATAAATTATCAAGTTGTATTCATGCTTGACTCTACAATGATGAGCTCAATTAGCCATTAGAGCATCTTCATCCCTAAAAACTCTCTCAATTTTTCAATATATATTAGAATAATAATTTAATATAATAATATTGTTTATTTAAAGTTTAAATCATAAAAAGGAATTTAAGCTAGTTATAATATGGCATGCGTAAAAAAAACGTTTCTCATGGATTCTCAATTGAGAACCGTTTCTAACTTTTCTCCTACTTTATTATTATTTTTATTATTTTTTAATTGGTGAGAACCGTTGTGAGAGATAATAGATGAAGATGTTCTAAAAGTATTTTATATCAAGTAGCTAGAGAGCCAAGCCAACGACACAAACTCTTTTGTCTCGATGACCCAAAGACCATAGTTACCAACGCCAAAAGCAAAGAAATATCACAAATCCATTAGAGATAACGAAAGGAAACAAAAAAGATGAAGAACCACAAAGATCTACAGCCCTCCCACAGTTTCGGTTTAATCTAACCACAAAGAACCACAAAAATCGAAAATCACTAAAAATTTATGTCCACCGGACGGCTAGGGTTTTACCACGGGTTTAATCTACGAGATATATGAATCAATCATCCTAGATATATGTGATTCATGGATGAATAATTTTAAAACTTTCCGATCAATCGATAATTTGTCCTCCGATTAATTGATGATTTCAATCTGAAAGTACACAATTAATCGCCGGAACACTCTTAAAACAAGATATAAAAGAACATTGAAAGCTAACCTCTTTGGTCTGAGATTCCAATGCTGCAATATTGACAGATTCCATTGAATTGGAGTCCATCACTTCACTCCACCAAAACCAAGGGACCCTAATAAGAACTGAGAAGACAAAGGTGTTAACCAGAGGGATAATCAAACAAACCTATCCCTAAATACAATTCCCAAATTAATAAAATCAACAAATACAAAGGCATTTAAAAAGGTATCAGAAACAAACAAGGAAAAAACTGAAGATTTCGTACCAATCACAATGGCGACAGCTCACAACCCCTTTATCCCCAATGGGGTGCATAGGCAGTTAAAAGAAAAGAAAAAAAAAGGTCCAAATTATACCAAAAGATGGAAATTTAATTGACATATTAATGTAGTAATGAATAAGGAGAAGCAACTCAGAACAAAAGCTAATAGAAAAAAACCAGAAAAAGGATAAAAATGTATCAAGTAGATCATTTTGAAAGATTAATGAGTAACTAATAAAAGGTTATTAAAGAGATTACTTCACCTCCGATGTAATCGCCGATATGCTCATATTTGTGACGTTAGTGTTGCAGTAAGGAAGAAACTTGTGCGGAAAGTGTGTCTTCAAATCAAACTTGTGCACAACTAATTCAGACAAACAAACAAAAATAACCCGAACATTAAATTTGGAAAATGATAAAAGAATTAGAGACAAGAGACAGAGAAAGACAAAGAAGAAGAAGATAGGCAAGAAGAGGAAGTTGGAGAACAACCGCCAAACTAAACGCACACTGTTTCAACAGCAGATCCCAAGTCCACGGCACCGTACGATTCCTCCACTTTATGATATTAACATTTTTGTGACATCATATCATCACTCTCTTCTTTCTTCTTTTGTCATCAATCATCACCATATCTTCCCTAGGTTTCGCATCTCATTCGGTAATCTCGGTTCAGTTCAATTAAGGGTGTCTGATCAAAGAAAGATCATATTGTGTTTCTCCTGATTAAATCTTTGTCTCTCTAAATGTTATCAGATACTTCTTCACAAATCAAATACCATATATAGAGACCTTATTTGATATCAAGGACCAAAAGCTTTGATTTAAGATGTTTCTTGATTATTCCAGAAAATTAAATAGTTATGTTGGGGTCTGAAATCTGACACTTGAGAGCTTATTGCAACTGAACAGAGAAAATCCAAGATAAAAAGAAAAGAAAGAGAAACAACTCATCAAGATGGAACATGAATCAATTCTATGGTGTTAAGAGCATAGAATCAGATCACTGGTGATGGAGAGGTCACTGAAGTAGCTTTTATGTCTTCTTACATCAAAATGTGTATTCAAACCTCGTATCTATGTCGATGCCTCTCATCGACATACCCTTTGTTCCCGTATCTGTTAATAGAGTTTTACATAAGTGATGTAGCATTGGCAGAGTGGCATGAATCAAAATATGGTTTCTTACAATCTTGCTGATATGCTGTCTTCGACATGGACATAGGCTCTTCTTGAGCCTAATCGCATTGTGCCTCTAAGTCGTAGATCCCTCAGGCATGAATATAATGCATGGATGTTTTGTTTCAGGTTCAAACTCTGTACTATTGGCATCAGGCAAGCAGAGAAGTGAGCGTGCAAACTCGATGACAGCGATCTGCATCCCGAGACAGATACCGAGGAAAGGGATATTGTTTTCGTGGGCGTATTTTGCTGCAAGAATCATCCCTTCTATTCCCCTATCACCAAATCCTCCAGGGATAAGAACTCCATCTGCGTCCTGAAGAAGCAACAAGCTATGTCATGAGGCTTCACAAAGATTGTCAAAAACAGGCCTCAAGACAGGACTGAGAACTACAAAAAGCTCTTCCACCTTGAAATATGTATTGGTGTCATTTTATGTTCACACTAATATTCATCTATGAGGAAATTGACATTGAGATTGAGGTTAAACAAAACGTATATTCGGTTTATATCTAACATTAGGTCATCATAGCCTATTGATATTCTTGAATAAGTCTTTCTTTCATCTTCTCTTCCTTTTTTTTTTTTTTTTTTTGACATCATCTTGCAATTAAACATTCTTTTGTATACTAGAACTGTTTTATTTAATTTCAAAATCATAAAAGCAGTGAATTTAAATGTCTTGATTAAAATTTAGCATGTTGTCAAAGGCGTTAATCAAATACAAAATATGTTATAGAGGTCACATATAATAATTAGTTTTGACTTTTGAGATCCTTACATAATAATAAAATATCAATATTTATTTGTTAAATTTATAGGGAAGAAACTTTCAACTCGCCTAAGATCTCTGAGGCGCAAACAGAATATCTTCTTGAATAGATTCCTCAGATTTTCCCATTCATTCTTGTATAATTCTTTTTTTTACATTGTGGCTGAACGTTTGAAGCAAAATGCAGCAATGGAACTGGCAAGTCTCACTTAATTTAGGCTGGTGTTCACCAAACTCATTTGTTCCTTGTGTATCAACACAAACACAAATAGAGAAAGCGAGAGAGAGAGAGAGATTCAAGCCTTCTTAGCCCTTTTAATTGAAGCTTTATTGATTGCATCAGAGATCTCTCTTCTTCTTTTCGCATTGTTCTTGTTCATCTCTCCAGTATTGTTTTGGGCATTTGTTCCTCCAGAGCTCTTATTTGCTGCTTTCAATGCTTCTTGCACAAACACCTTTAGTCTCCACAAAGTTACATCCGTCTGTTCACAAAAATGAGAGCAAAACCGTTAACAGATCAAAATTCTTATGCAAAATCACAAAGATTTTGGTGTTTACCTGAACATCGATGTCAAGCTCAACTTCTGGTGCTCCAGCCGGGAAACTCGGGTTGCTCTCTGAAACCATTTTTAAGGCCTTAGACAGATCCTCAGTAGAGAGTCGCCCTAGAGCTGCTGAAAGTCCCTTCTTTTCTTGAGTTGACAGTTTTCTATTCATTTCATAATCAACAGATAAACTCGGTTAACAACACCTTCAGTAAGGGTATAATGATTAGCTTAAGCGGTTAGTTAAACCTGCATCTCTGAACCACTGATTCCCGGAGTCTCTCCAGCTGCAGATCGATCTCGTATAGCTAAAGATACATGCCAAAAAAACTCGTCAGACCGGAGTTACTATAATCAATGGCCTGAAACAGAGCAACAACTAAAAAAGGGGTTTGCGTTTGCTTACTTCGCTGCTTAAATCCCTAGCCATTTCCGCTTGAGCGGCCTCCAGAGCAAGCTGCTTACTCGCACGCTCCTCAGCTTCTTCCTCTGCTTGTTTCTTTTCCTGTTCATACCGAAGCAATTGATACATCATTTGACATTACAAAGACAAATACTTGGCAAAATGAACATTTTGGTGTACCTCTTCGACGAGTTTAGGCATTATGGTAAGCCATTTCTCCTCAAATTTCTCCAACAGAGATTCAGCCATTACATAGACATCTTCTTTTTCTTCGTTATATTTCATCGCGTTCTTGAAAACTAGCCTAACATCAGCATATATCTCCCGGACATTGCTATATTCCGAACCCTCCAATTTTTTTTTAATTGTTCCCAAGTCCATTGGCTTCTCTATAACCTGTGAAGTAATGAACAAGAGCCATCAACAATTAGAAAACACTCATTTCAGCAAATTCCATATAAACCTGGATGTCGATTTGACCAAAACATTCAAATTAGCCCATAAAGTAAATTAGCAAAGTTTGGATCTTTACCTTGTGATAATCATGGAGTCCAAGTCCTTTAACATCAACAGGTTCCAAAAACGGCCATGCCCATTTATGTTGAGCAATCTAAGAGATATAAGAAGACGAAAGGTTAACACTGAGTAAACAGTATAATTTTTGAAAACTAAGGAAACTAATAAAAGATTCAGGCTTCGAAATCGTATCAACAAAGGGATCATTTTTTCTTGCTTGCCTGACGAAACATTGTTGCAAATTGACGCATAAGTTCAGGGCTAGAAACATGTTTTCCCTTTGATTTTTCTTTCCCGGCAGAGTTACACTTGGAGGTGTTTGGTTGAGAAATAGCAATCTTTTTCCCGCCTGAGTTGCTCTTAGAAGTATTTGTTTGAGCTGCTCCATCTTTGGTTGAGTAAAAATGTTCAACCTCCACAACTTTTTGCTCAAGCTGCAAATCCAATATAAGCGGGTAAGAGATTCGAAAATAGGAAAAGTAGTGACGCCAAGTGAAAGCAATTGTCACCTGATTCACTCTATCAGTTATGTCATCTACACAAGTCCCAAAATCCTCGAGCTCACTTTCACCATTTCCATTTCCATTGAAAACCGCAAGCTCTGTATTCTCGACATCGCAGTTTGGCACAAGCACAGGTTCCTCCTAAACAATTACAAACTAATCACAAACCTTCAAAGCAGCACAAATTTAAAAAGATCAAAGCTTGTTCTTGTAATCCATGAACTTCAGGCCGAACATAATCCTATGAATTGCATATTTCTACGATAATTCTAACTGAAAATTGAGTCTCTATACCAATTACTAACAAGTGTTGTAATTGAATAAAGTTGGACACTTTATGATTATCCTAAAATCTCAAAAAACTTTGATTCCTCAACAAGAACAGCTAGATTATCAGAGGGAATCAAAGGTAAAGCCAAAATGACATAAACATGGTATTGGAATAAACAAAAAGAAGAAGAAAGAGACAGCAACTATATCAAGAAGTAAACTTATGGTGTACCTTGACATGCACAGACATTAGAGAAGGGTTAGTGACTCACAAAAGCTTTTCGACGGATCAGGAGACAGGTCGGAGGAAGAAGACGGAAACGAAGTAAGCTAACGCTTAGTTTCGGTTTAGGGTTTAGAACCAAAAGGCTTTTTTCAAAACCCTATTTTCTCAATATGGGCTTATATGTACGGCCCATTAGTCAACCAACATCCAGTTAGTTACGCGGTTTAATTTACAACCACCAGTTTTTTTTTTTTGTCGACAAATTTCCAACCACCAGTTAAATAAACATTTGCTTCTTCTTTCATTTTTTTCTTCAAAATGATAATATTCTTCCAGTTACGCGGTTTAATTTCCAACCAACGGTTAAATAAACATTTGCTGCTTCTTTCTTTTATTGTGTGTTGTGCTCTGTTACGAGCTGTTTGTGCTCTGTTCTGAGCATGTGTACTATCTTTACTTACATAATATCCAGAAGGCAACAAAATATATATGATAATATACAACTATACTAGTAACTTTTTATTATTGATGATGTAAAATTGACTTTTATCATAGTATTTAATTGAGAAATTCCCTCAAATAGCACCAAAACAAGTTTTTGTTCCATAAATAACTCACATTTTTATTTAGTACAAAAATAGCATTTTATGAAGTTCATAATTTATTTTTTTGGGTTTGGGTTGACTATATTAGAATTTAGGGTATAATTTTTAGGGGTAGGAGTACAATTTAGGGTTTAGGGTTTAGAAAACACTAAACCCTAAATCCTAAACCTTAAAAATATGAGGCCCTTTAATAAAAATGCTAATTATGTCTTAAATGAAAATATAAGCTAAAAATATCACAAAAACTTCATTTTGTGCTATTTTTGAGAATTGCCCTATTTAATTTTGTGGAATCGTTATCCTTGTACAATGGCAATTACCTCAATGGAAAATATCATAACTCTTAGATTGAAACCGAGAAACACTGCAAAAGAAATTTCTAAAGAAAAACTAGTATCGATGATAAGTGTTTAGATGATTTTTTTAAATGATTAAAATAATAGAATTATTTTTATATCTCAAATTTAAGATTATTTATAAAACTTTCTTAAATCATTACAAAAATCAACTCATGAAACATTTCCAATGACATACAAATTTTATAAAAAAAAATTCTAAATCATCAGTTGAATACTGTATTAGGAGAACATCTATAAATAAATATGTCTTACGGTATATATATATATATATATATATATATATAGTTAAATTGGCCGATAATCTGTAAAATTTAAACTTAACACCTAAAAATGCTTTCCACAATTCTTTTGTTTTTGGTATTTTTTCCACATGGCACAAAGGGACAGTCATGTAAACTTACAACAAATACTCAATTTTGTTATACAATTTTTGATTGAACAACATAAAATTTTGAAGACACATATATTGTTCCAAATGTTTAATTGATCCAACACATCCAATGATCGAACATAAAAAAAATCTATCATTAATTCTGAATTCTGATCTCATTTTTATATTAATGTTTGTGGAGATTCTCAATTCATTTGATTATCCACACGTACCAAACACTGATAATAAGTTTATGGTCAAAATGTGGAGACACGGATTTGGTATATTCAAATACTATGTATTTTATCCTGTGTGTTCTTCTTCAGACCGCCTCTGTATTAAATTCCAAACATGTTTGTCACTACTTCTCCACGCCGCCATATACGTGCTTTCCACTTCCTTCTTCCCCGTATATATATTCGGAGATTCTAACCCAACCCTAAAATATCACCTTTTCGTTCATCATCTTTACTATACTGTCCTATATTTCTGAGTTTGTTATGTCTCCAGCATTGATTGTCTTTGAAGATGGTTTAACCAAGAAATGGAGCACCAACGAGTGTCAGGGTTTCAGTGTTTTCCCTGGAGAAAACCCTAACCCTAATACTAACTTCTTGGTGAAGAATAAGACGGCTTTGCAGAACCAGATTACCGTCTCCCGCCCATCGGTGAACGATGAAAGCTTCAGAATGGTCTTACCTCTTGCGATGTCTCCGCCAAGAGACAATGCCGTGCCTCTTCCTGTTCTTCCTGAGCCGATGATGAAACCACGGAAGAAGCTTAGCCATCAAGAATCTATGCTTTCTCTAAGAAAATCTCGGTATCCTGAGAAAAACCTCTACCAAGAAGAAGAAGAATTCAAGTGCAATGCCTTCTGTTTATCCCTTCCTGGATTTGGGAAGCATAAGCCTATGAGATCACCAAAAAGCGAAGATTCTATAAAGAAGAAAATGATCAAAGCGTCATCATTCTCCAACTCCACTGTCTCGCTACGTGCTTCTCTTGAGAAATTTGAGTGTGGCTCATGGGCTTCAACGACTGCTCTAGCCCGCGAAAACGGCCGATTGTATTTTGATCTACCGGTGGAGATGATCAGATGTGGAGGTGGAGATGTGCAAGAACCGGTGAGTTCTGGTTTCTTCTTCGACAAGGAAACAGGAGGTATAGCTTTGAGAAGCGTTCTAAAAACAAGTAGTTCTCTGTCGGGAAGACAACAAAGGAGTTCCGCTGAGTCATCACCACAACGCCGTGTCAGATTCTCTACCACAACCTCAGTTTCGTGCCCGAATTCTCCACGATCGTGTATCACCCCACGGCTGCTGAAAGCTAGAGATGACTTCAATACGTTCTTAGCAGCACAGAACGCGTGAAACACAAGAAGAAAAAAACAGAGCACTAAGACTTTACAATAATATAAGTTCGTATCAACGAATGATCGGTCTGTATATATATTAATGGAGAGAGTATGTTTGTCTTCTTTTTAGTTTTGAGTCTCTGCATCATAACCAAATCGATGAAAGACTAATGGTTATGAGCCTTGACATGTTTCACCTTTGCATTAAGCATAAAGCTCTGTTTTTTTGGCATTATTCTCTTTCTTTTTTAGTGAAATTGAATTGAAAACTTTGTGTAAATTTCCGGTCATTGATTTAAAGATTATTATTGTACATATATACATAAAATAAACGGTAAATACATAAACCTCGTACAATCTACAAATCCTGTTCTTTCTAAACTTTCAGGAAGTAAAGTGAAAGGAGTTATGTAGAGTATCTTTTAATTAATTAACAAGAAGGTTTGGTTAGTATTTCACCTATAAAGAGCATAGATATGAAACTCGGACGCAGATCCCAAACGCAAACGCGCTCCCGTCAAACTTGAAAGCAAACAGAGGATTAGAGCAAACGAAAAGAAAGAAAAAAAAGCGTGTCAAGGTTAATTAGTAAAGGTATCGTTAGCGTTTTGAACCGTTGATTTTGTTAATTTCAGGTTCTTGAGTCAACAAAAACGCGAACAACGTCTAGGATCTTGGCACGACAAATCGGGCATTTCCCACCATTACATTGTAGTTCGTTTGCGCATCTCAGGCATGTGCACATGTGCCCGCACCTACAGAAATCAAACGCAATTGAAAATTTGTACGTAACGATATTCTTGAAATTGCAGAACTAAAAGGTTTTGAAATGGCCAAAGATAGGTGACTGGTTTTCTTACCTGTATAGAAGTGTTTCAACTTGCGTTTCGTTACAAACGCAGCATTTTCGTTTCAGGGGATTTTCCCGGTGAACTGACTTTTGAAGGCTGGCGTTTACGTCCAAACACGTTTTGACAGAGTCTCGTAGCTCAGACATTTCTAGCTGGAGCTGTAAAATCTGTGATCTCAAATCGCTTATCATCTCCATCTCCTGAAACATTTTTATAAAATATATAAATATAAATGCCAATCTCACCAGAACTGATTTTGTGACATTTCAACAAGAAAATAAGAGGCTCACAGTGGAATGAAGACTGTGCACAGGTGTGGAAGTAACTCCTGTGTCTTGAGAACTCCATGATCCTGTTGGAGAAGGCAAAAATATCTGCGATGACGTTTGGCTCAAGTCATCTCTGTGTCCATCTTCTTCTTGGCCTATGTCACATTTCTCTTCTTCTTTAACTGCTTCTTCAATCCGCTGAGCTGGATGTGTCGGAACACGAGACATTATGAGCTTATCGATCTTCTCTCGCAATGCGCTCTGGAGGAAACCCGAAACTGTTCTTCTGTATAATCAACAAAACCTATTTTAGGGTCTTTAAAGAGCATTTCTGAATTTAGAAAGAAGGATTATTTTACCTCTCGAGAAGTCGACATATATCGTCTTTGTCAGATCGAGTGTTCATCACTTCCAGATACCGCGATTTTCTTAGATCTTCCCAATAAGTCCGAGGCCGAGATATTTCTGTAAGCCAGTCGTAGCTCATGTCTCCGTAATAAGACTGCTCATCCTCATACTCTTCTTGATCTTCCCATTCGTTAGCAAACAACGTTTCTTCTTTCTCAAGGAACCGTGCTTCTTGAGTTTCATGCGTACAGCTTTCTACCTTTTTCACTTCCTCGTTCTCCAGTGTCTGTGGTTCTGTTACAATGGTTTCTTTCAGCTGAAGGTAACTCATCTTTGATTCAGTATCGTTCTTCTGTAAGATTGCATCCTCTATCTTGCGGTTTCTAGGGCTTAATCGCTCTGTGGAAGAAGTTTCTTGAATAATACTGATTTCTTTTGACCGCAAGCTCTCCGTTTCTACGGAGGATTGTTGAAGCTTCCTTTGTTGGGCTTCTGTGGCGGCGTTTGCTGCGTTTTCCCGGAAATTTTCTCTGAATTACGTATTAAAGAGAAGGGAAAGATAAGTTCATGAATATATGTAAGAAGGGAAACAGAGTATTTTTTTAATTGGAAATGGAAACAGAGGTTCTTGATCATACCTTAGATGGAGAACTGTAGAACCAAGTTCGACGCGACTCACATCGCCTTTCACGCTACCACGATGACGATCTTGAATAGCTAGGCCGCGTTTGAGACTTCTTAGCCGCAACATTGACTATACAACATGGAAAAGAGAGAGAGATTTCGATTTTTAAACACTGAGACTTAAGAAAGATGTGGAGCTGTTTGTGTAGATGATGTTGAAATGTTGGGTTTTTTTTTTTTTTTTTTTTATATGGTTTTAATGAAATGTTGGGTTGGTTTCTCAAAAATGCAAGTACCTGTAGGCGACCACGTTGAGGAAACTTAGAAACTGCGTTACGTTCAAGAAGTGATTCCAATTCGCGGTGACGGTCGCGTTCCAGATGCACAAGCAAATCGGAGTAAGCTTGCCGTCCTCGGAGTCGCGGAGAACTAGTAACCACCGGAAAACTACTTTTCTCCGGCGTCGACGTTTTTACAATCGGCTTGTCGATGAAACCACCCTTATCGCCGGCGGTTAGCTTCTGTTCGTTACTCAATCGCCGGATCATTTCAGCGACTCGGCCCCATTTGCTCTCTCCCGTATCAGAAACTGTAGTATTGAGAGTCCCAGATTCAGTCTCCTTCGTTCTATCGGGATTCTTATATTCGTTCTCCGATTCAGATTCTGGAGCTGAAAGATCGATTTCTTGAACACTTGCTCCTGAGCTGCTGCTCTGTGTAGATTGGCCATGGATCGGCGAGTTTCCACCGTTGGTTCGAATCAGCCTCGCCTCCCATATCTGCACAAGTGAAGAAGCTCCTCCAAGATTGTCATTTCTCTTCTCGCTGCCGGAAAAGTTGTTCTCTTTTCTTGAACGTGGTTTCTCCGGCGATCCAAACCGGCTTTTGTTGTTCTGTTTCGGCTTATTTCCGATCCAAGAATCGACTCTGTTCTGTGAATTCTCGTCGGAGATCGCAGCAGGAGAAGTTTTCACTTGAGCTTTCAGATTCTTTTTGAAAACGACTTCATTGTCGTTGTTCCGTTGGTTGCGATCTCTAAGGACATATCCGAAGCTAGATCGTAACGAGACGATCTCTACCTGAGAAGACGCCATTTTTATGAAATAACCGAATTAACACAAGAAGCCATATTTGATTAGATCTTATTAACCCAGGAAAATTTCGATCCTTTGAAATGAAATAGAAATAAAAACCTTTCCTTTTCCAAAGGGTAATGAAGAAAAAAAGAGAAGAAAAGTTCCGTTTTTTGAATTACTGAAGACACTAGATTTTCTCGCTGTTTGAGCTAAAAACAGAGTAACCGAGTGGCGTTACGACTAGAAGGAGAAGCGACTAGAAGGAGAAGGTAACGATGAAGAAACAGAAATTCAAGTGCAACAGTGTTTAGTTTTATCTATTTTTAGATATAATTAAGCGACCAGTAAAAGAAAAAACTGTGTATTGTTCTGTGTCTATCCTCTAAACGTGGAAACGTGTCGGAAAAAAAGAAAGAATAAAGAAACAGAGTGTAAAAACAGGGGAAAACAGATTCGGACGAAGACAAAAGTATGTTGAGGGTCTCGAGGAAGCTTCTAAGGTGTTTTTTTTTTTTTAATATGGGAAATGCAGAAATTGTTCGTTTAGGACAATTAAGAATATGATTTTTTTGAAAGTTTTTAGCGATGGAATTTAATTATTTATGTACGCGGTTAATAAAGATCATTTAGCTTTATTAGTTAGTAGTTATAGCTCCCTCCTGATTTGATGATTAATTAATGAAGATGAAGGCGTGGTGGAGGGTCCAAAAGCGGAGAGTCCAAAGGAGCCGTTGGGTGAATTAGCCGTTGCCAAGAGGGACCAAGCTTCTAATAAGTCTTTTTGTTGTATCTAGTATCTACCATTAGAATTGTTTGGTCTGGTTTATATTAGATTGGTTTGATACTGTTTTTGGTTCTAAAGAGAAAACATCACTACAATCTCGTGTCTGGTTTATTATGCTGTTTGGTTTAGTTTTAGATTTCATCTATGTATGTACACTAGCAAATCGATTAAACTGAGCTAACGTTTGGTACAACTCTTTTATTTTTTATATAGATGGAATCAGTGGTGGAGCTAGCCAATAATTTTATGGGGATCAATTTTTATACAAAATATAATTATATAAAAAATTATAGACTAAACTTGATTTTCAAAAAATTTATAGGGGTCAAAATACAAAATTGTAATTATTTTTATCAATTTTGTTGCTCAAAATACAAGTAAATATGATTTTTATATAAATTTCTAGGGGTCAACTGATCCTCTTAGTCACCATGTATCTCCGCCACTGGATAGAATTAATTTGATTTTTTTCATTAAACATTTTTAAAAACTATATAGCTCTCTAGTTCACAAGATTGACATATTTTCCCCTAACTTAGAAATCATACTGTGAATTTGTGATTTAACTATGGAGTATAAACGATAACGTCTAGCGTTTTCAATGTAAAAGACAGTACATTAATTACTAAAGTTATATGATTTCGTTTCCTTGAGATGTATATATGAAATCAAAAGTACTAATCCATAACTGTAGCACTTATATTTGATCCTACATGGTCGCACATGTTGGACAACGTGACACGACTGAAACCATGTCTTTATTTTAATTTTTCTTACATAAATAAAGAGTTTTCTGTTGAGTTCGTTTAAACGAAGCATTGAAGTGCCGTAAAATATGGTTGCGATCAACAGTCTTTTTGGCTTCCTTTCTAATGAGTTACACGAGAGGTAAGTCAAACCAAACCAATCAATTATACAAAATTCCATTTTAAACTACTTTTACAAAACTATGGCTTGTATATGCAAACTAGCTAGTTTTAGATGTCTGGAAGAAAATCATTTTCCCAAAATGTTGATGGTAAACGGATGATTAGTGATGTTTTCTTGTATATTATATGTTAATTGGAGTTATTAGTAATTTTACATTATTAATTGATACATTATTAATTGATATATAAGTTAATATCAATTTTATTTAATTGATGCCAAATAACTAAAAATCAGTTAAATTTGAGTTACTTATTACTTATTAACAATGGATGTTTAGTTATTTGGCATAAATTAAATAAAATTGATGTTAACTTATCTTAATTTGTATCACTTAAAAAGATGCAATCGATCTTATTCTTTGCATCACAAATCTTAATTTGCATCACTTGTATCCATTGTTAATAAATAACTTAAATTTATATCATTTATTTGATTGATGTCATTTAAGTTATGCAATTAATATTATTTTTTGTAGTGATATTATACGTTAATTGGAACGGTGTTGTTACTTAGAACAAGAAAACAGGACTATTATCGAAAAGTATATAGATATTTAAATTGATAAGAATATTAAGAAATAAAAGAATATAATGGATTTAATATAGACTCGACAATACAGTTATACTGCTATAGTATTAGTTTTGTTAAAAAAATTTTGGGTGTAATAGTAATATAGACTTTACTTCGTAAAACATTTCATTTACTATAGATTATTTCAATTTATTCAAAAAATAATTGAAATTTATTTTAGTTCACTATAGGTCATTTCGTAAAACATTGCATTCACTATATATAGGTCATTTCAATTCATTCACTATGACTTTATTTCTTAAACCATGAACTATAGGCAAACTCATTCAGTAAAAGTGATGGTAATTAAGCTGTAATCTAAGTTGTCAAATAATTTTGTACAAAGATCACATAGAATATCAAAACTATATCTCTCCTTATTCCAAATAAGAATATAATGCTTTACCAACAACAACAACAACAACAACAAAAGAAGATAATGTATTATCATTTGTATTTCTCTCTCTCCCTCAGTCCATCTTTCGTTCGGAATTGATATCTACCTAATTTAGGAGAGTATAATCGGGAAGACCAACAAATCTTTTGAGCATTCACATGAAAAATGTCCAAAATAAGAACATGACATCGTTAAATCTTGTCATGGACGAGACCCTTCGTCTTGTATGGCTAATTTCCCGTAAATATTTGTTCTCCTTCTCCTTTTACACACCCCCTTTTCTTTTCTTTTCGTTTAAATATTTTTGTTGGTCAATTACAATTTAGTATAAGACGAAAAATAAAATAAAATATTCGTCGGCTTGTGTTTTGTCTCCGACACCTCAAAATCAATTGGTCAGCTTTGTCGTCGATAGCTTTCAGTTTACCAACAGTCTCAAACACATTACAATAATCTTTTGAAGTTCCTACGGTAATGTAAATTTAAAATATTTTCAAGAAGCATTTGATATTAAGTTTTATATAAAACTGACGTCATATTTAACTATCTTGTCACCCCTTTGATTTTTCAGTCTCCATCAATCCTCAAAGTTCAGACTACAGACAAAGTAAAAAAAAAATAAAACGTACCATCTTTGCTTTTGCTTTTACGTTCTTTCTTTTC